>OY720443.1:1481997-2051457 GCA_963082915.1 Dolichopus griseipennis | reverse complement strand
AGGGGATATTTTATAGCCGAAGTTAAACGACCACAGTGGTTAGAGTGTAGCAAGGCCCGGGTTCGAATTCCAGTGAAAGTGAAAAAACTTTTCTGGTTTTCGGCTCGACTCAGCTAACATTCTCCTTTGGGTTCAAATTAATGGCTTAATCAATAATTAATAATTATATATTTCTAATAAAAAATACATTAATATAATAATAAAAACAAATGCAAAATATAGACAAATAATTTAATTGAATAATAAAACTCACAGATATAGAATACCAAATCACTCAAATACAAAATATACAATTATAATATTTTTATTATATTTATAATATTTTATTTGATTACCAAAGGCTTTATATAAGGAAGAGACCTTCTTTCTGAATAAAATTCATTTAACTATTATGTACTATTATATTCTATATCTTAATTAACTTTTATATCATTCACTAGCATTCACTCTACAAATTTTAATTAAAATTCATAGAAATTACTATTGTATAGGAAATAATTTTTAAATATGTGCATTTGCAAGTAACTACAGTTCATTTTTTTTTTTAAGTTATAATCAATTCCTATTTAAATTAGAAATTACCCTCTACTACACATTGGCACTTGATTTCCTGTAAATTCAAATCACATGTTTTTTTTTATTTTAATTTTATTTAAATTTTAAATTATTTAAATGAAACAATTGAAACTTTTTTAATTATTCAAATTGGAAAAAACAAATTTCCATGAAACTCTTATTAATTGAATTTTAATTTACTCTGAAAATCGAAGATAGAAAAATTTTCAAAACATGACTTTTTTTCCTCATAATTAAAAAAACATTCTCTCCCTTATTAAGATTTAGAAAAAAACAAATAATGGCAAATTTTTAATTTAATTATTGTATAAATTAGGATTTGAATTTAAAATTTTGAAAAATAAAATTCGAAAGTAAGTAGGTATAGCATAAGTATACAACAAATTATAATATACAAGAATAACAACTGTTGGAAAATGCAATTACCATATAGGGTTACATACAATATGTAAAGTAATTAGTATTTTCTGATTGTATTCAAACGATTACTTGCACATGCACACCTTTAATTCATTTTTTTTTTTTCATTTTTTTTAACTCTCGTATTTTTTAATTGAATTACGTAAATGACAGTTACAACTCCCAGCAATTATTAAAGTACTCGTATAAGTAATCAAAAAGAAATAAATAAAAAAAAACCCTTTTCAAATCACTTAACATATACAGGAAGTTTTAAATCCTTCTCAAAATATAAAAAAATATTGTTTTGACTTTTTGTATAGTAATTGTCAAACTCCATATTTAGGAGTTAATTCATTATTACTTATTTAAAATTCAGAAAGTAATTCTTTCTCTTTTTGTTTTTGAGAAAAAAAAACACCCAGAGATATTTAAAAATTTTTTTTTTATTTGTCGTACTTTAATAGCCACAGGCCATCATTTTGTCATGATATGAATTTTAATTTAATAATTTAATATTTCAAAAATTATTCTCACGTTGTATGTATGAACTTTTAATAATTCAATTGTTTTAATAAAAACAAAAAAACTTTATTTTGTTTCCCTTTTAATTATTTTTCAATTCATTTCTTGAAAACTAAGCGATGTCATGGAACCTTTTTTTTTTTTTAAGGCAATTGCACTTTAATAACAAAATAAATACAATGGGATTGAGTTTTCCATATTATATTGCAAGTCTAAAAATTTTTTTAGACATGTAAAGTTTTATGTTTTTAATATGAAATAATGGTTATAATAACAGTTATATAATAAATAATATTACTGAAAAAAATTGATTTATAAATTTTTTACTAAAAAAAAACAAATACAATTTTTTAATTACTTTTTTTTTAAATTTTTAAAAAAGTTTATTGTATTGAAATTTTTTCTAAAAAAAATTTTAATTACAGAAAAACTAAATTTTGAAGTTTACAAGCATTTAATATTAATTAAATATATTAAAAATATTTACAATCGAAGTTGTCAGTCAAAGTTCAGATAAAATTTTATTGCATTTTTAAAATATTATGGGAATCATACACAAAACATATTTTCAATTAATTAAGTTATCTCACAAGTTATGTATACAAACATTATTGCTAAACACTACCTACATAAATATAACTTATGAAACATTTTAATTTTGTTCACTCTGTGATACCTCATTTTTTTTAACAACTTGTAAATAACAACAATAACAATTAAAATCTGCCAATGGCTAATAAAGTTTTAATTTTTAATCAGATCGTTTTATCATTCCTGTCACTAATTATATCCAAACCAAGTTTACCCTTTGGCAACATAATCTATATACTTGGTGTAACATTTTTAAGTTCAAGAAAACTGGATTCATTACAACTTTGCAGCAAAAAAAAAAAAATATCGAATCATTCAATGTTCACACGATGTAAAACTAATTAAAAAATTATTCTTTAACTGACAGATTACCTAATTGGTAAAGAAAAAAAAAAAAAATTTAAATTTTAAATGAAAAAGTAATAACCAAAGTTCCCTATTAAGATTAATAACTGTAAATTTACATAATATCACTAATATAATCATTATATAGTATATAACTATTATAGAGCTGCAAAATAACACAAAATATTTATTTCCGGAACGTTCAAAAAATGATTTGTAAGTCTAAAATTATTTTTAAAGTTTATGTGCAATTTTTCAGCGTTTCTATAATTGCAATATTAAAATTAATTTTTTATGTCAAGAGAAATGTCAAATGGGAACGACATTGTTTTAAATAATTCAAATTTACTTAATAACTTATTTTTTTTTGTAATAACTGCGAATAATAAATAGAAACGGAATAAAGCGCCGAAATATATTTAATCACAATTTTTTTTTTGATTTCCTATTACTCTACTTGGAAACATAGGGCTTCAACTTGAAGTCTCCATTAATTTCTATTAATAGTTTTTTCTACTATATCGTTCTACTATTTGCTACTGTTCGGCCATAATTTTCGGAATATAATTCTTAAATGTTTATTTATGAAGACTTGTAATTTATTCTTAATGAAATTAGTGAGCAACAATGATTCGCAGTCATTTTTAAATGTAAATTTTACGCACGAATTGAATATTATTAGTTTGGACATACATAATTTTATTTAGGTTTTGATCCAATTTAGAAATTGGAATGTTTTTAAGTTTTGTTAAGCACTTAATTAGAAGACTTTCCTAATAGAGCCATCATATATGAGCTATTATATATTTTTAAGAAGTAGCCAACACAGTGTTTAAAGTTTTATTATATTAATTATAATGAAATACACTCGTAGTGCCTAGCTACAAAATAACTTATGGACCATTTCAAGAATCTAGATCAAATCCTTTTAATTATTCTTCTTTTATCCAATAATAAATAAGTTTATTTAATTTTATCAAGATTCTACTTAGAAGTAAATTACCAAACAGACAATCATGACTTACAATAGGCTAGGCCATGGCATATGATATAACGAAAGAGTTAACATTTTTTTCAAGTAAAATTCATTTTCAAATTTAAAGTAATGAATTCGAAATTTTTCATTTCCTTTTATAAATCTTCAATATATTATGAAATGTTTGTAAACAAAATTGACAAATAACTGTAAATAAATAAATTATTGGAAACATTTGACATATTTAGCTACACAAATTATTAATATGGCATATTTATCAATATTTGGATTTTTGACACTTTTTCGTATTGGAACTCTTTTAGTTCCTTAGTCTGTAGTAGTACCACGTAGTATCATTAAGACAAACATTCAAAAAGACATTATTTTATTATTTTTTTTAATTTTTAAGACATTTTTATTTAATATTTATCTACACATTTTCCAATGACAGTATTATATATTAAAAAAATTTAAATTATAATAAAAAAAACTTAATAATTTATTTAAGTTTTCATGTCATGTATGAATAATTTGTCGCCAAACTGTGGTAATAATAATACTATTAAAGACTTAATATTGTACCTTATCACTATAAATTGTTATTGGAAATTTAAAACCATAATTTTTATTTAAAGTATATCTTAAATGGAAAATGATATCCATAACATAATTGTGGTTAGTATGTGGTCTAAAACCATATTAAGATATTAATGTATATTTAATTTGATTTCAATTCCTTCATTAAAAATTCAAAATATATAAATATAGAGAATCAGAATAAAACGATCTTTTTTTGCAATTCTTCTTTCTTAAATGTATCGAAATTGGTCATATAGATCAAGTGCATTGACTATATAATGCATTATATCATTGTACGATCTATAATAAGTAAAATAAACTTGTTAATAAATATAGAATTTAAAGTATTGCAGAATATATTTAATTATCTGTATCAAATCATAAATGAATTTTAATTTAACAGCATGTCACCTAATTATGTTATTTATGAATTCTATAGAAAAAATGCATAGAACCTGAATACATATTTCTATTTTTAAAAAAACTAATTATAAATGAATATAAAGTGGAGCATAACATTTGTTGAAGAAAAAAAAAAAACAAAACTTCAATACCAATGTCAAGTCTATACCGCAACGCGCAAAACAAGTGAAGACAATTTTTTTTTACATTTACAACAAAGTTTTTTAATTTTAAAAGTGTCTAAAAATATGTACATAGGTACTTATTTTTGCTGTAAAATACACAGGAAACTAAAACGTATGCCAAAAAATATTTTCTAAATGATTCATTCTCTCTATGTGGCATTTAAAATGTAAATCGCGTGTAATTGTAAGAAAAAAGAGATGCACAATTCACACATGACGGAACTTTTTCAAAATAGTATTTTTGTTTAAAGGGAGTCTAATATTAAATTATAATGAAAAGATGTATCTAACTAAATTGCATATCGAATACAAAAAGAACTCCCTGAAGTATGTTAGTAATCAAATCACTAGGTCACATAACTCCTAATAAAACTTTTTGATACTATTTACATTTATTAGTAATCTAAATAATTATTAAACAATCATAAGCTATCAAAAAATCAAATCCGTTTTATATTTAAAATAATGAATCCAAAAATTTTTAAAAATGGAACTAAATTGCTACTCTCAATATTAAGTCCATGTTTCCGCAATAATTTATAGTAGCATAATATAATTTACTATAATATTATGTAAAAATTCATAGTATTTTGTAATTTTCAATCGATTAGACTCACATTTAATTTTAAATCGATTCAAATTGTTGCCACTCAAATTTAATTTATCGATTTAAATTATTTATTTAAAATATAAAACGTTTAAAGGTAGTTAAATTCAAAATAAAATGTGCATCTAATCCACTTTAATTTATTCTTAATTTCGTATTTTAAAATGAAAAATTTTAAATTATGAATAAATTATTGTAAATCGAAACAGATTATCGATTTTTTATCTATAAAAAAAAATAAATACAAATCAATAAGTATGAATTTTGATCAATGAATTTTATAATCGATTTAAAAATCAATACATTTATAATAAAATATAATTTCTTCATCATTGTTAATTAAAACATTTTTTCATCAAAGTTATTGACCTAATAAGAAAGAAATTGATAGTTTTAGTGGTAAAATGACATTTATGTACTAAACATAACTACGATTTATTTTAAATTCAAAAAACTTATTAAAATCTATATTTTAACATATTAATCGAAAAATTATATCTTAATTTATGTGTAAATAATCAGTTTTAAAAATTAAAATAAAATATTGTAAAATATTGAAAAGAAGATTAAATTGATTTTTTTTGAACAAGTACAATTTTTTTAAAATAATCGATTATTTCTTTAAATAGATTTGAATGTTTTATTTTAAATAATACTTAAAATAGATTGTTCCGGATATTATATTTTGATTATCTTTTTTTCTTAAATCGATTTTTCCTGACATCAAATTAAATAATAATATATTTAAATTAAATTCAAAATAATTGTATAATCCAATAACCTTGCACCTTTCTCTTTTCACCGGCTACCTATATTTAAAACTCAAATTATGTTTAAATATTTTTAACTCTTATTGAATACAGTTTAATGAATTTTCGCCGAAAGTAAGTAAAGACAATTTTTGATTTTTTTTTCAATTAAAGAAAAATAACAAAACAAAATTTAAAAACGTTTAAAACGCTTTTTTAAGAAAAACTTAAAGAAAGTTTATATTAAAAAAAAAACTCAAAGCCTAAATTTTAAATGCTGTCCAGTAGTAAATGTTAATATCCAAATTATTTAGTATGTACCACATTAAAAATTACACTTTATTAAATTTAAAGCAAGTGTAAGAGAGATAGAAAGAATGAAAGACAACTTATAAGTGCATTTTTTTTGTATATTTTATAAACGATTTTAATATAAACGGTTTTTTTTTAAATTTCTAATATAAGTTTTTTTTTTTTAAATATGAATCGAATAAAAAATGAGGAAAAAAAAACACTGAATTATTTTAAGTGACATTTAGTGAGTACATTCGTAATCAAATAAAGCACATATATATATATATAAATATACATAAAGAAAAATAAATAATAATTTATTTGTCTTTGAATAGGAAAAGTATAGGTATACATGTACAACAAGATACGGTAAACTTTCTTTAATTATTGTATAGTATGTACCGTTACAATAAAATCTTACGCGCTTTAATCTCTTTAAGATAAAAATCTGAAGTTAACAAATTTTTTTTTTTACGTTATTTTATGTTTTTTTTTTTTCTTTTTCTTTATTACGAGATGATAGTGAAAGGTCGACGATTCATTTTTCTTATTATGGGTAGGCAGGCAATTATTATTATGTATTTGTCAGTCTTTCAACTTAACCGTTGGATTCAACCTGCACAATCAAAAAATACACCTGTTAAATATGAAAAACTAAAAAAGAAAATGTAAGTATTTAAAAAATCACAATTTTAAATATCTAGAGTACCTGGTGTATATTTGTGTGTTTAACACAGGAAGGAATCATAATAATACAATAACGGTTATATTTTAAATTTTTTTTTATGATTATTTGGTTTTTCTTTTTTTTTAAAGGTGTTTACAAGTGTATGCAAGTGGTTTGAACATAGTAATATAATCAAAAATTAAATTTGTTATTTTTTTTTATTTTAAATATTATAACAATATAATCAATTCATCTAAATTGAAAACAATCGATTATTATAAAATAGTTTTTAATTCAAATTATAATTTTTATGCCGGAAAATTTAATACTGATTATAATTTACAGGATGGCTATTATTTAGTTTTTTTACTTTATAATTATATTTAATTAAATTATTTTTGTTATTGAATAATTGAAACTAGTTTTATGCGCTAAAGATAAATCATTAGTAAGTATCTGTAGTTGGTAATCTGTTATTAAAAAAAATTTTAAGCATTCATATTTTTTTTTTAATTTAACAATTTATCGATAATTACATAAAATTAAATATACTTTATTGTTCAACAAATTAATTAAAATTAATTAACAAGAAACAGAAAAAAAAATTGATTATTAATAACTTGAGTTATAAAAATTAATTTGTTTTATAACAGGATTAAATTTCCATCATAACTTGTTAAAAAGACGTACAAGAACTTATGGTATGAAGATTTTATTTAAAAATTATAAATTAGAGTCTTCAATACTGATTTTAATAATGAAATTTATTAATTTTAGTTTAATACTAGAGGCTAAGTTTGAAGTGAGACAAAAATAAGTAATAATAATAATAATAATAATTAAAACTACTTGAAATCGGTGAATATTATGGTAGAGGAAAATAAAGCCAAGAGCAATAAACATAGCAGACCTATGACAGAGGGAAATAATACGAAAAGAAATAAACTTAATAGAACTTATTTCACTTTGAAAAAAGGAATAAAGTTTAAATCTCGAAATTTCGATAAGCAGGTTGTATAATTTGTAATTTACCATTTCAATATTAAGATTTTTTTAATGTTTTGTTTAATAATTAAATTCACATGTTCGGGGGGAAAACCTTATTGCTCTAGGAATATACAGCCCTGTGCAATACAAATAAAACAGTCCAATGGCAAGATCAATATTTTGCAACTTTCGATCTTAAAAGAGAAAATTTACCTGACAGTTCGTATTTAATATCCATTTCTTAGAAAAATAAGTAGGCCTTACCTAAAGTATGGGTTAATAATTATGTACAATTATTATTAAATAAAAACTTTTGCAAAATAATGAACCAAAGAGAAAAAGAAAATTTGTGACATTTTTAAAAAATTTTTACCTTTTATAAGATTCTAACAATAACTTTGTTCTTAATTATAGCAAACTTTTCTGTGTCTTAAGAATCATGAAATTTTTTTGTGATCAATTTCATTACGTATTTTTACTTCTATTTTATTAAAAACGAAATACTGAAGTTATCAACATACAAAAAAGTTTAAATTTTAAAAACACATTTGTAATTTCAAAAGTCAAATGAAATATAAAAAAAATTATCATCAATTATATGATTAAATGGGTCATGAACCTTTCGGAAACGATAACACGAACGTTTTTTTTTTTTTTTAATGAGTCTATTGAAACATTGTAAATAATATTCTTTACTTCTGTTTTTTTAATTTTGAATTCTGATTAAAAATTTGAGATTTTATTAGAATTTCTTCTTAATTTCTTGTTTTTATAAAAAAAATTTTTGATATCAAATAAAATTTGGCTCTTTACCAAATGAGAATAATTAAATTTCAAGGTAACTTAAGGTTAATTTTGAAATAAGAATAAATTATAGTTGCAGGCCTGAAAACCTCATGTATTTTTCTAAAAATAAAATATTCACCATAGTAATTTTCTTTTAGAAATTATATGCACCTGCATCAAACAAACACACATTTGACCCTAATTTATTTGTTTCTTTCCTTTTAGCATTTTTTTTTTAAAAAACATGCAATTTTCAACTACATATTGATTTGCATTCTTTAGAACCCTAACAAATGCTATTATTCGTTTCGATTTTATAAATGAGCTAAAAATTTACAAGCAGAAAGAATTTTTTTCAGATATTTAATATTTTGTTTATAAATAAAATGTAAAAAAAAATAAATATTGATTCCATTAACTCCTCTTCATTTTGCCATATTTTTCTACAATAAATTTAGATTTTTAGAACAAATATTTTGTATTATTATTAGAATATTATTCATTGATTTTTAAGTATTTGATGTTAAAACAGACTAGGACAATATTGTTTTATTGTAACAATATTGCAACCAAGTTGTAAAAACAGAGCATATCACAACAAAAAGAAGCCGGAAATTATAATTGTTCCAATCAAAATCAATTAAATTTAAGTTTTAAAAATTAGTCCAACTGGCGTCCCTCTAAATCATTTTAATTCTAAGAATTACTCATTTAATTATCATGATTATGTTCTAGAGTAACTTGATTCACAAAAATAATAAAACTTAAATGCAAATATTTATTTCATTCAACTAACTCAATGATTCATTGAATATCTCAAGTGTATCATAATTTTGCAGTTATTTCTTGAAATAAAAGAACAAATAAATCATAAATAAAGAACTATTTAGAGCTCAAAATTCTTAAAAGCACATGTGAAAGATGGGAATGAACTGATCTTTCAAGACAATTTCAATTTATATCAATTAAAAATTTTTTGAATGAATTACGAATTTTTTCCGGATAAAACCAGTCATTTTCGAAATATCTTTAGTTCTGTAAAAAAAATTCATAAAAGAATTCAGAAAATTATATCTATAGATAGATGAACTATGATTTTAATAATAGAATATACAAACAAATTGTTCATGCAATTTTATAATATGCATATGTACTTAGCAAAATATACATTATTCTCAAAACAATTGAAGATTATTAAATTTCTTAATATAGATACAATGACATGAGAGATCAATACGCAATTAAATACTTAAGAACCTACGTACTGTGTAAAATTATATCTATTAAAATTAATTAAATTTATAAATTCTTCTTTATTGGCATGATTAACCTCAATAACAAACTTATAACTTATAATATTTAATTACAACTAGAGTTTTTTTAAGCTTTCGAAATGAATTAATTCACAATTATTTATAGAAAGGCATATTTATATTAATAGCACTGTAGACTTTGAAATTATTAAAATAGAATTTATAGATTTCTAGTTAATTATTGTATCTCTTTCTATATAAAAACATAAAGTGATTCATTTTTTTATATTTTATTTTATTTTTAAAATATTTTTTTAATTTTTAAATATTTTTTAATATTACTTTGAATGTAAACGAAATAAAAACCAACACTATTTTATTATTATTCTAAATTGTATATTTTAAATTATATTAAATTGATTTAAATATCTGTTACAAAAACATTAAATGCATATTAGATAATTTAACAAAATGGCGTAATAATTTTGACTATATTTTTGAAAATATTAATATAGGTATTAATTAAAATTATTAAAAAAATATTTTTTCATTTGAAATCTGCACTTTTTCATTATTTTAAGAACTTTTCAATTATTTATAGCTTATATATATATATATATATATATATATATATATGTATATATTTCACAAATATTTTTTTTAAATCATAGATTTAATTCGTGTAAAATTTGAATTTTAACTTTAAATTGTAAAAAATTTTAATTTATTTATTATGTATTTAAAAATACTGTAAAACACAAATTACTAAATTAGTAGCATCCACAGTTGTTTAATAGGAATATATATGTATAATATACGAGTATGTACCTATGTATATCAAAATAACAACAAAAATAGTACTCGGATTCTTTTCTTCCCGACACAAAATTTGTATTTAAAAAAACAAAGGTTCTTTTTTTCAAATATGGCAGAAATATAAACTTTATTTATATTAAAATAAATACGTATAAATTTAGCAAAAAAACTGCAAATATTTTAAACGAACATCCGCGGTCAAAATTTCAAAATATTCTAAAAAAAAAAAAAACAACAAGGGAGAGAAAAACTTTTAAACTCAGCGGAATTCAAGAGTGCAAAAACAAGGGAATAAATTGAGTCCGAAAACGTTTCAATTCTATTGAGAAACTGAATAATAATCAACAATCATATTAAATGGTTTAAATGTTCTATAAATCTATAGGATATCATTTAAAAATTTAATTAGAACATATAATTGAAAATTGAATCGATTCTTTAATGAACTCAGTTGCCTCTCTTTTATTCGATACATCACTATATAAATACGTTCTATCAAAAATATTGTAGAAATTTAGGCGCAGCATGTTAGAAATTTATGTCTAGAAATTAGAATCAAAAATATTTCTTATACATAAGTGATATAAAAGATGCATGTGCATCGAATGATCAATCAACATATTTCTAATGTCTTGAAGCACAGTGAGCGTCAAAATGTCAAAAAAACGTAGCTGTCAAAGTTAAAGTTAAAATTAAAGCCACTTTTGTGTTGTTGAAAACTTTGATGATTACTTTCATTGTGTTTAGGAGATAAGTAATTAAAGGTTCTTTGTAAATTATAGATATTCAAGACGGAAAAGCATTTTAAGAACACAACTGTCTTTTGAGAGCCAAAAAAAAAAACAGCAGAAAAAAAAACGTTCTAAAAAAAGATCATAAAGTAAACAAATGTATTGTAGAAAATTAATCACAAGATCGTTATTGTTCGCGATCGAATCAAATCGGGAACGTTTCTAGTCTACTATATACATATTTATATTAACTTATACATATTTATAATTTATAATATAAATAATAAAAACTTTTATATTTAAAATTACAAATTAACACGAAAACATCATTTTTATGTATTTGTTTTTTTTTTTTATGTTTTCTTATCTTTAATTCTAATTTAATATAGTGGATGCTACATGGTCATTTTAAATAAATATTTTAAAATCATTTTTTCACACTTTTATCAACATTTGTTTTTTAGTTATTTATTTATTAATTTATTTATTTATTTATTTATCAACTTTTTATTTAAATTATTAAATTTTTCTCTATGAATCTTACAAAAACCACTTTTATTTAAACTTAAAATATAATTTTTTCATACTTTTGTTGTATGTACTTGTAAAATTTAAACTGGATATTTTCTTTTTTTATTCATGTTTTTTTTATTTTATAATATTTTATATTTCGTTTTCTTGAATGCATTTTTAAATTTTGTTTTTTTTTTGATTTGGTATTCCTTTATTAATCCAATAAAATGTTTTAAATAATATGTTCCAATCTGTAGCAGACCGAATCTACTAAACGGTTAAACAATTTAAAACAGCGGAAAATATTTAAAATAAAAGAAAATCAAAAAGCGAAAAAAAAACTTAATACGAAAAATTAATTTGTTAAACGGTTTATTGTTTTTTTTTTTAATAAACTTCAAAATTTATATACAGTTTAACCGGCACGTAACGTAATGCTGTTGCTTCAACATTAATAAACATAAGACTGAATTGTTGCTGAACAAACATATTGCCAACGAGTATCAGTAAAAAAATTTTTCCATTACATGACGACCGCGCTACGTACTTTATTACAAAGCAACGCGATTCAAAAATTTATCTTAAGTAGAATATATTTTACAATTTTGTGGTTGTGTAGTTATACCGTTATTTTATTATTTTGTTGTGGCTACTATAATACTACATAGTTTATATTGAAATAAATATATGTGTGTATACAGTACATGTATGTAAGGTAATTTTTTTAAGATGCAACAGTGAATTTTATTTGAAGAAGCTCTTAATAAAAAAATTAAATAATAAATATGTACAATAAATATGAATGTACATTTGTATGCATTGTTTTTTTATACACAATCACAAGGTAAAATATAAAATATACACAAATGCAATATGTAATGCAAAGCTTGTTAAGGCTTTTTTTATTATAAAATAATATTAAAAATAAACGCATTTAATTTGATCCGTATATTTTATTCTACTAGTTTTTGTATTTTTATGTTTTGTACCCTCAAATAGACCTTTACACCAAATTTGTTGTCAATACATACTTTTTATTGGTATATTGTTGCAATTGTACTTCTATGGTTTTTGAATTTTGATTGTTTAAGGAAAAATTAGGAAGGAAATAAAAGATTATTGTTTTCTTATTATTCGTTTTCTTTATCTTATAGATTGATTAATGAGCTGTGGGAATTTTATTATTAGTACAAATAATATTGTTAAGTAAAAAATAGTGGTTTAATGTTTTCATAGTCTTTTGTGTGATTTACTGCTATTTTTACTTTAGTTTATTTTTTTTTTTCTTTTTAAAAGATCAGATTGGTAACCCTGGATTACATGGTATAAATATAAACTTTAACATGTAACTATAAATTCGTGTAAGTGTTTCGATTTCGCGTAACCGCGTAGTCAATAATCATAATTTAAATAAACGGGAAACATTTTTAAAGAGTCGTTACTTGTAGGAAATCTATAAAGATTATTTTGAATTTTTGCAAATTCTTGTATAGAACGTTATTGACAGATGGAAACATTTTAGACGGTAGCATGTTCCACATCTAAGCATTCCTTAGAACAAATGAGTTTTATACCAATTTTAAACCATTTAGGAGTTTTTACAGTGTTAAAGTGAGCACTTGCAGCTTCTCGGTTGTTATGTTTGAATGGTTTACGAGGAGCCATAACTGACTTCTATAAAACTAAGATAACTATAAAACTAAGAAATCGCTCCAATATTTCGACGTAAGTTAAATGGAGTAATTAAATAATAAATTTATATTTTTAAATATTTTTACTTACAAATTTGCATTGTTATCCCTTTATTCAATTAAATTTAATTTTGACACTTACCTGAAATAAAATAAAAGTTATATATTATATAAAATTATTCAATAAAAGTTAAATTAAATTTTAATATTTCATAAATTTTAAAATAATATACAAGACATGTACTGCAATGCACATGATATGCACAAACGCAAGTCAATTTGCACTTGGAAACTATTCTATGCACATTTTATATTTTAATTTTATATAAAAATAAACTTAATAAATTTCTTTAATATTTTTCTTCATTTTCTTTTAAATTTTTTTTTTATATTTGAAACGTCTTGAATAGAAATAAAAAACTTTTCCTTCTTAATAAAACAAAAAGACTCCCCTTGAAACCTTTGAATGCATGGACAACTCAGTACTTTTATACAATAAAACAAATAAATTCGGAAAAACGATACATCGATTCGTGGCCATCCGATAATAAAAGCAAAAACACAAAAAAACAAACAAAACAAAAGTTGAAAAAAAAAAAAAAAATACAAAATAAATTAAATTTACCTTTTGCATATTCATGAATACCTACAGGTATTTGTAAAGTCGTTATCGTTTGCACATTTTTAACTATATTTGGAATTGTTTTGTTGTAGTCGTTGTCGCAAACCACAATTTACACAAAAATCATTCAATTCAATTTAAATTTTACGATAATAATAATAAAAAAAAATGTAAAAATAAATTTAAAAAGCTGCAAATCGTAATATTTTTAAACAAATACACAAGTAAAAAAGAATAAATATTAAAAAAAAAAAAAATATTATCTAATTTAAAAATAGTTATATACAAAGAAAATAACTATCTAATAGTTTTGTAGCTGAAGGCAAATCATGAATTTGTAGAAATGTTTTTTCTTTTATTTTGATTTTTGGAAGAGAAAACATATAAAAAAAATTCCAGAAATAATCGAAAAAGAAACGAAACGGTACAAGAAAAACAAAATTACATGAATGAGAGAATCTGAATTAAATTTTGAATATTCGATGAAAACAAAACAACATCCAACAAACATGACACCGAAAACATAATTAACATGAATAAAAAGAAACAACAACATCCGAAATATACAATATTCGTGTTATAAAGTATTTAAAAATGTAATGATGAAAAAATTAAGATTATGATGTATCTTCAAATAGTTATAGTTAGTTGTAGGTGAATATAATTTTAATATATTTTTTTTTAATAATAATAAATTTTTTCTATTACTGTATTTTAAGGGGCAATCTTAAGGTTTAATGTTTGTCATTACTATACCTACAATCTAGAGAATTTTAGACTTTTTAAACATTGAAGATATTTATTGACAGTTTAGTTGTAATTTTAGTATATTTATTAGTTCAAAGGCACTAGGTATCAATGTTTAGTACCTTTAAATAGTTAATATCTATTAACTATTATATAACTATATATTATATAATTATTTTAAGAAAGTTGCTATAGAGTTAATATTCATAGACATTTCGTAGTACAGTAAATGAACCTTTTTGCCAAAATCAAAGTTGTTGACACAACCGATTATTAAGGAATCTTTAAAACATCATGGATTAAGCGTATAAAGAGTAATTTCAAATATAAAACCTATTGTATTCCAGGATTTTATACCGCAAATGTTCAGTCAAAACCGATTTTCTCTACCGCAAAGAAGACCCGGAAAAAATTTACAAAATCCTTCATAAAAAATTGTTCTACTAATTGTTGTGCTGCAAGTGTACAAATGCCAAATCTGATAAAACATTAGCTTTGAATTACACTAGATGAGCTTGTATTTAAGAGCCGTCTGGTATAACTTTTTGTATAACTGAAAGCCAATATGTTAATACCTTTTAGTTAAAACCAGCTGAACCCTTAAACCTAGACATTTTTGTGGCACTAATGGATTATCAAAACCGGAAAAGAATGGTAAAAATTGCAGGCCCCCTATTCATAATATATTCCTACCGTTTTGAATCTATCGGATGCATTTATACGTTTTATCTTTTAACATTATTCTTCTATCGAATTAATTTAATAATTAAATAATTTTTTCAAAAAACTCAGATTTTCTTATAGCAACTCTTTTACAAATATTTGGTTTGGCATTTATTTTTAATAGCATTTTATTTATATATGCGGCAATTTTATTTTAGATTAATCATTTTATATTTTTTTAACAAAATACTAAAAGGTTTTATTTTTGATTATAAAATTGTGGAGGTTTTTCTTTTCTATTTTAAAGTTTAAAAATAAAAAAAAAAAAAAAACAAACCAAAAAAGAGGCGGAATGGAAAAACTTTGTATTTTTTTTGAATGCCATCGAATGCATTACATACTATTAAAATTTTGCAGCGTAAATTAATTTTTTGAAAGTTTTTTTTTCCCTATATTTTTATTATAGGTATGAAAAAGATTTATGGCTGAAAATTCTTTCACCATATATTATCCACATACATATATATTTCTTTTTTTAAATCCATTGGCTACTAATTTTTTTTACCATATATTTAAAAATTTAATTCATTGCATACCAATATTAAAATTTAAAAAAAATTTTAGAGTGCATCCAGCATATATAAAATTTTGAACATATATAAAAGTAATTCAGTATATTATAATGGATATTAATAAATATTAATGGACTCCAAATTCCAAATACAAAAACGAATTCAATGAAAATTTATCTAAATTAGATGAAATTCAATAAAAATTTAAATTTAGAGATTCAATCAACCCACATTTTTATATATTTAAAAAAAAAAAAACAGTTAATATGTAATTTTTAGCCGTTTATTTTTTTTATGAATTCCTTAATATTTTTATATCAATCATTATCATTTTAATTGAAATGAATTAACAATCATTTGTAAAAACTCATTGACAAATCTCAGCACTTTTATATTTTTTTCTATTAAAATTATTTTTCACAAATGTTCGACAACAATTTTAATTTGACATCTGGTGACGCGGTCCTTCTATTCATTTCGCTTTTGAATATTTTTAATATGTCAGAGAATATAATTTACATAAAAGGGTAATTTAAATCGCAATTATTAATTATATCCTGACTGTTTTTGGACATTTAATGTTCACAAGTCAATTTGATTCCATTAAATTGACATAAAAAATGGTAAAAAAACAAATTTAAAAAAATAAAATACGCAGCAGTGGTATAAAAAAAATAGAATTACGATAAGCAAATACAGACAGGTGGGTTTACCTAACCAAAAATAAGGTTGGCGTATTTTGTTTTTTTTTGTATGACTGTGATCAATGCAAATTTTTTTTTTTTAATTTTACAACGTTAAAATTCAATTCGAACAGCCTTAAAATCATTTTGAAATAATAATTTATCATATTTAAATGAAATAAAATCAAATTATATCGTAATTTTTAGATTAATTCTTTATTTGGATTCAATTTGCTTATTATAAAAAATAAAATAATAAATTTATTTTCAAATTATTTCTGCAGATCATTTTGTTTTTGCAAATTATTATAAATGTTGCCTTTTGCTTTCAGTTTGTATTTTATTTGTCAGCTGGCTTATAAAGTTCCAGCTGATTTTTTCGAACTGAAAAAATGAAAGTTAACAAAATGAAATTAATCAAAGGATTAAAAAAAAAATGGTTGATTATTTATACCCTGTGGTATTATTGAATGGAATTATGTTGATTTAAAAATTTGTAATTTGACAATTACAAAAAAAAAAAATAAATAAAAATTTGCTACTTTTTGAATTTTTTATATGTAATATGTTATATATAAAAAATGTTTTGTGTTTTATTCTGACTTGATATAGTTCCTATATAAAGTTAAGGAAGGAGTTGTCATTTTTTATATGAAAAATAGTTCAAAAAACCTAACGAATAAAATAGAATAGAAATGCATTAACCATCCGTACAATAAAACATTATATGTCAAATCAAGCAACAGTTGGGCTTATAACTGTATTAGTATGTTACTAACTAAAGTAGAGTATATAGTTCAGTCGTCAGTTTTGACGAGTGACTGAACTGATAAATGCATTGTATTAAATGTTAAATTGTTATCATAAAATTATTTGACCTGAAGAATAGTAAAAAATTTGGTAATAACTGACAGTCGTACAACCGAAGACTGAACTGATAAGTGTATATCCTACTAAGGTTGTTTTCGATATTTTTTTTGACAATTGCACTTAATTTTTTGTCTTATGTCAAATTCAATTATAGTCTTGTGTCACATTTAAATATGTGAGATGTCAAATATTAACTTATCTCCTTTAAAAGTCTATATCAAAGGAGATGTCAAATATGATGAAAGAGAATGTCAAAGTTTTTAAACTTCAATTTGTTCAATTGTATTGATGAAAATGAAACGTTTCTAGTAATCGCCTTACAAAAATATTTTAAATGTAAAATTTGTTTGAATAATTTTAGTAAAAAAATCGTCCAGAATAAAAAACAAAACCAAAATCGAAAAAATTTAATATTTTAAGTCAACTACTTACAAAAATTAGTTGTACACGAACATTAAGAATTTTTTTTTTGAAAATAATTCTAAATAAGAAATTTTTATACATTTTTTTTTATTTGTTTTAAATTCTAAACAAACTGAATGCTCATTAAATCTATAATGTTTGAAAAACCGTTATACACTGATTATATATTGCAGCAAAAACAAATTAAATCAGTCAAAAACAAATTCCAAATTGTAAAAAGCAAAAACAAAACCACTCCTTGTTTCAATTTCATTAGACTTTGTAGAACTCCCCACGTTTTTTTTTCTTTTTGCAAAAAAATTATTATTTAAAAAATTTATGAGACTTTAGAAAAAACCTTAAATATAGCGGGAGACAGATTTCAAGAGAAAAATCGATTTTAATATATAAATATTTGATTTTTTTTTTAATTTGTGGCTTCCAAAAAATAATTAATTTTATATTTATCATTACATTCAAATTTAACATTTCCTCTAAATTTAAACCCTAAAAAAGGTTAAAAACAAAATTTTTTCACCTGTAATTATTAATTACACAATTACGTCGGTGTTTTCATCAAAAAAAAAAAAAAAAACAAAATAAAAATCAATTTCCCATATGTCAAAATTCACTAAATGGCAATAACATTTTTAGTTGTCTCAATTATTTTGTGTTTTTTTAATGCAACAACAACAGCACCATGAAAACAATTCGTAGGTGCATGATGATGGCCTTAAAGTATTTTTCTTTTATATTAAAAAACATTTTATATATATATTTTTTAATTTTGTTTTTATTAACATGAGAAGGTGTTGAATAAATCATAAAAAATGAAAACCAAATTTGGTTAAATGATCAGCACACTTCCGAAGGTTCTCTTCTTTAATAAAATTTTTACATATCTTCTAGATACGATTTAAAATTAAAAGATTTTTTCTCAATCAAAATAAAAACAAAATGCTTTTAATACTTTGTATATTTTTAATAGATTTTTCTTTATTACCATTATTATGTAATAATCGTTTTGACAGTTATTTAAAAACAAAACAAAAAAAAAAACAACGAAGGCACAATTACAAAATGTATCTTAAGATTCATTTAAAAAAAAACAGAACACAACAACAACAACAAGATACGCATATAGAAAAATATTTTTAAGTGATTTTGAATTTTAAATTAGCTGCCAGATTAGCTGTTTAACTTGATGTTACTGCATTTGGTATATATGTTTTGGTTAATGCATTATTTTGGTAGAGACCACACCTTGTGTTCTACCACCTCTGCTTAGTACATATTATACTTTTTGAAGAGTGGCTTGATTACGGTCTTAATCATCGAAAGCTTTGAATAATCGCGGAACAAAAAATGCCTTGTTTTTTATATTATGTATGTGCTTTTAATTAAAATCTATCTCTAGCACAAATCAATCCTACGTTTTGTTTTAAAAAAATTCTTCTATATATGGGAAATTTATGCAAAACTTTTTTATACTTCTATTTATTGTTTTAAAGCGATGATTGCGAGTTTAAATGATGATGTATAACTTAATAAATAAATATTTAATATAAAATAGAAATTAAGCATTTTATATAGAATTTTTAGAAGTAAGTTGAAAAAAAGTTGGAATAATTTAATTATATAAAATGAAACAGATCATGGATCCTATTGCACAAACTGCATCACAAATCAAAAAAGTTGAAAAAAGACACCAAATAATTTAAAATGGCTGTTTATTATTTTTATTGAAAAACAAAAAAATTAAAAAAGTGATTTACACCTTCCAGCTGAAATGAAGTAGAATTTACTACTCAAAAATTTCATTTAGCGAAAGCATCTTTCAAACTTTAAGAATAAATTCAAAAACTCCCAAGTAACCTAGCAGTTACACTAGACAGTACTGGCTAGACAATGCACACATACATGGACATTTTTGACAATACAATCACATTTTTTCCACTGTCTTCTGTACTGGCAAGACAATTTTCAAGCCAGTAATTCGTCGAGTAATTTGACATTTCATTCAATTCAAAATGGTTGAAATTTAAAAAAATAGATAGTATCGGGTTTTATCTGTCATTAAGTTTTGTGTTTTTGTTTTGGTTTTATTTTTGTTCTTTTAAAACTAAAATGCTCGCAAATAATTTTATTTTATTTTTATTGAACATTTTTAGAATTTCATAAAAAATTTTGTTTATACAAATTATAATAACAAACTCATGACAAATGTAATTTGACATTCCTTAATAGTAATTTCACATTTCATTGTCTTTACAGCCTACGTCACACAGACAGTATTTTGGCATTTCGTATTATACACTATCAAGACAGTATTACTCTCTAGTGTAACTGCTAGGTAAAACAAGATTGCATTGTAATTGTAGTATTAACATTTTTCATTTCAGGGGGATGTTGCACTTCACCGGATTGAACCAAAAGTAAGCAAGTGTAACTACATGCGTCCATCTTAGGGTGCATTTATATTGGAGCTGCGATAAGTGATATGAACATCGTGTATAAAATGTGTAGAAAATTATATACATGATTTTAATAGAGGTGTTTATAATTGGAGCTACCATATATTCCTTAGATATATTTCTTAAATATAATTCACATATCTCAAATGCTGTAAACAAACAGACGTAGTATGAAACTAATAAACTATTTTAGTTCGTACGTTCGTAATTTAAAAAAAAAAAATAAACAAAAAAACAATTGAGGGAAATTATTTGATTGTTGAAATTTTTTGGTTTTTTTCTCTGCTCCCTTAATTTTGTTAAAATAATGTGAAAACTGAGATCCATTCTATTCATATTTATTTTATTAGAATGACTTTATTATTATTATTCCCTCTGTAATCTTTTTTAAATTATATAAATTTAAAAACCTAAGATACATATTATTTCTCTGAAATTTCACATGCAGACTTCTTTTTTAAAACGTTGATTATTAACAAACACACACACATATACAGGAATAAAATAGTTTTATAAATAAAAATTTAGGAAATGTAAATTTTCATCAAGTTTTGAATCTATGGAAAGAGTGACTTTAATATTACTTTATAAATAAGTAGATATACTATGCCGGTTCTAGGCCACTTTTTCCATACATAATTGAAATTTTTTCCGCCATCTTGGATTTTGTTAATTTGGGTAAAGTGATGACGTCACTCGTCCGACTCAAGTGATTTTTTAATGCTAGTATAAATGACATCACAAATTAATATGATAATAATTAACTGAGAATATTTTTTTGTAAATAAAAAAATGAAAAATGAATGAAGGGGATTCGAACCTGAGATTTTGGTTGAATGAATTTTGTGGGTAACGTGTCTAACCGCTAGGCTATCGAGGTAATAAAAATTGTGTTAAATTGATTATACAGTGGAAACCGCTTATAGTCAATATGGTTTATTGTCACAATTCGCTTATAATCAATAAATTTTTTGACAACATCTATTTTCGAAATTTTCTTTGTATTTTATTTCGTTTATAGTCAAGAACGTTTATAGTCATATACCGGTTATTATCATATAATTTAATTGCCAAAAATCTTAAATTTAATATAATGTAATGCTGTTTATAGTCACTTGTCGACAAAACGCCAAGTTTTTGTAGAGCGAGGAAAAAAGAAATTATTTATTGAATTTTTCAATCTTACAAGTGGGAAATATTGGTACTAACACGAAATAATCGATACATATTATAAGATAGTAAGAGTGAAATCAAAAATTAAACACTGCGGTTGTGATGCAAAATTCAACGTATGCTATGTATAAGCTGAATTGTGCTTCACAATTGCAGTATTTAATTTTTAATTTCACCCTTAATTACCATTGTACATATAAGTTCCTACATACATACATATTATGTACATATATGAATTATTTTGTTTTTTTTTTTATTGTTTTTAGTTATTTAAGAGTTAGAAGAGGCTATTAATTTATTGTTTTGTTTTTACATATTGTTTTTAGTTAATAAATGCACAAATTTATTTAAAAAAAATGTTTAGTTTTGTTTTTCGCTGGTACTGGGGGCCTTATTTAGAATTTTTTTTTTTTCCTTTTATAGGCACAAACCGCTTATAATCACAAATTTTTCTGATTTTTTTTGTGTGACTATAAGCGGTTTCCACTGTATAAAGTTAGTGAAAACATGCCGACTTATATTCTATGAGTACCTATCAGTGAGCTGGTTCATTACGGGGTATTATGGAATTGAATTTTGGTTTGTAAGGGTGTTATGAAATAGAATTAAGGTATATATGAAAAACATAAAAACAAAAGAAAACATATATATAATATTTGCGGTTCTAGCACACTTTTTCCATACCAAATTTAAATTTTTTCCGCCATCTTGGATTTTTGTTAATTTGGGTAAAAAGATGAAGTCACCCGTCTGGTTATTTTATTTTTCATATTCAATTTTATTCTTAAATTTGTTTAATAATTTTGTTTTTTTTGTTAAACCTTAAATTATCATTATAATGAATATTGTTAATGAATTTTGTTTCTTATTTTAATTGAATATTCTTTTTTCCTTTTTCATGCATAATTTTTTTTATATAAATTTAGTTTTGCATTAATTAGTTTTGTAATATTTAATATCTTTTATTACACTTTGTTAGTTTTAAATAAAAAAAAAAAATTGTAACATGTTTGAGTTAAGCATGGGTCAAATAAACCAAAAAAAAACACATGAATTAAATAGTAACATTCATATTTATGATTCAAAATCTCGTTACTCTAAAAATATATAATAAAAAAACACAGACACACAAACAAACTAACATTCAAGATTTTTTATTTTTACAATTATTTTAATTAAAATGGGTTTTTTTTTTTTTTTTTTTTTTTTTTTTTTTATTCATTTTCTACTCCTTTAAGGAGTATAGAGCATTCTTCGCCAAGTTTATTTTAAACTAGGCTTCAGTTTCTTTAATCATATTCACTAAGCCGTTGATTACTCGGCTGTAAATTAAAATGGATATACTCCATTATAATTATTTATTATTTTATACATATATATATACACATATAGTAATGATATTTCATTAAATATCTAAAAAGAACTATTTTTTTTATATCGATTAATATTATAATATAATATTATTTAACTTTAGACTTCTCCGATTTAATAATTACTAAAAATTATAATTGAAAATTATACTCTTTTATAACTTATGTTTAGATACATAAATTTCTTATCTTAACAGCCATATTTTCATATAAAATCTTAGAATTATATTTCCGGTTATTAAAAGTGGTATCTAATCAAACATATGTTTCATTCATACTTTTAAATGGGTTATTCGAAAATATAATTCTAATATTTTATGTGAAATTCTATTGGTGTTATCTTTTTAGTTATTTTAATATGTTTTTTAAGAAAATGCTATCTACAATAAATATTTATATTTTTCTCATATAAAACATAAATTTCATATCAAAAACACAACTATTCAACAAGCGTTGAAAAAACTATTGGTTTTTAAAAAAGCACATTTTCAAAATAATATGTATAGTATTTCATGCTGGATATTTTGTTTGAATATAATTTTGAAGCATCAATGCTAATATTTAATTTATGAGATATATATATATGTAGGTGGGTGAGTTACTATATACTTATAAAAACCGTAATTTTTTAAATTTTTAAGTTCTAATACCCGCCCTATGGGTGAGGATGTTCAATTTCTCAAGGGTTTAATCCTCACTACCCCCTCTCCCTTTCCGCAAAACTTTTATTAGGATGAATGAATTAAATTGCGATTTCTACTAAATTTATTTAAGAAAGCAGTTCTCACCCCACAACAGGTGAGGTTACTATAATACTTACGCGCAGTTAAAATTTCTTCTCACTATTTCGAATGATGTAAAAGTTTTTGTAGACAAATAGACAGATAGACGGATGGACAGATGGACATACGGACATAGTCAAACTATATGGGGATATTTTTATAAAATTTTTGAAAATGTGCTAAAAATGCTGATATGTTTAACATAGAAAATTTCATTTCTATACATAATTAGCATCTAATCAAACATGCGTCTCATTTACATTTTTTAAAGACCTATTTGAAAATATAATTCTAATATTTTATATGAAATTCTACTGGTCTTATCTTTATACCCGTGCATACATATATGACATCGGGTATATTAGATTTGCTCCTCCGTTTGTAACGCTACGATCTAGACGAGCTAGATATAGTGTCAAGGGTACGTATCGGCTCAGAATCGAAAAATTAGTCGATCTAGCTATGTGTGTCTGTCCGTCCGTCCGTCCGTCTGTGTGTCAGCACGATAACTCAAAAACTAAAAGAGCTACAGTTTTGAAATTTTCACAAAATATTTTTCAATCAATTTCTAGGTTCCCTATTTTTTTTGGTTAAGATCGAACCAAAACTTCGGGTAGCTCTCGAACAACTAACTTTTTTAACTCCCATATTTTCATATAAAAATTTTAAATTTTGCTTGCATCTTGAAATTATATGAATTTTGTTTTTTTGTTTTTTTTGTTTTTTGTTTTAGTTACAAAAAGTAGATAACGATTTCGAGTTAGAATTTCATATGATTTAAATGATGCGTAGTTTATTTAAGATAAGCAAAAAAGAACACAAAGATTTTTTTTAAGTAAATGGCTTATTGATATTGATAGATATTTATGAATATATTATGATGAATCATCATGATGATTATTAAATGAATAATGATCATATGAAGTTGATTTGGCTTAAGTTTAATATATTCGTGAATTAAAAATTAATTATAAGAGATGGAATTGAAAAATTAGAGCAAGAGTTTTGAAGTTCACACAAAACATTTTTGGGACATTTTTGAGGTTCCCTATTCTTTTTGGTTAAGACCAGATCAAGGTTTTGGGGAGCTGCCACACAACTTCTTTGCACCAATATGAATTTCTAAGAAACTGATTATACTACGAGGATGAAAATTACACACTGTTAGTTATATAATGAATCGAGCACTTATATGAAGTTTCAAAATGTTACGGCCCCATTTTCGGGGGGCTGCTATACAACTTCTTTGCACCAATATGAATTTCTTGGAAACTGATTATACTACGAGGATGAAAATTACACACTGTTAGTTATATAATGGATCGAGCACTTATATGAAGTTTCAAAATGTTACGGCCCCATTTTCGGGGGGCTGCTATACAACTTCTTTGCACCAATATCAATTTCTTGGAAACTGATAATACTACGAGGATAAAAATTACACACTGTTAGTTATATAATGAATCGAGCACTTATATGAAGTTTCAAAATGTTACGGACCCGTTTTCGGGCAGCTGCCATACAAAGTAATCAATTCGATAACTGTGAATCTAATGAAGCTACGAAGTTAAAATCAAAACTGGGCTGGTAAAGTAATAGGACAAGTTAGTTGGCAAAGTTGGACATCACTCGGACCAACTTTTAGGGTGGGCTATTTTTTTTTTTTTTTATGGGATAATAAGTTAATCAAAAATTATTTGATACCTAATAAGTTAAATATTTTTTAAACTATTTTACTTTCTTATATTTTTTTTGTAATATTTATAATAGCATAGGGGAAATAAATAACGGTTAGTGGGTATGCACGGGTATCTAAAAGTTGACAAGGGCAACTATAATCTTCCTCGTTTTTAATTATTTTAACCCGAAAAATATTTTTACATGTTTTTAAGAAAATGATATCTACAATAAATGTTCATATTTTTTCATGTAAAGCATAAATAGCATATTTAAATATAACTATTTAGCAAACGCTGAAAAAAAACTAGATCATCCATAACTGATTCATATTCTACATATAAATGCGTATTTTTGGAGGATCTTATTATATATATTTTTATAAACAGCAACAACAATTTCGATTTACATTGAAAAATCATTATTTATAAAACTATATATTACATAATAGCTAATTATGCATGTTTTTTTATTTTTTTTTTAAAAACCCTACACATTAACATAATAACCCATTCATGGACTCATAGCTTTTATATATCATATTATAACTAAATTCCATATTTCGAAACTTTCATATAAACAGACATACACAACCACACACACACACACACACACACATACACACAGACTCAATTAATGTTAATTATAATATCCACAACTTCCACTCAACACCCCCATTGTTCATCTCAATTACTGCAAACATCAACTTCATTATACCACTCCCCACTCCTATTTCAATTTCATAATAACCCACTGCAATACTAAAATTTTTTTTTGTTTTTTTTTCCATGTTTTCACTAACTTTATATAATCAATTTAACACAATAAATTTTATTACCTCGATAGCCTAGCGGTTAGACACGTTACCCACAAAATTCATTCAACCAAAATCTCAGGTTCGAATCCCCTTCATTCATTTTTCATTTTTTTATTTACAAAAAAATATTCTCAGTTAATTATTATCATATTAATTTGTGATGTCATTTATACTAGCATTAAAAAATCACTTGAGTCGGACGAGTGACGTCATCACTTTACCCAAATTAACAAAATCCAAGATGGCGGAAAAAATTTCAATTATGTATGGAAAAAGTAGCCTAGAACCGGCATAGTATATCTACTTAAATAACATCCCGAATTTTTTTTAAAAATCTGAAATCTAGGTCTAATTTATTATATTTAATATTTGAATAAATCTATTCACTATGGACGCTCTATGCCACACCAGCAGTTCTAGAATCCAGTAAGTAATCACCGTTAAAATAGAATTTTGAGGTTCTAACGAAGTATTTTAAAAGCACGTGCACACCCTTACCCGTGCATTATAGTGAATTGAAATTTTAGAAAGCTTTCAGCTTTCAAAAGATAATTCCAAAACATTTTAATCTAAAATGGTCATTAAACTATCCCCAACACACGATCGTTCAAAATATATTCAAATTCTTGATTATTTTCAATTCATTTTTTATTTTTTTTATTATTTTTTTGAAAAATGCCGACACATTGTAAAAAATTTTTTAGTAGCTCATTAAGAGCATGAATTTACATGAGTATATTTCATATCTTTTGCATTTTCTTTTTATTTTCAACTATGTATTCAAATATTTTTATAAGAGGGTTTACAGTGCAAAAAGCAAGTAGACCAATTAAATTGGTTTTAAATTTTAAAATAAATGAGACCACAAAAAAACTGAAAAAAAACTAGAAAAAAGTAAAAGAAAATTGTGGGGAAGGTGGATTTTATATTTTTTTTTTTTTTTTGAATTAAAGAAAAACTAAATTTTAAAGGTAATTATGCAAAAGACTACCTATATAAAGAAAAAACAAAAATAATAATAATAAACTTAAGGTTTTAAAAGATGAGACTATGTGAAGAATATAATTATGTTTTGTATAGTAAAATTACGCGAATTTTGAGGTTTTTATTCTTGTTTAAGTTCTGCTCTAATGACGATACCACAACGAAGCCACGCTGTTGCGCTTCTTTTGTTTTTTATTTTTTTTTTTTTTGCTATTTTCATCTTTCAATTCTATCATCATAATCGGTGTGCAACATTTCGTTAGTTTAAATTTCAAACCTGCGCAATTGTTTTATTACTTGTTGTTTTAAGTATATATCGCATGAGAATGTTGTAGTTAAGAAGTCGTTAAAATAAAGATGAGACAATGCATTATACAATAAGATGTAATCTAATAAAACTGGGCTTTGGTCAAAATACAAACAAACACTGAGAATTTTTATGTTTTATATGTATAAATAAAATAAGAAAGATATGGGAAATATCATTGGGATGATAATCAAGGAAATCAGAAAAAAAGAAATTAAGTCAAGCAATAATTATTATAAACTTAAAATATATTTTTGTTTTTGGTATTTTTTATACACAATTCTATTAAACATGCGATTTTTTTGATCAAATTTAACAGATATTGAATTTATTATTTTAATTTGGAATTTTAGATGGGAGTAAAATAATTATTTTTATTAATTATATAATTTTAACTATATAATTAAAATTGTGTTCTATTAAAAAAGAACATTTTTATAATTACTTTATTCTGATGTTTTATATTTTTAATGGAATTTTTTTTTTTAATTAAATTTTAGAAATATATTTTTTTTAATGAATGCAAGTTTTTGTATTGTATTAACTATTAAAAGTCTTATTTTATTCATTATAACAAAAAAAAAAACAAAACTGTATCAACAAATATACTCAAATCTTAATATAATATTTGGCTATAAGAATAATCACTCAGTGATTAACTCTAGAAAATAAGCGGTCTGGAAACTACAGAAAAAACAGTTCAGATATCAGAAAAGTTTAATCGGTTACATTAATGGGGAAAACTTTATAGGGTATGAGAGTGACATTAAAACGTTATATTCTAAACAAAATCCTGAAGATGTTCCAAACAAAATTTCCTTAACAATTTTTAGAAGATCGAATACAAATTGCAATACTGAAAGGAACAATAAGACTTTAGCAGAAGTTGAAAAACACTTAAAGACTTCAATAAATCATGATTACTTTGTTTATGATTTTGGCTCCTAAAGGAGGTTAAAAAGAAGAACTCTAAGGAAATAAATGAAATGTTTCAAAGTATCTGACAAAAAATTCGAAGAATTATAATATCAACATATTTAAGATTAATCATGTTTTTAAATCGTGTTATTTCAAATTCAAACGCGTAAAAAAAGTCGTTAATTCAAATGCGCGTAAAAAGGGAATTAGTTGTATATGAAAATTTAGAAATTCTATCGTCTATACGCTTAAATGATCTAAAGTAGAGAGGTTTTATCTAGATTGTAATTTGTACTACAAAATAGCCATATTGCAGTTGTAGTTTACCGCATTTATATGCAATTTTAAAGTCAGCTATATTTTTAAAAATAAGTATGATTGTACCTTCAAAAATATTCTAACAATTCTTAATTTTCCAACTTCAACCTTCTTTTAGTTTCCATTTCTAGTTAATTGTTTGAAAATGAATTGTTATGAAATAAATGAATGTATACATATAATATCACATTTGAAGTCAATTAAATGCGTGACTTCTCTTATAATTTAAAAAAAAACCGAAATATAAACTTTATGACCACTTTGTTTTTTTTTTTTAAATTTTGCGATTTTTTTTAGCTAAAATTTTACTATTTTTAGAAATTCATTGAGAAATTCATTCAGAAAAAAAAAAACACAAAAAAACGTAACGAACAAGTAATTAAAATTCATTACAAATAAAAACAATAATTTTTAAAATTGTAAACCTGACCTGATCTTTTCACAAATTGAATTCCAACAAATGAAACAAAAGAAAAACCACCGAAAAAGTAAACAAAATAAATCACGAATAACTTCAGTCAATCACCTTGTTTTTTTTTCTTTTATTTCTTGTTTCTGAAACAAATCCAACCTTTTTACATGTGTACCCTTCCACTAAACATGAAAATTCCTTAATATTTGAATTTAAATTTATATAAAGTTAGAGAAAATGAAATAATAAATCAAAAATAGTTAAAGAAATCTTAAGTCTAAAATAAAAAAAAACATTCAATTGAATTTAATTTTCAAAAAAAAGCTCATATATCATCAATTATCACTTTGTTGTGCAATTAATTTTCAATTAACCTTAAAAAAAAAAATACACCAAATAACAAAAAACTTGAATGAATTTTTCGCTCGTGCCTTATTTTGTACCCTAAATTTCAATGTTTTTTTTTTTTATTTTACTTTTGTATAAAAAAAAAAGCTGCGCCTAATCTCCCACAATTTTAATATTGGGTATAAATTATTTGGACACATAAAAGCCATATGTACTTAAAATGTTAATATGTAATAAAATCCTAAAGTAAATACAAAAATAAATACAGAAAAAAAATTAAAATATAAAAAAATTTAATCCAATTTTGATGATTAGTGATTGACAGATCTAGACCTAATTTGTTACATATTAACATAAATAAGTATGTATATGTAAACAAAAATAAGACAAAAAACTTTGCTAAATTTATTTTATTTCTTCAATATTCTAAATAAGTTTTTTTTAAGTAGAATCAACTTTCTTCCTACTGCCCTCTCTTTCTCTTGCTCTGCAGTTCATCAAAATGAAAAACTTTATAGATTTGCTTCTATTTAACATTTCCAATCTATATAAGTAGTATGATTTATTTCAATTAGAACTTTGAATACATGTGCTCATGTAGATTACAACGTCAATCTAATTTTTTAAAAGTTTATATGTTCTTATTACTTGAATTATATGGAAGAATTCATAAAAAAAAATGGAGCAGAGCACGATCTGTCAAAATTGAATTAGAACATTTAAAACGAAATAACATGTGTTCATTTCATCAATCAGAGCATATTCTCACTATCTGTCAATTTTTAAAAATAATTAAAAAAAACGTCTTTTAATACATATTAATCTTTGTCCTTTCAGTATTAGTTATTAGTTAATTTATATAAGAATTTTTTGTAAATTTTAATTTAATTAAACTATGACGGCTGATTGTGAAGGTTAATTGCATAAATTTATTCAAAGCGTACTTATTCTATAATCGACTGTCAAATATAAATGAATGCATAATGTCAATGACATTGCTGACATTTAAGTTCTGTGTTGTTCACTTATTAAATCCGAAGCACTCTCTGACTAGATTAAACCGTGTACGCTTTGACAACGCTAGCAGCGTAGACTTAAACTTACGCCATGAAAACGCTTAATATTAATTTTAATATATCGTTAACTCAATATATACATCGTTAATATATTATTAACTCACATTACATAAATATTTTTTTTTATCTCTCTAAAATTAAATTACACCTTCAATGAACCAAATTTGCAATTTATTTAATTTATTTAAAAATACTCATCTTCGTCGCGTCGCATAATCATCTGTTTATGTAACATCTGCAAAACATATTTTCTATTACGTTGCTCTTATTGTAAATGACCCAATGAAAAATATTCAAATAAAAAAATGTTACGGACAATAAATTTCTTCATTGATTGGATTGTAACCACATTATCAGTTTTTTTTTAATTATAATTTTAAATTCTTTCTTTATTTTTTGTTTTTATGAGTTTTCCCTTTCTTTAAACTAACCCAGTTTTTTATTTTAGTTTACATTTAAAATTATCGAAAATCATTCATCACCTTTTTAATGGTTACTACTGGTTATTGGGTTTGACGTTTACAACCAACATTTTCTCATCATTCGCAATTACAAAAAACAAAAAAATTCAAACAAACAAACTCTACAAGTAAATAACATATTACATATACATACATATAGTAAAACTAAATATGTATATAATACCTAAGAGTTTTCGAGCGTTTATATTAGTTTTATTACTAAATTGATCAAAGTTGCAACAACACAATCATCGGCAACATATTTCTTCTTTAATTTTTAAATTTTTCGTTATGTCAGCGAAACATAATATGCGTTTTTTTTTCTGCTTTCTGGGGTATTTTTTATGGGCTTTAATTTACAAAAAAAAAATGACAGCGCATATTATTTAAAACATTAAATAAATATTAAAATTTTAAAACTAGAAAACAAAATAATTTTAAAGTTCATACTGTTTTTATAATAAATGCATTATAAAAACGATGCAAATCTTATCAAATTTAAATCCCTTTGTTTAAGACATTAAATAAATTCATTTTTATCTGCAGGCGATTTTAAATTGACAGAAAAACAAGTACAATACTGATAATTAATTCCCAAAAGGAATCAGAATATAATTACTGCCCGCTAACAATTGTTTTACACCATAATCAAATTTTAAAATTAAAATAAATTAATCGATCAAATGAATAAAATGTTTGTATATGTATTTGTAAGTAAAATGCAGGTGAAAGTTTATAATTTTCATTTTCTTTATTTTTTTTTTTTGGTTTTTCTGTAACCATAAATGACTGAATTTGTCAAAGAAATCGAAAAATATACTCGAATACTTGGGAAGGTCATTTTACTAGTTGCTTCATGCTTGTATTTTCTTTTTTTTTTATACTTTATGCATGGTATTATAATTATATATGCAGAGTGGAAGGAAAGGGGTATATTTAAAGTTGAATTAAGGTAAGAAATTTCGGAAAATAATGAAAAAGAAAAATATTAGCTTTTCATTTTCATTCAATGACGAGGTAAAGTCATTAAGTTTTAAATTAATTAAATAAATATTTTTGATTTCGTTTTAAATTTATTTTTTAAAATATGAGAACAATAGTTCTGTGATTTTATACGATTCAGCTAATGCTTCAAATACGAATTTGACAGATAAATTCAAAATTTTTACATGTCAAAATTTATCGTAATATTAGTGTTCAATGAAAATGTAAATTTGACAGGCGGCTGCAGATAACTAAATTATTTAGCAAACCAAATAATCGTTATGGATGATATTTTAAATGTTTTATAATAATCTACCTTTTCATGAATACGTAGTTCAAACTTTTAAATGGATCTCTATTATTTTCACAAAATTCAAAATTTAACTCTCGATTCCATTTCAAAGCTAAATATTATTCAGTAAGCTGAATATTACCCAATTAATCAATTCAATATTACAACTGGGTAGCACAGTGGTTAAGTGCCGACCTTTCTTGTGAAAAGGCCCCTGAAAAAACTTTTCTGGTTTTCGACTCGACTCAGCTACCATTCGCCATTGGGTTCAAATTAATAGCTTAATCAATAACTAATTATTATATATCTTTAATAAAAAATACATTAATATAACAACATAAACAAATGCAAAATATAAACAAATAATTTAATTGAATAATATAACTCACAGATATAGAATACCATAATATAACTCTAATAGCCTGGAATGCAGTTTCGAAAAATTGCATGCATGGTTCTTGGAAAAATCTATGGCCAGAATGCTCTGATGATTTTAGAAGCTTTGATGAAACTAATGCTAATATTCAAGAAGAAATTTTGTCACTAGGAAGACGTCTGGGTTTTAACGAGTTGGAGCAAAATGATATTGTGGAGCTAATTGAATCACACAATACTGAATTAACAAATGAAGAACTAATTGAGTTGGACAATAATATGGAGGAAAGAGAAGATGATGATACAGATGGAGCTGAAGCTAAAAATTTTAAAATTGGTGAGCTTAAGGACGCATTAACATATTTAGAGAAAGCTAAAGATATATTCGAAAGGTGTTATCCAATATTAGAACGATGCTCTAAAGTAAACAGAGAAATTGATAGTGCTGTAAGGTGTTATAGAGAATTGTACGATGAGAAAAAGAAGGCTTCAGTACAGGTTACATTGCATCAGTATTTCACTGCAGCGCCAAGTACTAGTGCACCGAAAACTACCCGTAGGTCATCTCAAATAACTATTTCTAGTTATTCATCCGAATCGTCTGATGAGAGCATGTAATCATAATAAATTAGTTTTTTATGCTTTTAATTTAATGAATTTAATAATTTTGTATAGTTTTTGAATGTTTTTTAATATATATTTTGTATTTACATAATTTAAAAGTTTTATATTTTGAATTTAATATTTTTGTTTAGTCTTTAAATGTATATAATATTTTGAAATTAATTATTTTATTATATATTATTCTAATAAAGAATTAAAGTCTAATTTTCGTATTATCATAATTCTCTTAATCTTTTTATTCTATTTAATTGCGAATTTTTTTCTTAATTATATAATTGCTTCGCATAACGTTGTTTCGGTTAACATCGCGTTTCTCTGGAACCATTTAACAACGTTAACCGGGGTAAGACTGTATAAACAAAAATAGAATTGTATCTATTGAAAATTTAAGACGTTTCTACATGTTATGTTATAACTGTTATAACATATTATAACTATCTCATGTTTAAATTATATTAAGATCAATTCTAATAACACGAATATAATATGACCCCTCTGGTCCAACATGTACCTATGCTATAGACAGACTTATTAGCCTAACAGTTGAACAGTTAGCGCTTTAAAAAAAAAAAAAAAAATCGATTATATGGAATATATCAATTATAATTTTTAAATCAATTTCCATGAACGTTCTTTAAGAATCTTCAAGTATAGTAACTCAAATTTATATAAAATTAATTTAAATTGAATCTAAAATACAATTTATAGTAAGTAAATAATCTTAAAAATTTTTTTGAAGAACGACCTTAATTTTAATACAATGTACCTATAAATAAATTGATTTACTCGTACTTATCAAAGACTATTGTATTTTACCTTATAAGTTTCAAAATAAAAAAAAACAATGTCCTCAAACTTAAAGAAAATGCTTTCACTTCTCTAATATTTTTCTACATTTTCTGTCTCTTTTCCACATTAACATTTCAATAATATTTGGTTTCTTATTTTAATTTTCAATATAACTTAGTGTTATATTGTATTTGTATATACATATATATACATATTAAATAAATCGAAGACCAAAATATTATGGGAAAACTTATTCAGTCAAAATAAGAAAAACAACACAAACATTTTGTATTTGTTGTCAGAGCCAATAAATATGTAATCTTATTATGAACATTAAATATTTATGTCTACTTTAAGATGTTTTTAAAATTAAAAAATATAAAAAAAAATAATTCACGTTTTACAGCGTTTACAAGTCTTCATTCAGTACAACTAGAAAAAAAAAAATATTTTGCAACGACATTTACTATATAGATAAGTATATAAATTATGTATTAATTTGGAAGGAGGTCAGAATTTAGGTGTGAAATTCATTTAAAACTAAAATAAACATATAAGAAAACATGTTATTAATTAAACTTTTGTATAGTATGTTAAATGATTAATGAAAACTGAAAAATACAAAATGTATAGTTAGAAAAATATCTAAAGGTCATTGAATTTAAATCAATTTAATCGGATCATTATTAGATTCAAGTTAATTAAAAAACTGCACAAGAAATAACTTATTGAATTGTAAGAAAAGGTTATTTACAACATAAGGAACTTAATTAAATATTAATACTAAATCGAAAATTAAACTATCCGATAACCACAATTCAAACTTGAAAATGATAATATTCAATTTGTCGAAAAATCCAAGTAATTGGATCTTAATTCCTAGCTTCATTCAAGTTCTGTTCATTTTTAATTGAACTTATAAGTAAAAATCAACTGATATTAATGGGAAAATAAAATCGCGCAATTGAAACAATGAATTAAACCTCAAAACCAATTTTTGAAGAAAAAAAACAACAGATGATAATTTAAAGATATTTTATGTTATGTTAGTTTTTAATATGGACCACAATTCAGACTTTAAGATACAACAAAATTGATGATGAATTCACTGTATTATATACTCTAGTAATAGTAAAGTAAATACAAAAGTTAAACTCTCATCCAACAAATAGAAAACAAATAAAACAAAAACAAAATGATTTAAAACTGAAAGTAAGTATAGTTATACAAACTTCTAAAACATTCATTCATATCTCAAAATCAAGACAAACCACCAAACGATTACTCTTTTACATGATTCACTCACATATTATATATGCTTTGTTAAACATACATATATCGTTGAGTCTTTTGTTCATCCAATGTTTTATTTTCTTAAATTTATATGTTACAGTCTTCAGACCAACAAAATAAAGTTGTAACCACTTTTGTATGGGAAAATAAAATTGAAAAAATATTTACAAGAAAAACAAAAACCAAAAATTTAACCAGAAGCATCAAGAAAAAAAAAAAAAACAGCACCGTGACTATTTTCTTATTATTAAATTAATAGAAACAATGTAGGTGATTCTCAAGGACGTTTATTTCTGTTTTATGGGAAGTTAATACCCAAAGATTTGATCAAAAAATATAAGAATGTATGAGAAAAAAAATATAAGTTTTATTTAAAAAATTTTTGGAAATTGGGACAAAGTGAAATTATTCAAAAATGGATTCTTGAGAACTTGTTTTTTACTTCATTTTTTAATTAAACATTTTAAAAAAAAACATCGCTTTTGTTTTGTTTAATGAACAAAAGGGAAATTATGATTGACTATTTAACACCTTCTTTTAAACATTTTCATATACAAAATTTAAAATTTATATGACAAGATTGCAAATTAGAAAAGAAAAAAATAAAGTTGATGCAATTAATTGCATTAAAAATATAATTTTAAATACACACCAGTTTTTTTTTTTTTCTCAAATTTAATAACAAATTTGTGAAATACCTAATTTTCTTTTTTAAATTTAATTTGAAAATACTGTTAGTTTTGAGTATATGGCAACAATATTTAATTTTTTAATTATATTTATGAGTTAGTAAAATTAAAACAAAACTGTAATAAGTTTATATGTTTAACAATTTTCTTTTGGTTATGGTTCGACATTCTCTTGAGAAATTTGATTTCACTTTTTAGAGTCTTAAGTTCCATTTTCCATCTTAAGGAAAGATTTTTAAATAATATCAAGAAATTATTAAAAATATTTAGATTATTACAAATTACAAATATTGTAGAAAAGCGTTAGAGAAAAAACAAATGTACACATCAATATTTCTAGAAGTACCTCATTAAATTAGGCACACAGGTCTAATGATTGAGTGGAGCAAATTACTACAACTACTATATGTTAGAATATTGGAACAATATCTTTCATCTAAAGATTATTATTCATCTAAAGCAGTATGCCAGGACCTGTGGTTCATTTTTTATACACTAGTGATCTATTAGTAATAGAAAATGTTACTATGACAACATTCGCTGATGATGATATATTAGCAGTAGTATCAAATATTGATGAGTCCCTAGGAAAGTTACAAATGCTTATGAAACAATTATTAAATGAACTAACAAGTGAAAAATCAAAAAAAATTAAGCTAAGTTCGTGCAAATAATGTAGACGTATTGATCGTATGTTTAGCTGAATACCTAGGAATGACATTATATGTCAAGTCAAGAATGAAGTATCATAATAAAAAGAAAGAATTACAACTAAATAATAAATAAAGAGAAAATTACTGCTTTCTAGGTCGTAAATCTAAATTATCAATTTATAATCAACTGTTAATTTACAATCAAATTATAAAACTTATGTGGCTGTATGGAATTCAACTTTGGGGTTGTACCAAACAAACGTATGTAAGCAAAATACAAATCTTTCAAAATAAAGTTTTACGCAACATTGGTTAAGGCTCCTTGGTATGTACGACATCACAATCTGCATAGAAATTTAAATATGCCTTAATAAGTTATAAATGTCCATAACACCGAAAAGTACTCAAGTGCTAATTAACATTTTTCGGGTCAAAATGAGAAATCATAATTTGTAAAGATTAACATCAGTTGTATACGTATAAAAATATTCGAAGAACAAGTTATACGTAAATTAAAAAAATCTCTACTACTATTTCCATAAGCACGGCAACTCGAATTTTTAATGTTTATTTTATTTGAGAAATTGCACAATACAAAAACATTCAAACTTTCATCTATTGTGATAAAGATTATCTCAAAAAAAAAAAAAAAAAACTATTTTAATTATGGTTACATTATTTTCGACCTTTGAATGTCATAATTTACAAGTCAAGTTCATAAATTGTTTTGACAAATTGTCTTCTTTAATTTATAATTACCTTTTAATTTTAAGTGAATTTAAAAGTGAATTTTAATGCTAATAACTGTATTAAAAGTCTATTGAATCATTATTTTAATCTTTTTTATTTTGGTTTTTTTTTTTTATCTAAACTCAGAGGAAAAAAACCGCGACACCAAAATAAAAAGCATTCAGTTTTAGGTGTCATAGTGTTTTCACAGTGTTTATACTCATTTAAAGCGAATTATTCCAAGCACTATATTATCTTATAATTTAAACACATACAAATGAAAAAAAAAATAAAAATACATACAAGGTGTTAAATATTCGACACCTTTTAAGGTTTCATATTACCTTGAAGAATGTACGCCAGTTTCTTCTTTGTACCTTAAAAATTCAAAGAATACCAAAAAAAAAAAAAAACCTACAATTGAAATTATAACGCATTAATTACAACAACAAAATAACAAAACCAAAAAGCAGGAGGGAATTACAATGTATAAATGTATCGCATTTTTTTCTATTATTTTTATTTTTTACCACAAAACGCAAAATTAAAAAAAAAAAAATTTAAACTAATTGCACATAATATTTTTATGAAATTTTTGGTAGATAAAAAAAGAGTACCGCTCGCTTAGCTTTGATTTGACGCTATCGACATGTAATAGAACGATTTTTTTATTTTTGACACGTTGAATGCGTGTGAATGTCGTAAATAACACAATTTTCCGGCTCTTTTGATTCTTTAAATTAGACACACTACACAGTATTGTCTGGAGAGATTATATACAGTATTATTGCTATGTGTATAGCGGTTTATTACGAGGTCAAAAAACGATAAAAAAAATCTTAAGATTTATTTTTGTTTAGTTAAAAACGTCGCTGAAAATTTTCAATTTGTCTATTCTTATATTCACCTGTATTACATGTGCAATATATACTTAGAATATATAGAGTAATGAATGTACATAATTGGTATAATACGAATTTAATAGGGCGGAATTGTTTAACTTAATTTACAGTTAAAAACAAAACAATATACCGTTTAATAATTATATAAGTGAGTTTAAAAATAACTAAAAAAAAGGAAATTAAAAATAAGAATTGTAATAATATATAATGCTATTAGTTAAGGTTCTGTAGTTTGGAATCGTCAAGAAATGCACAAGGTGTAAATTAAAATAGAATGAAAATATTTGTAAATACTCCTACTCATATTATTATCACTATTTTAACATATATATACACATTAAAATGTAATTATTCGTAGATAATTTTAAATAAAATAAAGCAGTATTGGGACAACCATATAGTCAATATGGGGACACTCAAGTATCAAGAGCAACAAAAATAATATTATATTTCGGCAGTCTAAATAACCGACATTCTAAATCATAAGTTATAACTTTTCATTAATTAGTGTTTCAGAATATTATCCACCATATGCACTATAAGTACTATAACCAGTTCATAAAGGAACCTGAACATTAACAGATGATAAACCTATAGCCTAAATTTAAAGTAGAAACCTAGTTTTAAAATAGACACGACAAACAAAACTTAAATAGCTTTAGAACCCCTCTTTTGTACCCCTCCAAGAATAAAAAGACTAGGTCGGAATCCCAAACAAAAATAAACAACAAACAAAACAAAAACGGAACTCAACAGTTGATCTGATAAAATGAAATAAAATTATCAAAAGCAAACCGTGTGAAATGGAGGTGTCAAATGGAAGCCATATATGTAACAGTTTCTCATATGTTACGAAAGGAAAACTAAAATTTATAACCAGAAGCTTTCGATTAGTTTTTATGCCACAATTTAATTGAATTAAATCGATTGAATATATAAACGATAAATTAAAATTATTGATTAATTTATTTCTTTTTATTTTTAATTTTAATTTTATTTCAAGAAAAATTCTGAAGTAAATAAAGTCCATTTCAAAGAAAAATGGAAAGAACAGTTATGGGAAGAATCAAATTCTTCGTTTTTAAGTGAAATTTTGTAGAAATTTTAATATTATATTAAATATGACATACATTCTGTATGTAACAACATGTACTTATAGTATTTTTCTTTAGTTAAATTTTAAAATTAAAAAAATAATTCTGGAAAATATCAAAAGTAACAAAATTAAAAAATAAAACTGAGGAATTTTAGTGATTCCGACATTTTTTAAAAATGTCTGACTTCAAATTAAAGCAAAATGAATCACCCATTTCCTTAATCCAACAAATTTCAATTTTCGAACAAGTGAACAGTTTTCGACGCGACTCAACTACCATTCTCCATTCAAATTAATGGCATAATCAATATTTAATAATTATATATCTTTAATAAAAAATACATTAATATAATAATATAAACAAATAATTTATTTGAATAATATAACTCACAGATATAGAATACCATATAACTCAAATACAAAATATTGCAATATAAACAACAATAGAATTGTATATATTAAAAATCTAAAACGTGTGTGGAATTCATTAAGACCAATTCTAATAGCACGAATATAATATGACCCACTGTTCCAAAATGTACCTATAGTATAGACAGGCTTATTAGTCTAACAGTTCAACAGTTAGCACTTAAAAAAAAAAAAACTACACATTCCTAACTTTAAGTTTAAAAAAGCTCTATGAGATATTGTATAGCCTATGCCCTATTGTATTTAAACCTTTAGAAATCTGGTTACTTATGCGCGTTTCGTTTTAAAACACAAGTTCTCTAATCAATTGTGCCTCCAACTTCTTCAATAAACAACACATTGGCTAAACAACAAACAGCTTATGATTAAATTTTTAATTTATATAATATAGAAAATTTTAAATAAATCTGCTTAAACTGGAAAAATATGAGTTTCATAATATTATAAAAATGTGAAATACTTCTGATCTCGTGTATTTGAAAAAATTCTTTAGAGCCAAACTTTATCCAACAAATGAATTTAATTATAAACAACGAATAAAAGAATTTAATTTCAATTTTAAAATACATGTATGTAGTATGTACCTTAATCAAATAAATATGCCCTTCCGCTTTGCCATCCAAACCAAAATCAAAACTCAAATTCTATAAAACAAGTGATGAAAAAAAACCAAGGGTTTTTAAAAAAGCACATTTTCAAAATTATATTGTATTACATACTGAGTATAACTTTGGAAATATTTACTTGGAAATAGTTACTACTGACTTATTTAAAAGTTGTTATAGCCCTTCAATGGGGAAGGTTGCCAAATTTCTCAAATTTTTCCTCTAATTTTTTAGGTTCTAGGAATTAAATTGTGAATTACACAAAAATTTGGAATTTTACTTAGGATTTTATTATCTAAGCAAAAATGTGTAAAACTGAGACACTTTCTTCAATTTAAGGAACCCCTTTTAAATTTAAGAAAAACCCTTAACATATGTTAAAATATAATGTTGGACCTTTAAATTTTGTATATTAATAAAAAAAAATTGGACAGGTATTCAAGTTACAGGTGCTTAAAAATAGCATAATTTCAATTTTCGGGCCCTTATAGCTCCTAAACAGGGGGCTTGACAAAAAAATTTTGTTAACTGACTCCTACTTTTTTAGGATCTAACTTCTCCAAAAATTTCAAGATGCTAGCTTGAACCGTTTAAAAGATATGTGGGGCCAAAAATTTTGCGAAAATTGAGTTTGCGTAATGTTAAATTTTAGTACCGTATGGCAACCCTAAACATTTGCCTTGTAAAAATTTATAAAGTTTATGAAACCAGCTATCATTTGCCGTTTTCAGATTGAAAATATATGTAACAGAACTCTTTTGCAAAAACTACCCATGGTTAAAATTTCTTTTCTCTATTTCAAACGGTGTAAAAGTTTTTGTAAACATACGGACGGACGGACGGACAGAGTGAAGCTATATAGGCACATTTTTACAAAATTTTTTGAAAATGTGCTAAAAAATAGAAAACAAAACACAGCACAACACAACATACAACAAATAATACAAATATGTTCTTCCTACCCGAATGTTTACAACAGCATTATAAATACAAATATCTATTTTTATCTATATTTATTCAATATTTTGCTTGTATGACCTCATGTAACCTTGTAAGTTCATTTCAATTTTGATTTATACAAAATCAACTGCTCATCTTCTCATGTTTTCTGCGCATGTAAATGAACGCACACATCAAAATTACGTTTTGGATTCCGTTTAAAATACATTTGTGCCGGCGACTTAAAAATAATATTTCCAATGTACTTTTCAATTTAATTTTCAGTCAAGTTTTAAATGCTCATTATTTATAATAAATTTTTTCTTTAATTTTTTTTTTTAAATAAACATGTATTTTAAAATAAATTTATATTCTCTTCTATAAATTTGTCTGGATGTTGTTTCTTAAAATTGGTAAGCATTGGAAGCAATGGTTAATCGGATATGCCTGCATTAAATGAAGAGGTACATAAATCCATATTATTCTTCTACTTGAAGCTCCTACTACTGGGCATAAAGTGTTCACAAATTAATTCTATTTTTCACTTAATTTGGAGTTTTTTAATTATAGGTTATGGTATTTCTTAACCTTCAAGCACGTGTCTTGCTTTGCAAATACTTTTACAGTGATCGTAGGTATGACAAACACACTTTGGTATTTTAAATAAAATTTCAGAGTCAACCGTTTTCTGAGTTTGAAATAACAATTCGATTCTGGCTAGCAACAATAGTTCTTGTGTCTTTGTAATTGACTTCTGCGTTTCAAACGAACACAGAAGAAATTTGATTACTTATTTACAGATACTTATGGCTTGGGTACAATAAGCGTAGCAATAAGCGTAGCTATGACGCAGCGTCAAACTTACAAAATGTCAAAAAACGTAGATATCATATTTTTCAAGCACAATGCAAAATGTTAAAAGCATTACAACTTTGTTGTTACGCAATTTAATTGTTTACCATTTATAAAACTTTTGCAGTAGTATTACGTTGTTGTTGACTACATTTTGCTAAAAAGGAGACCAAATTATTAAAAACAAAAAGTAAGATGATTGGTGTAAGCTGTAACTAAAATCTAAAATTTCAAATGTTCTTGAGACAAGCCATTCAATTTAATTTTAATTTGTTTCAATCAAATTTAAAAGGAAGCAAAGAGTTTAAAATTATGTTTATTTTAATTTTTGTTTTTTTTTTTATAATTTTATTGACAATAAACAAAGTTGAATTCTATTTTAGATAGCGATCTTTTAGTGTTTATTTATAAAAAATGTTTATACTAGAAATAAAATTCGTTAAAAAAATTAATTCGCTTTAAAAATTGATTCGAAAAAAAAAAAATTAGGAATGAAAAAATGTATTTTGTAAATATTTTTTCAAGTCATTTAAGAATTTTCGTAAGTTTTATTCAAGTTAATTTATTTTTAATATTTACAAGACTACAATTCGCTTGATTTAACTTTTAAGAAAAGTATTGAACATTTACTTATTATGTGAATTATTAGCGATAAATATTTATTAGATAACGATTACCTAATATTTGTATATGTTAAATACAAGTGCTTCATAGGCGATATGCAAATTAAAATAGAATGTATGTTTACCGCAACAGATTAGTTATTTACTTTAAGTTAAACTCAAAATCTTAATTAAATTGCGAAATATTTAAAATATGCAAAACGAATTCAGTTTATGTAATCAAATATATGAATTATGTAGAATAAATTATAATCGAACACTTTCGATCTTCTATTGCTGACCTCGATCAAATTTTAATAATATAGCTCAGATACTAAATTTAGGTACTAATATACAAGAATTTGTGAATTATAAACCAGGTTCGATCATTTAGAAAATTAATGATAGTTGAAACAGGTTCGTAGTATAAAATATCAAAAGCAAGCCAAAGTAATTTCCATTTGTCCAAAAAATGTTTTTGGTCTTTATTTAAAATATAAAACGTTATTGTTGTCATATATCAACGGCTTCTTTTCTATATCTGCAAAATATGGAAGACAAAAATAACTACATTCAATAGCCCTAACTACTCCAAATATTTCCTATTAAGTGACAAAGAGAAATTTTTAAAATATTCTAGTACAATACTAACAGTAATAGGGACTTGTAGCAGGTAACAAACCAGGAATCGTAGAAAATAGAAATGATTAGGTGACAGTCTTGAGATCACAATGATTCTAAAATGAAGTCGCTAAGGTTACCGTAGGCATTAAAGACCCAACTACAAGTGACATTGAAAAAGAAATCCAAATTACCTTATTAAGAACAACCTTGTGAAGAAATCTGTTATTTCAAATAATAGAAATTAATTGACCAGCCAAGCTCCATATTCTTACACGAGAAGTAGTTATAGAACACACCTATGCTAAGTCTATAAATTTTTAATGGTCCACTGCATCAGCTTAGTTTGCCAAAAGTTTACTACTTAAATTATAAGATTAAAACAATGTTTGAAAATGTCTTAAGTATCTTGGAAAGTATTTATTGAATATTTTTTGATAGTTATTATTTGATCATAATGCTCTTTTAAAGATATTCGAATGTGGTATAATCAACATAGAAATCTCTTATGTTGCATAATCAGAATAATGCAAAATTGCAATTTGTATGAGGTAATAGGGGCCATGCCAACATTGCATTATATTTATTAATTTATTTATTTATTTTTTTGTAGTACCAGACAATAGTAAATATTGCCTTTGCCGATTTGACATTTGGACTTATAATTAAGTTATTGTAATATACACTACATTTTTTTATTAGATATGATCGGACCAGGGTTTGAACCCGAGCTATCGGTCAGATGCTTTATATATATTAAAGTTAAGTTTAATTTTTTAATTTCCTTATTCAACGAATTTTTTATTTCAATGTGAATTCAAATATTTTTTAAAATTAACTCAAGAAACAACTTTCAAGATAAAGATTGAGGATATCAAATGTTCATAATTAAATTAAAAATGAAAATCTCATCGAATAAATCTAAAACCCACCCAAATTTCTTAACCAATTGGGAAAAATTTAAATTTTTTTAAAAATAAAATAAACATTTTTAACACCAAATAATTTCATTCACCTCTTTGATTTTAGCGATTTTTCAATCTGAAATTGCTTTTGCATGATTAATTATTTTTCTCTGTCCATTCCATTTAATAAATTATTTTTCCAAATTTTTTTTCTATTTTTTATTTTTCTATTAATTTTTAACCAGCATTTTAATCTCTTTTTCCCATGATTTAATTTACAAAATGGTCATAAATAAATAAAAAAAAACAAAATCAAAAGAGAGTTAATTAAGTAACGTGCCAATATTTCAAATATTTATTTATTTTATTATTTATTCATTTTTATTTTGGAAAACCTTGCAATGGTGGTTACCATCTGAACTTGAATTCGATTAAATTCACCCATTTTTAAATGTTTGTTTCTTTTAATTCAATTTTTAATTCAAAAAAAAAACAATTCACATTTTGTTTATTAAAAGAAAAATTACAAATCGTGAAAATATTTTCATTTAAAAAAAAAACAAAAAACCAAGTTTTCAATTCAATTCAAATTGATTTGATGGAATTTCTAAAAGACATTAAGACTTAATTTTTATTTTCTATTTTATTTATTTAAGTATTTATTTAAGAGATTTTCCATTTTGTTTTCATTTTGTTTTTTGTTTTTTTGGTGGATTTTCAATTCACAATAGCGAAAAAAACAAATGAACGAAATTTTTCAACGTGGAAAATCCCACAATCATGATGATATTTCAATATTTTCCAAACACTTTTCTTTTTTATTGAAAATAAAAGTTAAATAAAAAAGAATCATTTTAACACATTCTTTAATAGTCGAAGTTTTTGATTTTAGGAAAAACGAGGAAGAGTGTAGTAGAGTAGACTGTGTCAACTCTGGGATACCCGTATGACCGTTATATAAACATTATATCCTTATTATTATAAACATTAATTACTTTTGGCAAAATTTCAAACATACCTGCTTTATTAGGTTAAATATAATGCTCATACAAAAGAAGGAGTTGTATGGCAGCTACTCGAACCCTCTGCAGTAGACCAACCAAATTTTGCGGTAACTTTGGCCATTACACTAAACTATTTTTGGCAAAATTTCAGACACCCAACTTCAATAGGTATAGAGTAATGCTCATATAAAATAAGAAGTTGTATGGCAGCTACTCGAACCCCTTGCAGTAGACCAACCAAATTTTGCAGTAACTTTGGCCATTACACTAAACTATTTTTGGCAAAATTTCAGACACCCAGCTTCAATAGGTATAGAGTAATGCTCATATAAAATAAGAAGTTGTATGGCAGCTACTCGAACTCACTGCAACAGACCAACCAAATTTTGCAGAAACTTTGGCCATAAAATTAAACTACTTTTGCCAAAATTTTAGACACGCAGCTGTAATAGGTACAGAGAAATACTCATATAAAAAAAGAAGTTGTATGGCAGCCACCCGAACCCATGGACCAAAATGGCTGGATTTAAATAGCGATGACGGCTATTGCAAAAAAACGAATTTGCGAAAATTTCAAGATCCTAGCTCCTTTAGTTTTTGAGTTATCGTGCGGACGGACGGACGGACGGACGGACAGACGGACGGACGGACAGACGGACGGACGGACAGACGGACGGACGGACGGACGGACATACATAGTTAAATCGATTTTTTTTTCGATTCTGATCCGATCCATACACTTGAGTCTATATCTACCCCCCCTCCTTCTCTGCGTCACAAACGTAATGGCAAATTTATTATACCCTTTGACTATATAGTCATACGGGTATAAAAATATGCGAATCACAAAATATTTTAAGATTTTCATTTGGGTGGATTTTCTCTATATGGTGGAAAATCATTGAGTTTTTCATGTGTATGAAAGGGAAGTAGGTCGTTTTATTAATTTGTGAGACTTAAATAAAGCTTGAAAAAATTAAGACAGTATTACTATAGCAATGTAAGTGAATCAATGTTGGATTTCCTTCTCCCTGTATTAAAACTTATGTTCTGGCTGAGTTTTAATTAATAAATTATTAAGATGAGATAATTTAGGATTTGTAAATGTAAATACTTCGGTCTGAAGCAAATATTGACAAATAAAGAACCAAGTTTCTATATAGAATTGAAATTAAGAAGAATTTGTTGGTTTTTTGCACCTCCTTCTAATTGAACCGCTTTTCTGAACTGCAATGATAACCTGGTACTTAATATAAATTGTTTATATTTTGTTATATATATAGATATATTTTATATGGGGTTTGATACCAGATTAATATACAGATAAATGAAAATACTTTTTAATCACATAATATCCAGCCAAGTGTCTAGTGACAAATGGTCAAACTAAATAAAAACTTGTGATATTTCCTGAACGTTTTGATATAAAAACTTTTAATATTTGACTGATTCTCTTATAAATTAAAACGTAGGAATAAATTCAAGATGGATTATATAAGCTTTTCTTCTAATGTGGCATAATGTGGTTTGTTTTGTAAAGTTTGTTAAGTTTTTTAATATTTCTTCTAAAATCTGGTAATTTTATATCTGAGCCTATCCCGCTATTCAATTTGGCCCATTTTTTGGCAAAAAAAAGCAATCTTACCAAATATTATTAAAATCGGTAGAGATTTTTAAACTCTTAGATTCTGTATACCCCATTATACTAGAACCAATTTATGAAAGCTACTTTTCATGGAATGGATAATCGCCAATAGTTTATGCTGAACCCATTTCTGGACCCATTCCAACGGGTAAGACTCAAGTGTAGAACTCTAAAATTCAAGATATCCCGTTTTTCGCAAGAATGATAAATAAAAGTGCATACAGAAACACACTCACAAAATTTCAAATTTACTCGTTTGGGACTAAATGGGACAATTTTTGTTATGACAAAAGAAATTCTTTTATTTTTTTACCGAGGAACCCATAACCTGTTTTTCTACAGTACTGATACTGAAGTTAAACTGCAAGGCATATAGGCATTTAACTAAAAAATGCTAAATAAATAACTAATATCAATTTAACATGTATTAATAAATAACTAGATCTTTTAAACATGACCACATATTGATAGAAAACAATTGAAAGAAAATTTAATCAGATGCTTTATATAGAAGAACCACAAGCATTTACAATATGTAAAAACAGTTATTTTAATTATTCGAATGGTTTTTCCTTTAAATTAATTGTTTTCATATCAATTCCCAACATAACTCAGAAAAATTTCAGAATTTTTTATGATCTTTTGTCCCTTAACGGTAAATCCTGTTTATGGAAAGTTCAAAAAGCTCATGAATACAAAAGATTATTTTAAACAATCAATCAAAATTTTGATTTAAATTTCCATATACAAATTTGTACAAAATCTCAAAAAGTTCCGAAAGCACTGAAAATATCAAAAAAAAAAAACAAAACAGACTACAAACAATAAATTATTTTTAAAATAATAAAAAAAAATCATTTAAAATTCATATTTTTAATAATTATTACAAATATCAATCATCTTCAAAATCATAATTTTTATGTTTTACAAATTTTTCATTAGTTTTTTTTTTAAATCAATTGTACAATATAAATTCATAACATGTGTGTACAAAATCATTACCACCCTGTCATTTATAAATAATTAATATTTATTTTGTATTTTTCATCTTAGAGAGATGGATAAAGGAAAACCTCTTTTAAATTAATTTTGTGTTCAAATACAATTGTTTTTTTTTTTCTATTCATTACCATCTTATTGCATTTTTTTTTTTAATTTTTTTTAATTTGTTTTTTCCTATAATTGAATTTCAATAAATTATATTTTGTTTAAAGGTAAATATATATATATATATAATATGTATATAAAATAAATTTAATTTCCACTATTTAATTACTATTTAACTTCAAAAAAATTATATTAAAAAACAAATTGTTAAAATGAACATGAAAGAGATGGCAATTGAGAAGAAATTTAAGTCAGTCACAAGATGTTGAAAATTAAATTCCCATAATAATTAAAATGTAACCAAAATAGAAAATCATTTAAAGAAAATTAATAAAAAACAATAATTTTAAACAAAAGAAATATTTTTCTCCATTTATAGCACAAAACATATATATATATATATATATATATATATAAAAACGTTGAATGAGAATAATGAATTAAGAAGTAGCAGAAGTCAAGCAGGGGCTTTTCAATCTTCAATTTGATTTTAATTGAAAATCAACTTGTAATTCAATAACTTTTATGATGATGATTTTATATTTTTACAGTCATGGACAAAATTATTAAAACGTATTCTTTGAAATATTAAAGAGATATAATATATTTGAAAATTTTTATTTATAACTGGAAGATATTCGAAATATAAATATCTTAAGTTTTAAAGATGGCAAAGTGTATTAGAGTTTCAATTATTTCGATCCTGATTAGTATTCTTCAATTTTGTTCAAAATTGTCCTAAATATTGCACCATAACTATAAAACATTTTATGACATAAAAGCATTTTCAATTTCAAGGGGATGGGATTTGAATTTAATTTCTGGTAAGAACTCATGGTTCACTTGAAATGGAAAGACTAACTTAGTCGTTTTCTACATTGAATGTCATACGGGATAAATAATTTAAATTTTCAATTATATTCCGAATTTCGGGATTTTCGCCTATTTTTCCAACTTTACATATAATAACTACTATTGTTCCTGAAATTTAGGTCTCTAACTTAATCCTGTCTTTCAAAATCACTTAATTTAAAATAGTCTGACCTATTAAAATGTTCTGTAAAAAGTGAATAACCCTAGGAAGGATTTTAATTTGTTGGGATTTTTAACATCACTACTTTTTAAACAAAAGATCTAACAATAACAGACTTGTTTAATAACTTTTTGCAACTCAAAAAATGGAACTATACTCGTTATATGTATGTTTTAAAATAATCTTAGGATGCATATATACTGGAGCAGCGATAAGTAAAAAGAGGTTGATAAGAGCATAACGCAGAAAATTATATGCACGAATTTAATAGAGGATTATAATAGAGATTATCATTGATAAACATTATATAATATTCTTCGCTAAGCTCTTTTTGACGCTCTTATCACTTATTGCAGCTCCAACATTAACGCACCCTTAGTTATTCAAGGGATATAACCGTCTTTCCTTCTTGAAGATTATGAAGAAAAAACATCTGAAAAAATTTAAAAAATTGTGCATTGTACTACAAAAAATAGAATGCCTTTAAAAATATGACAGCAACTGTATATTTATAAATAGTATATAAAGGAAATTTAATAATCATGTAATATATGGTTTGGTTGATTGGAATTTAACACTAATGTATGAAAAATATTTTTCTTTTTTTTTTTTTATCAAATAGTTTTCACTTTTTTTCTAAACATTCAGTCAGCGTCTGTTTATTTTTTAAAAACAAAACCTCAATAGTTTCCTTACTTCTTATTAGTTATCAATATTTATATTATTTGTTTTTGGTTTTTTAATAACTGATTTTTTTTATAATAAATAATTGAAACAATACCACACACATTTATTCATTATATTGACCAAATGGACAAACGTTATTGAATTAATTGTCATACCAACCACTTTAAGTTGTTGTGGCACCTCAAATGACAACCAACTTGGTTGGAAATTTTTTGTGTTTTTTGATGAATGGTTACTTATTAACTGCCGACAGATCTAAAAATTTTTCAATTTTTTTTTTTTTTTTTGGAATTTTTTGTCATAAGACCAGTTTAACTGCAACATCATTAAATTTATAATAAACTCTACTTTAATCCCAAAAAACAATTACAAGCAGATGTGATTTGGAAGTAAAAGAGATTCAATTAGAAATTAATAAAAATTGGATAAAAATTAAAAGGAAGTAAAAAAAAAATATATTTTGGTATTTTAAGACAATTAAGTGAAATTTGAAAAAAAAACATCAACTTATGGTCTTGTGAAAAGTTTTAATTACAGCGAATAAAGTTATTAAAAAATTTTTAATAACTGCTACTAAATAAAATGTGATAAATGTGATTTTCCTGTTTCTTAGCAAAAATAAGACTTAATTCTTGTATATTTGTATTATTTTATATAGCCTTACCTTATGATTTAAGTCTTGAACATCTTCTAGACTAACATCGCTGTACATATCTTCAGTTGTATCACAATTAGAGCTTCTACCAGACGAGTTAAAACTCGATGATCTGTACAAATGGCTAAAATTAAGAGATAAATAATTTAATTAAATTACAATTAGTATTTTAATACAAAAAATCCATATTTTAAAAATTCGTTTAAATTCAAAACTAACTCTTCCTAAAATCAAAGACAATTCGGTTTTTTTTTCACCAAACAATTTCCCCTCAACTCAATTAAATAATTTTTTTCAATCTCTTTAAAAAAATTTCCCTTAACAAATGTAAGAACCCTTTTACTATTATTTAAAATTTATTAAAATATATTTTTAATTTATACCATACATTTGTCTAAGCTAAATATTTTTATAAAAGTCCAAATTAAAAAAAAATTGTCTAAAATATTATGAAGCTCAACAAAAGCTTATGTTTCAATTCGTCTAAATTTCCCATTTCTTTTTTTCCTATTTCTTTATCCAAGTTTCAAACTAAGTACATCTATCCGAGACTCAAACTAAAATTTAATTTTTTTTTTAATTTTTTCAACATTTTATTTTAAAAATAAAAGCGCTCATTTTTTTAAATGTTTTTTACACAAGATAGCGCTCGAATCGTTTGATTTAAAAAGGGTTTTGAATTAAATAAGAACTTAAAGAAATTTAATGAATAATCATTAAGATTCAAGAGGCATTAATCTTGGTAGAGTATGTCAGAGGGTTTGTCCTTTGTAACAAAAAGCAATATAATGTGGTTTAAATAAAACTGGTTAAAAATAAAATTATTAAAAAAATAATTAAGTCATTTTTACAATTTTATATTGAAAATATTCTAGATGTGCCTAAAGCTATTTTAATTTCAATTCAATCTAAATTTCTTTAGAAAGTGACTAATAAATAATTTTAAAATAAACTTTTTTTCATATTTAAAAAAACAAAAAAATTTCCTTTTTAAATGATAAATGTCAATTTTGCAATAACTGACTATAAAATTTTAATATTTAAAAAGCGCGCCACGAAATAACTTAGAAAGAAAATGTGTTATAATTCGAGAAATAAAAAATGAATCATTTCGATAAAATTTAATTATTTCTAGATCATTTTTTTATTTCGTAAACGGCTTTCATATTTAAATAAGTTCAAATTTTTGAAGTGAATTTTTAAATGAAAATATTTAAATTTATTTGAGTTTAAAAATTGGGGACTTCTCTTTTCTAAAAAGTGTTATAAAAAACCGCAAATAAAATTTTCAAACTTTTTAATGTAACATCATAGCGTAAATGTGGGTTTTTCAAAATTATTTATTAAAATTTCAACATTTTTTAAATGTAGAAGCTCGCAGTTTCGAAACTGTAAAAGATAGAAAATTGAGTAGGTGCTTGTTTAAAAGATTTCTTAAGCTTTCGAATACATTTCACAGAATCTTCATAAGCAGTCTAGAAACAAAGTTAAGAGTAAAATTATGAAAACTAAAAAATTGAAATTCATTTAAGCCCCCACATTTTGGAAACAAGGAAAGGCTGAGCTTAGCCCCCATACAGAAACTGGTCCTACTCATAAGTACCTTCTCATAAGTATATGCAGTGGCATATAGCAGTACACTTAACTAGGAAACAACCTGTATATTTAAGTATCTGCTCTATTTTTATTTTATTGTTTTTACATTTCAATAAGGAGTGTAGGGCATTCACTAAGTCATTCAGACTGAACCTCAAATTCTTTAATCATTATATTCACTGAGCTGTTGATTACACGGTTATTATAGATTTGTTCTATAAATTTGACTGAAAAGATTTATTCTATACCTTTAATTGTCTGATACTGAGGGTAAAATATTCAAGTCAGTTATCAGTACAAAATGAAGCCCATACTTAAAGAATTTAATTTAAAGTTATTCGTTTTTGTTTTTGAGTTAAAATTCTAAATTTTTGAGTCAATGTACTTTTTGATTTCAAAAATGTTTCTTAGTCCCCACAAAAAAGAGTTAAACAAATTTTTAATTCGATTTGACTTAAAAAATTTCAAATCTCTCAATTTGAAACTCATTAAACCAATTTTAAATTCCCAAAAATCTCCCTATTTCAAACCCATTAATCCTGTAACCTATCTTATTTAACCTTTATACCTAATTTCAATCAAATCAATCAATCAAAGTTCATATAATATGTTACTTACCTGGCTAAGGCATTTGAACCCAACTGACGTCTTCCAGAACTGTTACAAAATAAAAAAAAAATATCAATTAGCCTCGTTTCATATTTTATTTTCAATTTTTGTTATTAAAGGTAAAGCGATACACAAAATAAAATTAGAAATGTCCGCCACCAATTTATAAACTAACAAATCTACTTTATTATTATCTAAACACACAACAACACACACTTACAAAATAACTATTATTAAATATTGTAATTATTTTTAAATTTTCATTTATTACCCAAATATATTCAAAAAAAAAAAACAACTCTTTATAAATGAAATTAAAGAAAATAAAAGTAAATTACAATCAATTATTCGTTTATTATTATTAACCCAAAAAAGTTAAAATTAAAAAGAAAAGGTAAGTGTCTCTAAATTAGTTTAAAAAAAAACGTGTAAGTAAAGAAAGTTTTCAAAACCAAATCGTATCACTTTTAAAGAGACAAATTTTACTTCCACCGAATTATTAAATTAAAAAAAAATTAAAAAATAATAAAAATAATAGAAATAATCTTATAAAGAGTCTTGATTGCCTAAAGATTAGCCTGAGATTGTTTCAGTGAAATCAAGATATTTTCTACTTTTCTTATGCAGGGCTCATCTATGGACAAAACCAATTATAAACGATTATTATTAGATATGCGATAGGCGATAGTAAATGATATCATGTCACTGTCATAACAATAATAATATTTGAATTAGTTGATGGGAGTGAAAATGATTTTGAATTGTATATGAAATTGTTATAGGGAGGGTGTTAGTTGTATTGTACCTGAAATAAGTTAAAATTTAATTGTACCAATTTACAAAAAAAAAATTTACAATACAAATAAAAATGTTTCTAAGATGAAAAACTGATTAGTAATGATTAGTCTGTTACAAATAATGATTAATAAAAATGTGAAATATAATGGAAAGTTATTATTTTGCTTTTTTTGGATGATTAGAAAAAATAATTTAAATTAATTTTTTTTTTTTTAAATATTTTTTGAATATTTTTAATTGTAACAAAACACAAAAATTGGAAAAACGTCAGTAACCTTTGGGAGTTTTTTTTGGGAGTCAATCAATGGGAGTTTTCAATTATATTTTGTATATCATTTGTAATATGAGAGAAACATGGGCTAAATGAAAGTGATTAAAAATTTTTGAAAAGAAATTTAAAATAAATCACAAATAATTTGATGCTAGTTTGTAGAAAAGGGCCTTCCATATTACATCCGTATTTTGGTAAAGGCTTCCGATACTGCTGTATTTTTAATTTATTTACGTATATTTTGTTTTTTTTTATTTATATGTACAGTACAATGTGAAGGTAGAATTCTATAACTACCTATCATTTATTTATAGAAGAACTCGATTAATAGAAAATTGATCTGACAAGTTTTCTATTGTGATGTGGCTTGTTTTTTGAAGCAAACATGGAATTTAAATTTACAGGCTAAACAAGTTCCAAAAGTTTGGGTTTGTAGCAGTAAGTTTTAAATTGAATTAAATTAAGAAATTATAATTCCGATCACTTGTTCAATTGCAACACAATATAATGCCTTCAAGACTCTTGAATCAAGAGCCTTTACAATATTTTTAAGTAATGTAAAGGTATATACAGACATTATTTTTGAGTATTACTGTAACTTAGTCTGATAACCTGAGTTCAGTAGTTACGATGACTTAAAAATAAATTTTAAACTTTTATAGAATAAAAAATTCTCTTTGTATAGGTAATTTTAAATCTTCATTATTCAAAACTGAAAAAGTACTGAACCAGTTCCGTAAAATCAATAAAACAACAATATAGTACAGTAACTCTCTATATCGCTCTTTTTTAAAACCTAATATAGTGTTACTTTATTCCACCATTACTAATTAAATTTAAGTGGAGTTTAAACTTAATTGACGGAAGTTATTATCTAAACTTAAGTGTAAAAAATTTTGAAATAAAAAAAAAAACTAAAAAGATACTTAATTAATTGTTTAACTTTTTAAATAGTTTTTAAGAAATAGTCAAATTAATATTAAAAAAGATATTAAATTAGAAATGAGAAGACGGCTTATATACTGCAAAAGGGCTGAACTACTTCCATTTACCATTGAAAAAGTACTGAAAAAGTTCTTAAAAGAGCTAGTTTAATTCAGTACTGTACAAGTGATGAAAAAGTCCTGAAAGGAAGTAAAAGAACTTTCCATGTATTAGTGCAAAAGTGATGAATTTTTTCCCGCCATTTCTTTTAATTTCAATTAATTTCAGTAGAACAGAAATACTTCCATTCAGTAGTACAGAAATACTTTTGAAGGACTTCTGAGTTATTATTAGGGCACATTACATACTATTCTAGAGTTAACGGTGTTATTATGGAGATTGAAATCATTATGGTTTTGTGTATAAACTTTCTTAGAACAAATACGCATAGATAACTTCTTATAGTATATTTGCATATATTTAATGGATCTGTACTGATTTCCGTAGGAGGAGTTCTGTACAAGTTATTCTTGTAGGTTCATACTCATTCTATCTGAGAGGTTTTAAACGTAAATTTTGCATTACTTTTTACAGACTAATTACGACTTCCAGGATTACTTAGAAAAAATTCCAGAACTGATTATAGTAAATAATACAAAAACCAATTACCATAGAAGTAACTATACTGATTACAATGAATTACTTCCACAATCCATTACTGTTTAGGTTGACTTTATTTTAAAGTTTGAGGTAAAGTCCTATTAGCATACTAAAAATTATTATACATTTGCTAAATAATTATATTACCATATATTATAATTAAATTACTCTTCAAATAAAAATTTAAATACAAAGCTTCTTCTGTAAAAATTAAAAACTAGTAAAAGTGTTTAATTTAAATAGAAATAAGTCAATATATTTTTTTAAATATAGGCTTTTGATTACATAATTTTTTTTTTTTATTAAAACTAACACAGTTTTTTAACTTAAAAATTTTCTTTTCTAGACCCACTAAATCCCAGTATGTCTTCAATTTCCATATATGTTAATTATAATGTGCTAATACCCCGCACGATTAAAAATTACAAATGCGTTAATATATATAATAAATCAAAAATTATAATGCATTTTATTCCTATATAACCGAATTCACAAATTAATAGTGCATTGCTTCAGTGAACTGCATGCCAATTTGATTACAATTATACTTTTTTTGGATGCATCCCATATTTAGTAGCTTCATCAATAACCAACTTTATTTTTTTTAAAATATAATATTGCGTAACTTTTAAAAGTAAATAAAAGCAAAAATTTCTAACTATCTTTTTTTTTTTAACTGTGATTTAACTGTTAATGCATTTAATTCAACTTTTACAAAAAAAAAAAAAATCAATTTCGCTTTTACAACTTTGTTTTATTACCAAATGTCCATATAACCAAAACCAAATTTTAATGAAAAGATTGAAAAATCCCAAAAATTAAAAAATAAAAATTAATTACAACTTTATTTGTGGTTATTGCATCATAAAACCGTTATAAAAAAAACAAGTTAATTTATTTAAAGTTGATTTAACAAAATTCTCTAAAACTGGTACAAAATTATTGCATATATTTGAACATCATTATCATAATCATCACTAGCATCAGCGTCAAGTTACCACGGCATTTTAACAAGTGAAAGTTTAATTTTAAAATCATTTTTTTTGCAAAAAAAGTAATCAGTAATCACTTAATAGTTACTACCGTTTTTTTCAGACAATTCTTCACACTCTTAAGTTTTAACTAATCTATAAACCAATATTTTTCTCACTTACTGATCGATTTATAGATTATTATTATATGATGAGTGATTGATCTATTGATTCACTGACCGAATATCATCGTTGATAACCACATAAAATTTTGAATTTGGAATAATCGCTTTAAGGAAGTTACCTAAGGCAACATAATAAGTGTAGATAAATTTAACTATATATAGTATAGAGACTATTGAGAGATTCACTTAGCTTGCATAATTGGATAAATTTTGACACATTGCGAACAAAACATTTTTTTTTTTTTTTGAAAAATTATTTAAAGTGTTTTTTAAAAAGTGCTTTGACCTAAAATTTGTAATCAATCATATTTTTATAAAAATATAATGTGCCGAGTGTGTCAAACCTCATTAAATTGTATTTAATGGTTTTTTGTAATTTTTTTAAATAATTAACTTCGAAAAAAGATGACCAGCAATTATAAATTCACTTACATTCAATACACTCTTTGTATGTGATTATTATAAATTGATGGATTAAATAAGTGTCTTTCATTAAAGTTAAATAATGAATTGAATAGGTTGAGATCAACGGTCACCTTGCAACAATCAATTCAAAGTTATAGGCTATTATTTAATTGTTTCTAATCGATATTTAAGAGTTATAGGCCATCTGTAAATTGTTTCTAATCAATATTGGAGTTTTTATGAATTGGCATTGTCTTTTCTAAGTTAAAAGAATGCCATTTTCTTAATAATTGCAAAATTTTTACATATTATATACAATTTTTAATATGGTAAAATTATAAAATTAGTACTGGTGATAATTTTATGAGACAATTTTAGTTATCATTGATGAAATGTTGCTCTAAATCTTTTATTTTATAGTTCTCTGACCCTAGATTCTGATGTTAATTTTAAATTTGGAAGATTTAACTAAATCCGTCCAAACCCCTTAATAAATGATAATGGAAAACAAAATGATTTTGGCGAGAAGAACTGTAAGAGGCGATATGACAAAAGTCCACCGATAACTTATAATTCAAAAAATAAGCCAAAAGTCGTTGAGAAATTATAACTCGAATGATTAAGCCAGTGATTTGTAATCAAATTCTGAGAATTATCTGAAAATTATATGAAAAACTCTAAGAATCTGAACGATAGCTCAGTGGTAAAGTGGCGGCTTTTCAAACGAAATGTCTCGGATTCAAACCCTGGTCGGATCATATCTAATAAAAAAATATAGTGTATATTAAAATAATTTAATAATAAGTTTAAATTTCAAATCGGCAAAGGATTAATATTATCAGGCAATATTTATACTATTGTCTATGGTACTACAAATAAATAAATAAACTCTAAGAACTTAAACGAATCCTAAAATCTTACCTACACTTGTTGGATTCTAAATGTATTGTACTTATTCCCTAAAAAATCAATGCATTTTTAATATCAAAAATCTTAAGTCATAACCCCAAACCTCATTCATCTTTCATCATATGACTAAGCTTTAAAAAGTTTAATAACCTTAAAGAATTTATTTTTCAAATTAAAATCATGTTGTAGGTATAATAAAATAAAGTCATTAATCTATCGTTCAATATATTTTTGAAAATATTTCTTTTCTATTAAAAAATTACCTTAAATTAAACCAGAATTAATATGCAACAACTACAACAACTACAACAGTAACCTAACAAGAGCATTATTTTAGTATCTTATCAAATTTCGATTTTTTTTTTTCCATATTATAAAGTTAAAATTTCAACAATCTCTTAAAAAGTCTTCTCTACTACACAGTACACACCGGGAGTTCTCCTGAATGCATTTCATATCTCATATTTCTGTTTTTTTTTTACCGGTTTCTTGAGTTTTTATATTTCAGATCAAAAGTCTCCACTTTCATATACAATAAAATAAAAAAGTCTCCAAATATCTCGAAAACACAAACATTTATTCATAAGTCATACCTTCTTTTTGTATTTTAAACTTGACTTGGAAAAATGATTCATCAATTAACCTTTCAATGAATACAATATATTTTTTAATTCTCTATAACTTCATGGTGGATTTAAGTGTGTAGGTGGGAATTATAAATTATATATTACTCAGTTTTTATCTAAAATTGAATTGCAAAGCAGCATCATAAGTTAGCTGTTGAGATTATAATTTTAAATAGACATACACATAGTTTTGAGAAAAATTGTATTTCAGTTTAATTTTCTTCTTTTATATAAAGTATAAATATTCTTTATTCGAATTCGAGTTAAATTTGGTTTGATGTAAAAATAAAAAATAAAAACATTTTCTAGTTTTTTTTTTTTAATTTTTTTAAAAAAAATGCAACAAAAGATAAAAATAAAGGTAGGAATTTCTTCATTCCATCTTCTTCTTTCTTTAACCTTTTTTTTATCATCTTATAACTATTTTATTTAAACTATACCCAGTTTTTGTATACTTTATATACATTATGTTTGGAATTTCATGGTTTTATTATAATTCATTTTCATCACAATATATATATATATATATATTTTCATATTCCTATATATATTCTCAGTTCTCACTCTCTTTCAATGTATACCACTACAGTATTTAACAAAAAAAGGTGCTCGCTTTCAAATGTAGAATTATTAACTATAACTTCAGTTTTTAAGTCATTTATAAACGTCCAATGTCAAATTAATTCTAGAAAGAAGCTAATTTCTACTTTTTAATTTATTTTCAATATTTAGTTTCAACGAATCATAAGTACTTATATAGTACACAAACAAGTACTAATAGCATTCATTCTTAAAAAAAATTATTTAACATAAATTTTATTTCAAGCATTTGGCAACGCTAAAATAGTTTTCATTCACTTTTGAAGTATAACAGAAAATAAAAAAAATGTGACATCAGTCTCTCTTGTCACATCAGTTTTGAGAATTGTTAATTGTAAAACAAAATTTAGGAACATTTGTAAAATTATTAATGTTCTATATTACTTTTTTTAAATTCTAATCAAATTAAAATCTTATCATTGACATGATTGCCAATCTTATCATTGACATTTGCAAAAAATCCCAATTAATACTAAGAAACATTTTTAATAAAACGTGTGATATTTTTACAAGAAATTTTAAAAGGAATTTAAACCTAAATTTTTCAATGACCTTTTAAGAAGTAGTGTGCCCGTCCATTATCATTTATTTTATCTAAACTTTTATTGGACTTTTTAGATATTTTTTGACAAGAATTTTTTTAAAAAAATTTTGCTGCACATATAATTTAAACATGAGATATTACTAGGTTTTATGTCATGTAGAAATGTCATTAGAATTTTAATAAATTCTATTTGTTATATATTTTATTAATTTTATATTTCAGTTGAAAGGTATTTCTGTATCTGTGAGTTATATTATTCAATTAAATTATTTGTTTATATTTTTATATTAATGTACTTTTTATCAAAGATATAGAGTTATTAATTTTTGGTTATGCCATTAATTGAACTCAACGACGAATGGTGTCTAGATCAATTTCGAAAACCAGATAGAAGTTTTTTTTTTCAGAAGACAGGCACTCTAACTACTGCGTCACCCAGCCGATGTTGACAAATTTATATTGTAAATATAATTAATAAATATTATTCTTATTCTGCAACTCCTCAAAAACCATAGCATTTTAACATTCCAACACATTGTATGTAGTAGGTGAACGCTAATAAATAAATAAATAAATTAAACATCAAAACTTTTGACGGAAACTGTACTTATTTATACCAAACCAACAAAATATGATAAGTGAGATGTGTGGAAAATGACCATTTAAAAAAATTATAATGTTGACTTTCAACAAGCGAACTGCGTGGAATTTAACAAAAACAACATAGAATCATAAACTGGTTTTATCCTAAACATGAAAGTAAAGTATAGTAGTAAAAAAAAAAGTAAATGAATCCAGACAAACGTTCTTTTGTATGATGACCTCAATCCTCAAGTATATATGAGAATTTTTATTTTTTTTTTTTTTTTTTATTTTCAGTGTTGTACAAAGAAACAGGATTACCTCGTATATCGGGATTTATTGAACTCCAATTTTTATGAAAATCGATCATTTGTTGAAAAAATAAAAAAAAAAATCAAAGTTTTATTGGAATGTTCAGATTTTGTGTTTCACTATTTTTTGCTCTGCTTCTGATCTAGAGATTCGTAGAAGCAACAAAAAAAATGTCAGAGAAGTTATGAAGTTATTGAAACGGATTTCGTAATATGGTTAATTCATCCACACAAGGATAAAAAAAAAAAATTTATCTGGTGTATCTGGAACCATGAGAACAGGAAATACCTTTTTTTTCTAATTATGAACCAGTTTTTCTGTTTTAACACTGGTTTTTTGCAAATTATGGAATGAGTTAAAATAAAAAAAAAAAAACTTCTCAAGTCTTAATTAGAATTTTTATGATGAAAGGAAAAGGAAGTGGCATATAGAAATACATTATATATAGCTAAAAATGTAGTTTTACTATATGTGATGGAAAGTTATGCATTCTTATTTGTCAAACTGGAATTAGTAATCGATACTTAAAAACACTTTTTTATTTTTTTTTATTCTGAACTAGAACTAAATAATAGAATTAAATAAAAAATGAAATGATCTCATAATAAAGTTATAATTCATTTCCTCCACTTTATATATTCGATTATTATCAATTTTTTTGAATTATAGTTTATATGTACGAAAATAAAATCTAATAATAGAAAAATTAAATAAATTAAATTAGCTGAATATAATAAAAATGAAATAATAAAAACAAAACAAATCCAATTAAAAGTTATTATTAAAAATAAAAAAATTTAAACTCGGAATAAATTATTTAAAAAAAATATTTCGTATAGGAATTCAATTTAATTAAAATTCCAAAAACGTCAACTGTAGGAGGACACGATCAAAAGTATTTTAAAAACTTCCAATTAGAAAAAAAAAAATTTCATTGATCGGAGGTAAAAAAATAAAAGGTTTTTAAACTTACAAAATTTTATTATTATTGTAACGATAGATTTTGGAATTCTGGCATAATTATTTATTCTGGACATCAATTCAAATAGAATTAATCCCCAAATTAAGTCTTTTCACTGCCACTAATATAAATGATTTTATGTTATAGTAAAAGTAAACATAAACTTTGAATTTGATTTATATGAAGAATGAAAAAAGACAACAAAAGCAAAGAAATAAGAGATAGAAAGGTCGCAATTCCTTCTAAATTTTTTGGTGGTCCGAGTTATTTAGTATAAACATAAGTTAAAGACCTTAGGTTCATTAAGACAACTATTTATATCCTTTACCCTGCTATATGCGTGTAAAGACACATTTCTTCTAAATATCCCATTCAATTTCGCCCATAATCTCAGAATCCTATATTTCCAAAACCCCATTGCCAAAAATCCTTTAATATCTCTAACCTCGAACCTACGCTTTACATTTGTTTCCCAAGTTCCTTCCTAAATTTTGGTTCAAAAAGGGTTATGATTTTGGTGTGTGGAAGTCGTAAACTACCTGTAGGAACTACGCACAGCTACATAAGGTGGCTTTCGAAGCTGTCCATAACCTTCGTAAAAACAAAAATATCACATTATACACATGAAATTATTTAAAATTCATTCTCAGTTTTAATCCTACATTTTCGAAATTTAAATTAAGTTTATTGGTTACATTTTAAAAGATAATTGTGTGGAAAACATACAAAATCTGAGTTATTAAATTATGTAATAAAATTTTACTTAACATTACATTAAACAACACACAGTTTATTATTTGCTTATGAACTTAACAAACTTATTTTGACAAATTAATGACAAATATGGAATTGATATAATGAAAATTGACACAAAATTCATAAAAAAAAAAAATTGAGTGCTTTTGAATTTTGTGTCAAGTTCACATCATTTTTTTAAAAGTTACACATAGTAAAATGAAAAACACAAAAAACCGCCTATCATAATAATATGATCCAATTATACTCAATTTATTGAATTACATATAAATAATTTTATAGAAAAAAACATAAAACAGCAAAATGAACGTTTTTTTACATTTTATTGCCTTTTCAATATTTTTAAGATTTTTAATCTTACTTAAATCAGAGGTATTATTAAATGGAAAATGAATTTAAAAAATTTTAATATTTATTAATAAATTTATTTTATTATCGATTCTGTATTTTAAGATAAGTTTTGATAAACCATTTAAAATAAATTCATAATTGAATAAATTTGATAATTGATAATGATAAAAAAAAAAATTCCTAAGTTTTATTGATTACCTTGTATTTTATACCTAAACATCATCTTCGTTTACTCGCAATACTCAATTTTTAAAATTTTAAAATAGTTTCATGTAAATTTAAAATCGAAATTATTAATAATGTGCAAACAAATTTAAGCTGAGTCAACACAAAAAACAAGGTTTTCCCCTAAAAAACATGGTGGCTCCATATGTACAATGTAGAATTATGAAAGCTATAAATAAACAAATAATTTCTTATGTTTTTATTTAATTACTTATGCAGGTTGTTTTTTTTTTAGCCTTAATTTTTAAAATAGAAAAAAGTGTTTGGGTACTTTGGGTTTTAAAATGTTTGGGTTTGGGTCGAGTGTGAGTCGTTTAAAATGACAGAAATAAAAATAAAGCCTCAAATGAGACAGCCTGTACTTATAATGTCCATCTTGTCTTAAAGATTACTTATATATCTACCATTTGACATGATAACGGTTTTTACTGTTGTTGAAGCATATACTTAAAATTGTTAAAGTTCCGTTTAAGTCTTTTAATACAAAATGCGCTAATTGGGGAAGGCTCCCAAAATTTTAAATGCACAACTTTGCAAATTAATCTGACATTAGTACTTTTCTAAAGCTTTACCAAAAATCACTAAATCATTCCGTGTTCTAAAACTTTATTTTTTTTTTTTAATTAAATCCGTTAATCGAACAGTTGTACAATTCAAAGTACATTTAAACCTAAATTCTTTATTAAAATTAAACGTCTATTAAATGTCAAATCATCTGCTAAATTGAATTATTTTTAATGAATTATTACGTAACTATTTTTGTTTTTTATATTTTATTAAATCAAATTACACCTTTTTTGCACATTATAACATAAAAAATAAAAATGATTTCGAAAATTGCAAATAAAATGTTTCCATTAAAAATTACACTTTTGTGTTTGTTTTATTTTTTTTATTATTATTAGTTTTTTGTTTTTTCTTTTGTTATTATCTGTACCTGTACATATTTTTGTCTTCCGGTGTTTTAAAGTTTTTTTTAAAACAAAGTGACAATTATTGCAACAAAAAAAAAAATAAAAACAATAATACATAACTATATTCTATATTCATACAAATATACATTGTCATCAATATAAATATTCAAATTAAGCGGCCATTAAATATAGATACCAGTATCAAATTTAAAATGTTTATGCAAATTTATATTCCCTTTTGTCAATTTGTCAAGGGAAATTTAATAGTAGGTATCACCTTTGAATTTTTAATTAGCCTAGGTTTTTGCCTTTTGTTTGTAAATTGTTTAAATACATATTATAAATTGATTTTGACTAACAATTTTATTTGTTTCCTTTTCGCTTATTTTCACTTAAAGTTTAATTAATAATTTGTTTTGAATTGTCTAATCAAATAATCGTTTATGATTTTTATTATGCATCCCATACACAGTGGACACAGATTTTCAACTTGTACGCGGACATGTTTACAAATCGTACCACACACTTATCATGGAACCGTTATTCAATTTTTTTTTTTTTTGAAAAATATGATAAATGTCAAAAGTATCTGACAGTTTTGAATTGAATCTTTAACAATTTTTATTTAACTAACTGTCAAAAATATTTAATAAAAAATCAAATGACATTTAAGTTGTTCAACTTGCCCATAGACTATAAAACTCAAAATGCAAACAAAAGACTCCGCCCACAAAAATTGAAAATTTTTTGATTTTCTCACAGCCAATTTTTCAACCTTCAAAATGGTTTTTCAATTTTCCCATACACGATTCAACTATGCAAGTACGCGTAGCAAGTTGAAAACTTGACCAACCGTGTATGGGCAACATTAAATTTAAACCACTACATACATACGTAGAAAAATTTGAAATATATTAAATAAATTAAATAGCGATAAATAAATCCTGATTTTTGAATTAATGCTTCAATGCAACCACTCGTATATATTGAAAAGCTTTTTAAAACACATTATTTAGTGTAAATGCAATTAGAATATCACGTGAACATAAATCAAATTCTTTTTGAAAATTAAAACTTCTATTATAGGGATTTTGCGGTAACATTTGTGAATTTACTAAAAAAGGCATGCAGAACTAAAATCTATTAAATTTCTTTCACATCAATGAATTTTGTCATATTTTTTTTTTAAATCGCGTTTTATTACAAATTAATGAATACTTAAAAAGAGTGTCACTTTTTCTCTTTTTATTTTTGCAAAAATCGTTTATTTTTTACCTATTTTACCGTTAGAATTTATTACGATAGAGAAAATAATTCAATAAAAAAGTGCAAACGTGCGCTCACGTGCTTAAGGTGTAAGGTACGCGAGCTTTTTTCCAATAACGATTTAATTTTTAAAAATAGATTACAAAATGTGTAATAATAACAACAAAAGTATTTTAAAATAATAGTAGAAAATAAAAATAACTATTAAATGTGTATTAACTACTGAAAAAGAGTATCTGAAAAGCGGGTTTCTTTTGACGATGAAAAAAAAATGAAATGCGTAAAATAGGTAAAAAACAATTAAAAAAATTAAAGCTTAGCATTTTTTTAAAACAACAAAATTTCTCAGAATGGTAAAATTGTCAACATTGAATTTTGTTTAATAAAAAAATTTAGAAAGACCGCATTATTCTAATTTTATAACATAAAATAAAAATAATACTTATGTATACAACAAAATTTATATTTGTAATTAATGACTCACAACACATTTTACTGTGTTGTATCAAATCTTAACATTTTTTATTTATTATCATTTTTGATAAGTTATCTTGCATTTTGTTTTAATTTTGCTTTAAAATGTTTTTTTTTTATTAAAATAAAAATGATAATAACAAAAAAAAAATGCCAACTTGTAAATATTTTTTTACCTTTAAATAGAGTCAATTAAAGTTTAATTTGATAAGAATGATAAGTCTTATCAGACAATGTTATATTATATAATTTATTAATGCATAAAATTTTTAAATAAATTTATTAATTTAAACGGAAATTAGATATGTGCAATTAATTTTTTACAAAGGAACTTAAGTATCATATCAAATTCTGGAGTTGAAAACGTGAAGAGTCAGGGCCCTATTGCACCAATCACATAATCATTTTTCTTTGGATAAGTGAGTGTTTTTGTACTAATCAAACTTCATTGGTTTGTTGTCAAATATGGTTTTGGTGCAACATAAATTTATCAAACAAACTATAATTTTATTATTTGGTAAGTGTAAAGTGGTTGGTGCAATATGGTCCAGGCCTATAAACTTTGACTTATCAGTGGACAAAAAAAAATTTTTGGGAACAAACTTTTTGGTTTCATTTTATGTAATAAACTTTGGATAATAAATAATTCATACACAAATAATTGGTATCCCGCTTTTTTTCAATAATATATGGTCACCTTTAAAAAATATACCAATATAACGATGGTAGTTAATTAAAATCAGATACCTATCACAAGTTTTTATTATAAAAAATTAAGTCATAAATAACAACATACGATATTTTTATTAGCTTTTCTATGGTCTATAAAAATTTTGACTATTGAATTTCATTTTAAAAGTTTAATTTGAAAAAATTTTTTAATAAATTTTTTAACTTTTAATTAACTTCAGAAATTTTTAAGATCCATTCAAAGAAAAAATGTTTCGTGATTTATTGATAAAGTTTAAAAGCGCTTTAAAATCAATATCAAATAATTTTTAGGACTTCCCATTCCTCGATAATATTTAATGAACATTTAAAAAAGAAAATAATTATTTAATGAACAAAAGAAAGTTAATTGGCCCTGTTTTTGTCAAACAATTAAACTGTCATCATTACAAAACTCCTTAAATCACAAAAACAAATTTCCTTAAAGTCTCAATTCTAAAAACAAAGTGAAAACTATAAAAAAAAACAAAACATAACATTCAGATCAATTACAAAAAGTGAACCCTACGGCCTTGGAGTAATTTTATTACAGATTCCATTCCATTCTCATTGTGTTTCTTTTTTTTACTGTTAATTGTAATGTCATTCATTTCATTACAACAGTTGTTTTTCTTTTCTTTCTTTCTCTCTTTTACTTAAGATTAACATGATTGAATTCCAATCAGAAAAGCTACCAAAGCTACCAGCAAATGTAACAATTATTTTGGATAAAAAGTCTGAAAGTCCAAAAAAAAAAGTAAAAAACAAAACTTTTTGCATGACAACATGAAATGAGAGCTTGCAGCAGTTTATTATTTCAATTTTTTGTCATTTTCTCCAGAATTTTGTCATTTTCTGTTCAAAATAAAAATAAAGTAATATGACATATGTGTGTGTGTGTGTAATTAATAAGTATAGTACATATAAGTATATACAAAGTTATATATGGAATTCATAAATTACCAGATCATTACCATGTAGAAAAATCATTAGAGTGAAACTATATCATCTAACTATCTCATTTTATCATACACATAATTTAAAAATGAGTTAATAATTTTCCTATTTTTATCTCAATGCTGTGTGTCATGTGTGTGTTTGTGTTTGTTAATTGCATGAAACAAAAAAAAAATTAGATTACATACATTATGGACTTTAATTTGTATATTTGGATGTGTAGTAGAAAATTAGAGTTGATCTTACTTAGATTTTTAATTATTATTTATTAAATACAGAGTGTTGAAAAAATTTGTTCTAAAGTTTTTTAAAAAGAAATTGAAAAACGCTTTGCTTTAAAACTGTATTATTTATTTACTTCCCTGTCTTTTTACAGTTATGTTTTAAACTTTTGTGGACAGTTTAACAAATTCTAGACATAATTAAAAGGATGAGTATAGGGTAAGTGTAAAAAAAAGTTAAAACAAAAGAGAATCCGTAGGGAAAGTGTTGCAATAAAATTATTAATGTACGCAGTTTCCCTAACTATTTTATGTGTACATTCTAATACAATGTAAAAAGAGAGTGAAAACTCTTCTTCAGGCGTGTTAGTAATAGAAACTTTATTTACTAATTTATAAGTAATGTTATTTCAAATGGCATATTATGTAGGTTTTTTAAATTTAAATAGTATTTTGATCAACAATGGGGATTTGTACTTTTTTTCGATATATTGCCTTTCAATTAGTCTTGTGATCTGTGTGGGACTGAAACGATTAACAAACTATATGTTTACACCCTACACTAACAACCAAGTCAAGATAGTTATAGAAAATCAAAATAAATGTTTTTGGTCAATTTTAGAAATTCGACAACTTTGAATTAAAATTGATTAAAATTACAACTCAATTTTTACTCATCCTTTTTCAGGAATAACTTATTTGTCATATAATATAAAAAGTTATATAGTCTGTATATTATTAATTTAATACCTTCATAGTATCATAATAATCAGAATTTGACAAAGTTAAAGAACATTAATATTATAATTGTATGTAAGTACAGACATAATTTAAAATTTAATTTTTATTTTAATTACAAACTATTAAAAATACATTTGTAAAGCAGTTGTTTATATTTAATAATATTTACAAAAACAATATTTAATTCATATTTGCTTACATCAAAATTCAGCCAAACAAATCTATTTTTTTAGCGGAAAATTTTATTATATATGAAGAAATTGATTTTTTTGTATACATAAGAAAGAATAAATAAATAAATGTAAATAAAAAAAAACTTAATAATATAATAGAAAAAAAAAAGATTTCCTCAATATTTATTTTTATTTTCTTTTTCCATTTCCCATTTCCCATTTTCTTAAAATCTTTTACTTTCATCAAACTTTTTCCTGCACTGAGAGTTATTGGTTTTAGATTTCCATGTTTTTATTAACGACTATAAGCAATTATCGAGATCAAATATTAATAATCAACAGTTGACTATTTTGTCTAGACAAGTTGAAATGCATAATAACTATAGAGAAATCATGCAAATTTAATTTAATGTATATTTTCCGATTATCATTACTAGTTTTTGAAATTTTCTAAAGCATTAAAATTAATAATTTTCATGCCATACTTTATCTTCAATTCCATAAAATGAACTCATCTCATCACAATTGTTTTGTATATAGATAGAAAGCAATATTAATATGTTAATTTTATTAGAGTAAGATGAAGATCATTATAATTTCGATTTCACATATATTCAATAAGTTTAAGTTAGTCATACCTCGGTTTAAAGTTTTAGTAAAGCACAGTTTTCTTGGTTTGTTAATTGAACTCAGGGTCAAAATAGAAAAATCAATTATTTTTTTAGTATTTCATTCTATTTCGTTTTTCTTTATTTTTAACTTATAATTAATGAAGAAAACATTTCCCGCCATATTTTCAATAATATTCAGTATGTTGTGTTTTGTTTAATTGTATTTGTGTTACACACTTGTCACAAAATTAAAATTACAAAAAAAAAAAAATAATTTAAATTGTATGAATTTTCTGTTTAGTTTAATAATTTATGGCTTTACAAATTTCTTTTCTTTGAAAAATATGAGAAATTTTAAAAGAAAGTGAAATTAGAAAAAAAAATTCATTTAGAACATACATAACTATAAGGAAGAGTCATGAAATAAAGCCCTGAGCAATAAAGTCTATGGGGGAGCTATTTACCGAAATATATAAGTTAAATAAAATCCTGGGAAGTTAATTCTCATATGAACATATTAATCTTCTAATTCAGAATCAGACCTATAGACATGAAATATTTTAAAAAAAAGGAATACCCTAATCTCGTGTACAATTCTTAAATTCTTCCAAACTTCAAAACCTTTCATATACAAAATTTTGGTAAATAACACCCCGGATGTTTTTCCAATTAAATGTGAAATAAAACAAATTTTTAAAAATTAAAGTCCTGGGGTGTTATTTATCTTCCAATTTAATTTTCGACTTCTTGAGTAATAACACTCCGAGGCTTTCGTTCTAAAAAAGTCTAGAATGAAACTAAAAGAGAATAAACATTTTTATTTCTCATTTAATAAGAAATAACATCATTTACCAATGAGAAATAATACCCCGGGGGCTTTATTTCACAGGGTTTTTTCACAGACTTTAATATATCTAATAAATTATCGTAAGTGTTTAAACTAGTTTCTTTTAATCTGAACCAAAAAGCGCTTAAACAAAATTAATTAATATTATAATTTTATTCTTATGCTTTTATTTCTTGGGTGCAACTAACTTTAATTTATATAATTAAAATACTTAAATCAGAGAAAAAAGTCGACATCGAAATATTTTTAAACATAAATCAAGCACTTCAGTGAGGCCAAAATACTTTTATTAATTAAATTTCCAATTTTAAGTGAAATAAAGTAAAATCCTATATTTTCAATATTTAATAAATTATTGAATACTTTTTTACAACAATTCTCACAAGATAATAATAATAATAATAATAATATCCATCTTTAATTAATTACATGACAGTTTACAATAAAAAATAAAAAAATATTATTGACATTTTATAAGTACTGTTCTGCATTTCATTGTCAAAATAATTTCTTTATTATCCGCATGACGGTGCACTGCGTCATTTTTTTCTTTCAAAATTTTAATGGAAAACTTTAATTATATTTTATTTTATTGTTTCCAGCAGCCTTAAGCTGAGAAAATTTTTAATATATCAATCATTTCAGTTAACTCTTTGTACCTAAATATTAGATAACTATAAACATGACAAGTTATTTTCTAAACAAATTCATTATTATTTTCATGTTTCATGTAATAAAACTCAAATATTCGGACATGACACTTAAATCAATTGGAGATCGATAACAATGGAAAATATTTAAGACAACAAAAGTAACATTTTTCTTTACATGAAAAAAAAAGGGAAACGATAATGAAAATTAATTAAAATTTAATAAGATTTTTAAAAAAAAATTTAACTGCAATACAATAAATACAGTAAGAAATAACAAAATGCTTATTAAAAATACATAATAAAGATTATTTTGTAATTTTAAAAGACTAAAAAAAAAACAATAAAAACAAAACTTTTGTATATTTTCAAATATTTACCCAACCCTATTATTTTAATAGTACCTTCATGTATTGTATAATGTATTGTATATTGAATGTACGAATTATTGAATTAAAAGTTAAGTTTTTGTTTTAAATTACAACAAGAAAAGCTTTTCAGTCTTTTGAAAAACCTTAAAGTTTATTGAGTTTAAATTTATATGTTGAATTGAAAATACTTTAAACCAATGTTTATTAAATTGATTAATCATGGCTTCAATTTAAAAAGAAAACAAAAAAAAATATTTGTTATTATATGATTTTAAATATGGTGTTATAAAAATAATAATAGTTAGAAAAATAAAAACAAAATTAAAATTTCAATAAAAAAACAAACAAATTATTAAAACAAATTATTTTGGGAAATATTTAGTTATTAGAGTTGAGTTGAAGCTGAAATAAGAAACTTTGTAGATAGAACAAGAGAAAAACAAATACACAACAGTTTGGAAACCACAAGGGAAAATTCAAAACATTTTAAACAACATAGCTATTGTCAACCAAATCATTCTCATGTAAACCAAACCTACAGCATAAAAGCCATTGGTTAGTGCTGTTCTGTGTAATGGAAATCTTTCATTCGAGAAACTCGGGTTCAAGTCCCATCAAAATTTTAAACTTTAACCTAGTTGTTAATTCGACTCAACCTACCTTTCGTATTAATTCATTACATTTTTTTTAAGCGCTAACTGTTCAACTATTAGGCTAATAAGCCTGTCTATAACATAGTTATATGTTGGAACCGGAGTCATATTATATTCGTTTAATTAGAATTGATCTTAATGAACTCCACATACAATTTAAACATGAGATAGTACTAGACATTATAACATGTAGAAACGTTTTAGACGTCTAACAATAATTTTTTTTGTTTATATTGTAATATATTAGTGTTTGAATATATGGCATTCTATATCTGTGAGTTATATTATTCAGTTAAATTATTTTGTGTATTTTTTATTTGTTTAAAATGGTATATTAATGTATTTTTTATTAAAGATATATAATTATTGATTAAAGATTAAACCATCGTTTTTTTCACTTTCACTGGGATTTGAACCCGGGCCTTGCAACCATTATACCACCTAGCTGTTTTTGAATTAATTAATTACTTTATGGTTTATAATAATGAAACAATGATTCTAAAATATATAAAAATATTAAAATATATAACTTATTTAACTGTATCTATTGAAAATCTAAAAACGTTTCCACATATTATTATTATAAAGCTTATATTCTATTTTTTATATCTAACTCTTAAAGCACTATGGTAAGATGTTTTTAAACGCAAAAATGAACAAGTAACATATGTACAAAGTTGGGTGTTCCCGTTATCACATTCTAAATCGATTTTCTAATTAAAAAGCTTTCTTAATACAATTTTTTATAGGAGTTACTAATTAAGAAAGGAAAACGGGGATGGATTGCAACGAAAACATCGAGTATTATGGCCACTGTTTAATTAACATTAATAGAATTTTATGATTTTAGGAAATTGTATTAAATATATATATTTGATAAAATTAAATTATCTTATACAATCACTGTTTATCACATTCAATATAGAATAATTAAGATGCAACATTTCCTCTATTAACATCTATATTTTTTTATTTTACTATACGTTACCTTTCAAATTTTTATTAATTTTTATTTTTCCTTGTTTTTGCGCTCGAATAACCTCCATTTATCCAACCCTAATTGGAAATAACAAATATGTTGAAGGCGTTTTTAGAGTTAAATCAATATAAAACTCATTTATTAATGACCTCCATAATTAAAAAAATAAGCACTTAATTTTGAAAATAAAACTAAAAAGAATAAGTTGAAAAAAAAAATTTGAAAAATTCGGAATGAATTTAATAATAGAAAAAAATAAAACGAAAAACCTAGAAAATTTGAAACCACTTTAAGAAACAAATCATTTTGCAATTTAATTAAAACTTCATATTTCTAATATAAAGTTGTAAGAATAATTATATAGGTACAATATTAATTTAATTGTTTATTTCTGACATAATTGAATTTCATACATAATTCATTTTAAATTCTTTTAAAATGAAAAAAAAAATTAAATAACTCGGTATAAAGGGTTTAAACTCTAGATTGAAATTATATTTATAAATTATGTACCTTAAATATGAAAAACAAAAGAATATGAATTAAATTATTCGCACGCAATAATTGCAAATATTTTCAACTTGTAAATTAATCGTTTGAATTCAAATCTCAAACATACCAAAATTTCAATATTAAATGTACATACGTGGGTATAAGTTTACTTATTTGAAAAAACAAAACATATGTCGATACATACATACATATTATACATGTTAGACAATTCAAATATTTTTGTATAAGTCAAAGTACTAATATGGTTACATTTAAATGACACTTAAAACAGACATTTTTCTTTGTTTTATTATGACATTTACTGTTATTGAAATTTTGTTGACTTTCAAGTCAAAAGAAATACACATACATAATGTGTATTTTAAATTGTGATTGTATAACCATGACTTTTGAACTGAAGGTTTTCGTACTCAAAATGATATATTGTTTTACCGGCGATTAAAAAACATGCGAATGTTAACTTAATTTTATCTGATAGCGGTTCAATAACTTTTTAAAATTAATAAAAAATTTAAGATATTTAATATTAACAATCCAGTTAATTAAGTAGTTTTTTAAAAATTATTTATCTTAAATTTAGCTTTTTATCTAATAATTTGACCACAATATTGATACATATCTGAGATACATATCTGAGAATCATGCAAGATTATTCAATTTATTAAAAATTTTTTAAAAGAACACTTTTTAAATAAAGAGTGAATGAATTATACTCTTCAAGGTTTTTCCCAGTATTTGGGTTATATGTAATGTTCCAAACTATAGTAAACAACACTTACATAGTACATGTCTATTATTTTGAGTATAAATAATGCATACCAGACTTTCTCAAACATTTGTTAGTTTGAATAACATTAAAAATGTAATGCTGTTGCACCTCCCCCTTATGATTAAATCACATTAACTTATTTAAATAAAACCGGCGTACCTATGTAAATAAATTTGAAATTGTATATAAATAATTATTTAAATTTAAAATTCCCTAAGTAAATCTTAAATAATCATTCATTAATCATTTCAATTTAATTAATTTGGTTTTTCATTGTTTAATATTATTTTCATTCAACTTTTATCTCCTCTTAACTTTTAATAAAAAATTGCAATTGAACTTTTTTAAAAGAAGATGCATCATTCACATATTTCGACATGACAAATCAATTTAACTTTTGAATATTTTAACATTTCTTGAAAATTTTCAAATAACAATGGGAAAATAAATTTTTTTGAAAAACCACAAAATCAAACAGTACTCGATACTCGTGCAATACTACAAATGCATTAAAATGCATTTCATGTGATATTGAAGTAATAAAATGATGATAATGATGCTAGTATGTAACTATTTGTACATTACATAGCATTCATTTTAACAATAATTTATTTCAAATGTTAAAATTGCAATAACAGCATTTGACAGAAAAAAACGCAAATTTAATGATTTAGATTCGTGACTTTATTTTTATTTGTTTCTTTCCGAATGTTATTCATGATTAGCGATATTAAACTCAAAATCAAAGTTAATTTATTTTTAAAAAGAATAAAAACGAATGGAAAATTCACATTCTATAATGTAATTATTTACATTCTGTAATCAAATCATTAATTTTTTAATTTATTTTATTTTATTATGTATACTTATCATATTGCATTCAATAAATATTTACCAATTTTTCAATTATTTTTATTTTCATAGCTAAATTAATTTCTTTCTATTCAAAAAAATTTACATCACGTTCCGAATTCTGAAGTTTACAGAAATCGCATATAACTGTCAAATAAATTTTCAAGCATTAATACTTTATTATTTTAATTAAAATTAAATCATTAAACTTTCGTGTAATTTCAATTAAAGAACAAAAAAATTTTAAACCAGTAACACACATTTTCCATCAATTTTAAAAGTATTTAATTTATATAGATACTTTATATACTCATTATTTTTAAAGTTGACCCCATTGTTATTCAAATAACTTATTATAAATTTATGATTATTAAAATCGATGTCTAAAAGTAGATTATTTTAAAATCAATAATTACAATATAATTATAACAGACAGTCATCAGAAAAGCCACGAAACTACCCTGAGAATATTTATTGTGAATAATTAATGACAATATCATTTATGCAATATGGTTGACTTTTAAACAAATGGACATTTAATGGACAGTTAGTTGAAATTAAAATATTAATATTATAATGTACATACATATATTATAATAAACTACTTCTAGAAATTATTTGTAAATGAATACATTAAAAAAAATTTATTATATTATTAAAATAACAGTTATTTTTAACGATAGTAAATTGTCAAATTAAATTTAACTTTTTAACATTTCATCAAACTGAAAGGGCTTTACAAAAAATGATTAATTTTTGTATTCAAACCTTAAACCTTAAGAATTACAAAAAAAAAGATGAGAAATAGGTTTAATTATTATTTACAAAGCATTATTCAGTTTAGATTTTTTCAAAGAAAAAAATTATTTCAGATATGACATAAATGTTCTTTAACTGTCGCACTTTTGACGTTTTGACCCTAAAAAATAACAGTACAATAGAAAATCATCCAGAAAATTATTGTGACAAAAAGAACGTCAAATGATAGAAAAAAAATTTCTAACACCAAAGCAGTTGTTTCAAACAAGTTAATTTTCATTTTTTATAGAATGAAACATTTTTTAAGCGGATTTTAAAAATAATAATAAAAAAATAAATTTCTAATCTTGTTCGTATCGCATTTTTCTATGAATAGTAAAAATATTTTGAAAAAAAAAAAAAAAAAAACAAAATTCCCAGATTATTTAAATGTAGAAGACAAGTCAAAGAAACAGCCGACCTGTTAATCGAAAACCTGTACCCATTTAGAATAATTTTAAATATCATGTAACTGTTTTCATTACAATAGAAGGGAAATTTTCTTAAAAACATAAAAATTATATTTTTATCTGTCTGTTTCTCTCATGTTTTCTCACAATAAAATTAAAAAAATTGTTTTTTTTTTTTCTATTTTCACTTTATTGTATTGTCAAAACGTATTTTTATAAGATTGAACTTCTAGAGGTGTGTGCTTTTTTTAACTACTACAATTTATAAATTAAAGTTGAATTTAAAAAAAAAAAATAATACCATCTGTTTAACAATTCCCTTAAGCAGACCTTTTAGTAAAAATAGTAAAATAATTTTTAAAGTTCATATATTTTTAAAGTAATTCGGTTTATTGAAGAACATATTTAAGTTCATAAACCCTTATATAAGGGAATGATTTATATAAGTAAATATATTAACTTTTAGAGACGGGTATTTAGGTAGAAACTGTTAAAAATAAATTTTTTTTAAAATAAAATTATTGGTTTAGTTTTTTAAATAATTTTAATACGCAGCATCTTTAGTGATAAGCTTCAGAAAAATAAGATAATAATATTATTAAATATTAGCTTTTTTATTTTTAATTTAATTTGCGTGACAAAATAATCACCAACTTAAGTGTTCATACAAACTAATTTAAGATGTACTCAGAACTTTTGTAAGAAAACCTTATTATATGTAGAGCCTATAGGTGGTGTCGAGAGAATCAATTTTTTTTTGACTTTCAACTTAAGTCGATTTGAGTCAACTATCGGTGTCGGGGAAATCAATTTGTGTTGTTTAAAGTCGTCTGAGTCGAATTTGAAATTCATTTTTGTGTTTGAAATTACATTATGGCATTGGCGTTGTTTATGTTTAAATCTATTCTGTTAAATTTATTCTGTTATTGGCGTTGTTTGTGTTTAAAAATTTAAAGAAAAATTAAAATGAGTAATTTAGAAAGGTAAATAAAGATAAATAATTTATATAAATATGAAAATTTTTATTTATTATTTTCAGGAAAAAATGTTTCAGCAACAGGAAACAATTAGAAAAATTAATCAATCTAATGGAAGCAACCACAAAAAACTCATTGTAAAAATTATTAGTAGTAAATATAATGCAGCACAAAATAAACCCTAAAAAAAATTTTTCGTTTAAATTATTTTTATAATACTGACATTTCTGTTGTCAAAAAATCAAAATTGAAACAACTTGATTCAATTAATTGAAACTAATTCAATTCGGTGACTTAGCCGACACCGGGAAATTTTTGAGTGGAATTGAAAAATCTCAAAATCAACCAAGTTGAATGGATTCTCCCGACACCACCTTATATTTAAATATTTTTAAAAATATACTTAAAAGCTTTGCTAATAATTAAACGTTATTTAGCATTTCCAATTTAAACCTAATAATTAAAATATTATTCTATTTCCTTCCTTTTAGAACGGAATATATTTATTTAAAAAATTATTCATACCTAATTTATTCGTCAACGTTTAAACAAACTCCTACAAACAACAATAATAAAAAAAAAACAAAACAATTTTTTTTGTCTTATTCAGAACACCATTAACTTACGCCTCATAATGACGTCATTATCTAAATATATTTTTATGAATGTTTTATGTTTACTTTTTCACACATCTTATAAACTTTTCCATTGTTGAAAATTAAAATAAAATAAAAATAAAAAAGTTTTCACTTGTATTCATATATTTAAAGCCACGTATATGAAACATAAAAACAAAACAATCTATTCACACCTGAATGTGATGCTATTTTTTTTATAAATATTATCTGATAAACTAAATCTGTTGTTCTTTTGTTAGAATTATTTATTTACAAATAAAATTAAGTTAAAAAAAAAAAAAATGTAAAATACATCATAGAAAAAAATCACAATGCTATACATGTCCTCGGTAGTATAGTGGTCAGTATCCCCGCCTGTCACGCGGGAGACCGGGGTTCGATTCCCCGCCGGGGAGGATTTTTTTTTTTTTTTTTTTTAATTTTTTAATTAAAATTAAAACCATTAACCATAAATTAATTTAAAACAAAACAATACTTTATGAATTACTAACAATAAAATACAACTTTTACAAAAATTACAAAATTAAAAACTATCAAAAATTATACTAACGTTTTTAAATAACTGTAATCGCAATCAAAATAATCTTCTCCCATATAATTTTTATATGAAAACGGTGACAGTTTTCTTGTCATTTATTTTATAAAAAAAAATAAAATATTTTAATTTTTAAAAAAAAAAAGTATAACTATTTAAAAATTAAAAAATAAATTATGATGCACTTTCTATTTTTTTAATTATGTATTTATTATTATATGTGTGAATTATTAGCTGACTGATGCAGAAAATTTGTTAAAAATAATTTCAAATTTTGTTAAAAAATGCCGGATACAAGAAGTAACAGTAACAGTAGTTTTAGCAGCAGCAGTAGTAATAGTGATAGCAGCGCAGTATAAATTTTGATACCAATTTTTAATGATGAAACATGTCATTTTATTATGATTTCTTCTTAAATTTTGTTATTTTTTTTATTAATTTCATTCCGCACATGCATTATTTTGTTTTTTTTTGTTTTTTTTTTTTTTAATTAATTAAATTCAATAAATTATTAATTTTAATAGGCACATGCAATTATTAATTATTTCATTCATAATTTGTTTGTTTATTATAATTGTTATTATATTTTATAAAAAAAAATATTGTTATATTCTGTAAACAAAAATTAAACACAAACACAAATTAAAAAAAATATCTAAATTTAATATAATATTGTTAAAGTAATAGACAGAAAGGTTGTATAGGTTATGACATCAAATACATCGTTATTCAAAAAACGAAATGACAAGCTAAACAATTTGTCTGTTAGAAAGAGGCATAATCTGTCAAAAAGTGTGAAAGATTTTACATAACGATATATTACATGTCAAAAATTTTAAAAATAAATAAAAAAAAAACAATTAACAGCTAAACATAACCGTTATTAATTTTCGAAACGCATCTACTTAAACAAGGGATTTTAATTATGTAAAAAGATTTTATCTAAACTCGTAGATTAAAAAACCAAAAATTGAAACTGTTTTTAAAAAGATTTTATTAAAATATAAAGATTATAATTATTTTATCATAACTGTTTATTGTTAACTATAATTTTTTAATTATTTATACATTCATAACATTTTTTGACAATTTACTCTTCACTAATTTTATACCGTTTATTAAAAGGTTATATATACAGTTATTAAAAGGTATTTATTAAGAGAAAAGTACATGTAAACCTGTCAATTATCAATTCTTATTTTTTTTTGCTATATTACAAAACAAAGTAATAAGTGCTTCTGTTAATGGATAGCGTTTTTTTCTAACTTTGTTTAGTTTTAAAAAAAAAATCATGAATTTATGTTGATTGACCACAAATGTTATCTTGTGTTGACATGATGTAATAAAAAAAAAATTTAATAAAAAAAAAACACACATAATTATAATTATGATTAAATTTTAATAGCTAAATTGATGTAAATTTACGTGATAATTTTTTTTTCGGTATTTTTTATTGAAAAACTGAAATACTAAGAAAAAGTGGATTGCCAAAGACTGTACAGCAAAAATTAATAAAACGAAATATGAACCTTTCATGAATTATCTGTGGTCTATAAATATTTTTCAACTATTAAATTAGTTATGTACAAGTATGATTGCGTACAAAGTTTATTAGACGAATTATACTTGCATTACATATATATATATATATATATAATTAAATATGCATTCAGAAAATTTTATTTGGTATCATGAAATTCAATGATTATAATGACAGTAGTTGTTGCTTCACTTGTCATTACGAAAAATTAAAAAATTTAAAATTACAAGAAATTATACATGGCTGTTTTTTTTTTGTGCAAACTTCATATTACTAAAATTATCATTCAATTAATACAACAGAAAATATGAAATCATAATTTAAGTGATAAAAAAACTCTTGTACTTATTGCTTTAAGCGAAAAATCAAAACATTAAAAAAAAAAAAATGCTGGAAAAATTTTATTCAAAGATTTCTTAATAAATTGTATCAGTACAATCATAATCATCATTTTTAATCGACAGTTAGAAAATAAAAGTGATAATGACAAGTGAATTTTAGATTTTGACAACTAATAATTATAAGATTTGATTAATTTAAATATGATTTCAGTTCAAGGTTGATTCATGCAGATATTTTGTCGTTGTTTTTAATGCCTATACAAAACAGCATTGAAGATTTTAAACAAAAAATGTTGTGTTTTTTTTTTTAAATTTAAAAAAAAGCAGATGATGATTAATGGAAAAAAGGGAAGGTATATTGAAAGTCGTTGCTTTTTATGAGTTTTGTATAATTTTTTTAGAATTAATTTTATGTTATGATAATATAATTAAAATGATTTTAAATACAAATCAATAAAGAAGTTCAAAAATTGTTTAATGTGAATTTAGTAGCTGTTTAATGAAAAATAAGTACTCTAAGATTTTATTACACATTTTTAGGCAAATGAAATATTAAAATCTCGAATAGTTAACAAGCACTGAAAAGTCTGAATGTCGTAGTCGAAATATTGTACATATTTGCAGAACTAAAAAATTTTTATTAAAATTATTAGAAAAGCACTTGGTATTTTATTTAATTAAACGCTAATGACATATTAAATATACTAAATTTAATCTATCTTGAGGGTACAATTTTTCTAGTCCTATTTTTGGCCCCACAAAATAAAACTTAAAAATGGTTTGATTATAGTAGTCCACAATTAGGCAAATGAATCTATCTGTGCGTTATTTTTAAAAAAAATCTTTCTTAAAAACAGTTTCAGTTAATTATCAGACGTTTATAGACAATTTTAACAACTTTACAATTACAAATGTTAATTACTTTAAATTTTTTTTATATATAATTGTAATATAGTAACTTAAGGTTAGTTATTATTATAAATAATGAATTTGATTTACATTTTATTGTCAAGTTATTCTATTATATTAAATATATTAATAATAGATAACAACAGCTTAAAATTAATCAACGAAAGGTATTAAATAAAATAATTCTTTCAGATTATTTAATATTGTAAAACAATATTGTTCAAGGCTTAAACAATTAAAATAATTCTATAGAATTGTTTTTGGTTTTTTTTTTAAATTTTCCAATTTCTTTCAATTAATTAATTAATTAATTAATACAATTTATTTTAATAATATTTCTTATTATTAATTCTTTTATATGTATATTGTATGTAAGTATATAATATTTAATTTGTCAAAAATTTATGAATAACTTCAATGGATTCCATTCATTCATTAATTAGTAAGTATTGAAAATATTAAAAATCAAAATATTTATTATGAAGCTTTTATAATGTGAGAAAATATTTAATAATTTTTTTTTTTCTCTCAAACTTTTACACAATCACAATTCGAATAATTTTATGAGTTATGCTTTGTTTGTTTTTAATATAAATAAAAAATTTACTTTTGCTTCTCACTTTGTATTGTACATTTGTACACTTCATATATACAAATGTATGACTTTATGAATACAACAATTTTACAAATTAAAAAACGCTTTTAAATTTTAAAACAATTTTTCTTTTATTCTCACAAACACAATTTGAACTTTTACACAAATGTTTTTCTATGCTTTTTAGAATTTTTTTTTTTTTTTTATATACAAAGCAAAACAGTAAAAACTTTTTTGAATTTTAATAAGTTTAGAATAATTTACATATATGTATTATATACTATACAATATAATAATTGTAACACTCTAAATATGTATATATTCATGTAAATTTAATGTGTTTTACTAATCCTGTAAAATATATCACAATATTTTTAATTAAGAAAGCTTAAGTTACAAAAGTGAGTTTTTTTTTTTTTGGAATTTTTTTTTGAACTTTGAAGTTACAATCATATTTTGATAACTTTTTTTTTTATTAAAATTATTTTGTATTTTAGTATTTTATTGTAAAAAAAAATTTTAATTTATTCAAACAATTTTTTTTTTTTTTTTAATTTATATTCTTTAATGAATATATTTAGGTGTGTTTGTGTTGGGTTTTATCCATATAAGAGAAAATATGCACTATATTTATTTAATATGTAAAATATACAATATATAGTATTTAGAATTAGAGGTTGTTTCCCTAGTGTATTTTTTATTTAATTTTTAATAATTTATATTTATATAGGTATATATATATTTATACATCATTTCAAACTCTGGGTATTAAGTATAGAATTTATTCACTAACTTTAAAAATTTTTAATAATTTTAAAAAATGTGATAGAATTCAGAAAAAAACAACTTATTAACATTTTACAAGTCTAATTAGCATATAAGATCTTCGTTCGTTTTTTTGTTCTTCGAAAAATTAAAAATTTGTAATAGTTGGCAATCCAAAATCAATCAGAATTGAAAACTAAGCCAAAATTTATATATTAAATTTGAATATTATACTTTCAATTATTTTGTAATAATTTTGAAAAACTTTGTTCCAAAAAAAATTTAAAGTAAACTCTATACCCAAATTAATTAAATTTTATTTTAAAATAATTAAAAACAAAAAAATAAAAACATCAAAACAAATTGCAAAAGTGCATTTTACGCCCTAGAAAAATCAATTCTTATTATTTAAGTTAACTATTTTAAATTGATTAAATTTTTTTTTTGAAATTAATCGTTGTTTATGTCTTTTACTTTATAAAAAAAAAAAAAATAGAAAAAAAAATGCTGATAGTTTTTATGTTTAATTAATTTTAAAATAAAAAATATTTTTAAACAATTTCAATCATGCATAGAAATATGGTAATTAAAATAAGTTATGCAATTAATTTTTAAGGTAGTTGATAGTTTACCAGTTTTACCAAAAGATATAACAAGTAATTTTAATATCAAAAATTTCAATTAATTATGCAAGCCATAAACAAAATAATTAAATTTTTTAAAGATCTTATTTTTAATTACATTGAATTTACAATTTACATTTAATTTGGTCTTAAATTTTTTTTAAATAAAAAAGCAGAATTGAAAATTATAATATTATTGCACAAATGATAATTTAATTAACAAGACATAGTTAAATTTTAAAAATTAAAAATTAAAATTAAATTGCAAATAAATTACTTAAGTATCTTATATTTTTGTAACTACAGTAAAATTTTTTTAAAAAGTTGCAATTTTAGGAAAAACATAACTTATCAATTTAAAAACCCCTTTATATCTTCCTCAAAAATTTAAAATTATTATATATTTAGCTAATATAGACAGTAATTTTAATCTTTGTATATAGGTACCTATGTAATGCAATATTTTATATTCAATTATTTCTAGCATTTGCAATCTGTAATTTAATTTTTAAATTTTATAGTGTATTTCTGTATCTTCTCAAATGAGTTTTTTCAGGTAATGAAATTATAAATTTTATTTATTTCTTTGACAAACATAATCAGCAAATGTAATAAATCATACTTAACTAACATATGTAACTAATAAGTAATAATAACTTAAAAAAAATAAAAACAGTCAGTGGGAAAAACTTATCATTGAAGTATATATAAGATACAAATATATTTATATTTATTCAAGTGTACCGGCATATAGTACTTATACTTAAAAAATAAATATATGTTTCATTTGATGATTTTACTATTATATATTATAGTATCTAATAAATCGTTAACTAATAAATATAATTATTAATTATTATTACTTAATATTGTTAACATTAAAGCGGAAGAAAGTCTGTTTTTGAAACAACAACAAACCAAAATCTTTCATGCATAACTTTTTTTTTTAAAAACGTGGGACTGGGATGCTTATCCAAATATGTTATAAAATTGGCATTATTATGAATAGTGGAAAAAATAAAAGTAAACTTCGGCCAAATCATGCATAATTTTGATTATAATATGATCTAATCAATTATTTATATGGTAAAATATTGTGAAAAGACGCGATTAGAAATTTAAAAGAAAATTGGTTCAATTTCAAAAATGTTAAATGAAACGCAAGTAATAACGTAAATATTTATAGTTAAAGGTAATCAAATTTTTTCAGATACTTATAATGTGCGTATATGTTATTCAACAAAGTCCAAATATAAATTGAACAATTTAGTTATTTATATTTAATTAAAAAAAACGTATACCTAAACGTAAACAAAAGAACTGTTAAGTAAAATTTTTAACTAAAATTGACAACAACCTCCAATTCTATAACTTAAGACAATAAAAAAATGCTTTTTTTACATTAAAATTGAGAATTTTCTGAACTATTAACACTATTATTCAAATTTATTTAATAATTTGTATATATACATATGTATATTTATATAATTTTGTATACCTTTTTGATTAATTTTTTTTGAATACTTATTTCTTAATTATTATTTGCTAATTTTTTAATAGTATTTTGGACACATAAAATATCACATACATTAATTTTTTAACTTAATTAATTTTAATTTTTTATCTTATTTTTCTTTGTTAAAAAAAAAAAAACAAAAATTAAAATTGTTTTACTTTCAAAATCACGCAAAAAATACTATATAGAAAACCCGTTATTGATACATAAGTGTATTAATATACACATATATTATAATTTTTTAATATTAATAAAAAAATAAAAAAAAATTAAAAAAGAGAAACAATGTTAAAATGTATGCTTGCACTGGAATTTGCTTCCGGATTTTATTTCATATTCACTAATTTTTTTTTTTTATTCCATTATTTTGTTTTTGTTTACTTTTTTATCTTTATTTTCTATTTTTCTTAAAAAAACAACACGGTTTATTTTTAATCCATAAGATATCAAAACTAAAATAATAATTCCAGCACCAGCAGCACTTTCATTTACCGAACACGTTACACATTAGACTGACAGACTCAGACTAAAACAAAAAAACAAAATTTAATTTTAAATCTCGTGTTTGCACTTTGCACACATTTACACACGATAAATTAATTCTACACACAAATAAATTATTAAATGTAGTCAAACTAGTGCTGGAGACAACTTAAAACAAAATCAAAATACACAAAATAGAAAAAAAATCTCCAAAGACTCCAAAAGGTGGACATTGTAAAAACAAAACCTTATCTCAGAGATAAAATAATTAAGTTTTGAGTAGAATTTTTATTTTTTACTCTTATTGAGTGGGAAAAATGAGTGGAGAAGTTTTTCACGAAAAAAAACGAGAAAATTTTTTATTTTTTATTTAAAATTTCTTTTGTTTTGTAAAAAATTTTTTCCAGAGAAATTACAAAAACAATTTTCATTGAAAAAAAAACACTCAATTTCTTGCGCAGTTTTAAAAATAGTAAAAAAAATTCTCAATTTTACGGATGCAAAGAATGTTAGAGCTAACTAGTATTTGAAGGAATTAAAATTAATATGTTACTCAATAAAAATATATTAAATGCAATAACGGTGATTTAAATTCAATTTCATTTGAATTTTTAAAATTCTAAAACTAAATTTTCTGATTTTGTTTCATATCTTAAAGAAGGACTTTTGATATTAAACAGGAGTTTAGACTGCGTTCCGAAATTGCATTAAAGTTCTAACAAAAATTATATTTCTAAGTTAGATAAACTCTATAATTGTAAGTATGTATAAAATTGTGTTTATTTATCTTTTATTTATACAAAAGTCTACAAAAGAAGTTAAAGTACAAGTGCAACTGTTTGTAAACATGATTGAGTATTTTTTTAATAAACACTTTTCAAATTAAGTGCATTTACCCTTAGAAAATAGTTTTATTTTTTTCAATGCAGTTTTTCACACACATTTAAAGGTTATGTATATATAGAGTCTTGTAGACATTTTCAAGTACATACATACAAATATATGAAGCTTTATTAATGCAAAAAGATTAAACAAAATCTCCAATTTGCACACAGCATCATCTTCTTATGATAAATTAAACCACATCCTGACAAACAATTTTCCTATAAATATTTACATGAGTTTTTCCTCGGTTTTTGTTCACGAACACTGAACTAGGTCAAATTTTCATTGAGTGTTTAAGAATATATCAATAAAAAAGGGTAACTGAAAATAATAATTAAACAATGCATGCACAACTATAGAAAGTACTCAAAATTAAAACAAGTCTGTTTTATTTTTTGTTTTCATCCTAAATGTATGCAAAAGCTTTTGTTCATTTTAATCTCTTTATTATATATTGAAAGCCTAAATATATGCAAAAAAAAAAATGATAAAATATATAAAACTTATTTTAATAGCAGTTTTTATAAAATACCTAGATAAAATGAAATATACTTGGTTTAAAAAATTTAAAATAAAAAAAAATTTAGTATATGTATGTACAATTTATATAAAACAAAATCATGTATACAATTTTGGTTCTCCTGATTATAAACAACTTCTATTAGCAAAACTATACACCATAATTATACAAAAGTTACTTAAAACCGCAAACAGGTTTTTACAAAGTTTTCACTAAATATTTACGAAAATATGTATTTAAAAAATTTTCGAAGGCGTTGTTTTATATTAGATTTGATTAAAAATTCAATAATTTTTATATACTTTGGATTTTTCTTTTTTGGTTCATTTTCAATTTTTAAAAATCGTTCAAAAGCATCAATTTTAAACTTTACATTCACAGTTTGCATCACGTGATTTAAAAATACAGAATTCAAGAACATTGTAGCTGTAGGATACTTTCTAAAGCGTTTTTTTTTTGTATTGTAGGATTTAAAAAAAAATACGCTCTAGGGTATATTTCTATGTAAAATGTGACCTTAAAAATGTTTTTGTAAGATGCAATTTACTTTTAAATTAACATTAACATTTTATTAATCACGATCCCAAACTTATAAAAAACCTATTTGTTCTTATAAATATTCTTTTATAAAATTCTTATAGAATTATTAGAATTTGTTTAAATTACGAAAAGCTTTTTTTAGTGCTCTAATCAAGTGAGAATTCAATAATCAGCAATCTTAACACTATGTTATTAATTTTTAAACTCATTTTTACTCAAATTTATTTTAAGTGCAAAAAAAAAATTCAGTGTCAAGGTTAATGCATGGGCGTATGCGATAACTTTCAAAAATCATATATCGCGTGATATCGTCCTAATTTTTTTCTATATTTTACAGGTGTATTGAAATGTAAACACAAATTTTAAAATAAAAATCGACTTTTAAAATTAAAACAAAATTATTATTTATTGTATAAAAAATCAACGACTTAAAATTTTAACAAAATTATGGTAATATTAAACCAAATAAAAATATTAATCATTTTTTTCTTCAAAATAAATATGAATAAACTCTACCCTTAGAATAACGCATCATCCCTTAATACAATTACAATATACAAGGAAAAAAAAAATTATAATATCCATATTCTCATCATACGAACATACGAATTTTTAACACTAAGCATCATAAGTTGAAGCTGAAACATTTCCACCAGTACCGGTCCAATTTGTATGTACAAATTTTCCTTCTTGGCCCAATAACTCATAAGTGTGTGCACCAAAGAAATCTCTTTGAGCTTGTAATAAATTAGCCGGAAGTTTTTCACTTCTATAACCATCGTAAAATGAAAGAGCTGAAGATAAGGCTGGAACTGGAATACCCCATAAAAATGCATGACTTACTACTTGACGCCATGATTCTTGTCCATGTTGAATAGCTTTCTTGAAGAAATCATCTAACAATAGATTGGACAATTGTGGATTTCTTGTGAAGGCTTCTTTAATGTTACCCAAAAATACACTACGAATAATACAACCTCCACGCCACATTAATGCAATTCCACCATAATTTAAATTCCATTTATTTTCTTTTGCAGCTTCCCGCATTAACATAAATCCTTGAGCGTATGAAACGATCTTTGCACAATAGAGAGCATGTTTAATATGATCTAAGAATTTTTGTAAATCTGGTACTGATGGTTTTGTTGCAGCTCCTTTTAAATGTTTGCTAGCTTCAACACGTTCATTTTTCAATGCTGATAAACATCTTGAAAATACTGCTTCACCAATTAGTGTAACTGGAACACCATATTGAAGTGCAGCAATAGCTGTCCATTTTCCAGTTCCTTTTTGACCAGCTGTATCACGAATTCTTCCTAAAAGTTCACCTTTTCCATCTTTATAATTTAAAATGTCTCTAGTGATTTCAATCAAAAATGAATCTAATTCTTCTGAATTCCATTTTGCAAATTGTTTTGACATTTCAGATTGACTTAAGCCTAAATTACGCATTAAATCGTATGCCTCACAGATCAATTGCATATCTCCATATTCGATACCATTATGAACCATTTTTACAAAGTGACCAGCTCCACCTGAATATTTAAAAATCCATTTTAAGTTAAGGCATAAAATTTTTAAAAGAAACGATTTCAATATTAAAATTAAAAAAAAGAATATTCACAAAATTTCTGGATTGAAAAAGGAAATTAAAATTAATCATCATTTCTTTAAAAATATCAAATTTGTTTACATTTGAAAGTTAAGTAATAATAAAACCCCTAAAGAGAATTTTGACGTCATATGAGTACATTCAGCAAATCAAATATAAAAAAAATAAGGGAGTAAATACAAAGAAAAAAATTATAAGTACACACCACAATGTCAAACCATACATTTAATTAAAATCTGTATAGTCATTCCCCTCAAAGTTAAAATTAGAAATTAAAAAAGTTTTATATTAAACCTTACTTAGGTGTTGACTAACTTAATTTAAATATAGAAAAAAATTTAAATCTAAATTTGATTCACTATTTAACCACGACAGGTGGTGTTTAAATACCTCTTAACCTTTTTTTTTTGCTTAACAAATTTCTAAAACTCAAAACTTTCAACCATAAATCAAATTTTTTTTTGTGAATATTTTTTTTTATAAAAAAAAACTACAAAAGAAATCTTTTGAATTCGTAAAATATTAAAGAAAGAAAGTAAAATGAGAACAGACCTTCTCCAACCCATTCACAACATGGTTGATTATCAGCTTTAGCAGAAATAGATTGGAATATTGGTTGAATATGTTTCCAAGCTTCAGGATGGCCACCAGGCATTAAAGATGGTCCATAACGTGCACCTTCTTCACCACCACTCACTCCAGATCCTACATATAACAATCCCTTTGTTTTTAATTCTTCACAACGTCTTGCTGTATCTTGATATTCTGAATTGCCACCATCAATAATTATATCACCAGGTTGTAATAATGGAACTAAATTATTAATAAATTGATCAACAGCATTACCAGCCTTAACTAATAACATTATTTTTCTTGGTGTTTTCAATTTTGAAACCATATCTTCTAATGAAGTTGCACCAATAATTTTTGTACCCTTGGCTTCATTATTAAGGAAATGTGTGACCTTTTCAACTGTACGATTAAATGCACATACAATGAAACCTTTGGAATCCATATTTAGAATTATATTCTGTCCCATTACAGCTAAACCAATTAATGCAATATCAGCTTTTGGTGCCATTTTGAAATAATTATATTTATTTTTAACTTTATTTGAACTTTTTATATTAAATAATTAATTTTTTTAAATAAAATTTTCCACTCAAATTTAAATAAAATGGAAACTCAAAATATAATTCAAATTTTTTAAATTGAAATATATCTTCCAAAAAGAAAATATCGTACGATCGGTCTCGCGGTCTTTCAATAACTAACTTTTGTTGTCTGTGTAAGCGTGCAACATGTATTAAATAAAATTCACAACGTAATCGAAATCAGATTTAAAACTGAATAAAGCAGAGAAAAAATAATTTAAAATGAAATAAAAGAAAATACTTATAAAATAAAATTAAAAAAAAATCAGGTAACCATTTACCAACCATTAGTTGAACTCATGCTCATATGCTGTCAATTGTCATACACTCATATCAGCACATAGAAACTAAAATTTAGTCAGCAATTGGAAAAGCTTTAGAGAAAAAAAGAGAACAAACTTTTAAAATTTAGAAGTAGTTTCGATTTTTATGTGAGTATTTTAATGGAAACTAACAATTGGCAACATGATAATAAACACATGGACAATTAAAAAACTCGTTTTTCAATGTTTCTTTGGTTTTTTTTTAATTTCACATTATACCTAAATACATTGATATATATATATATATTATATATTTTTTCATAAATAGAACGGTGTGTGAATTATTATGACATTGCGGGAATTTGAGAACTTTTTATTTGTGTAAAATAAACATTTTAGTAAATACTTACTTAATGTTTTTTTTTCAGCTAGTATATCAGTTGGATTGGAACGCAAAGTCTTAATTTTGATGGAGTTCGAATGCAAGGTATTTAAAATAAGTGGGAAGCGATTAAATTAGTTCGACTAGCAAGCATTGAAAAATACACTTTAACTCCTGAAAAGAAGTAAATTATATATTTACATCTTTTTATTTGTTTAAAAATTTTAATTCCAACAACTTCACTAGGGGTACTGGACACTTTTGCCTTTTAACTAGGTGTTAGGAGCTGTATCTTAGAACCACGCACTCTCATATATTTATTTAGTATTTATAAATTTTACATATTAAAAATCATAGCTAATTACAGTTTTCCATTAAAATTCATATTAAAATACTCTATTACATTTAGCACATCTGACAAAAAGGTTTTACAATCCTGTTTAATTTTGATCGTATTTGTAAGTGTTACTAAAAAAAAAAAAATTTTTGATTATTGCATTTGAAACTGCAGCAGCTCAAGTTTAACTTTCAAATGACGTGATTAAAGAAACTTTGGTTTTACTTAAACTAATACATGAAAATTGTAAATGTATTTTAAAGTTAAACAGACACGCATTCAGTTGTTTTTTTTTTAACTCCAAAGGCCTTGAACTTGATTGCTAATTAGTTTTTTTAATATTATTCAAAATTAAGTAAGTCAAAGCTACTTAATTTTTTTTATAAGTATACATTTGAATAAAACAATAAATTACAATATATAAAAATATCACATTATTGAAAGCATTATTAATTATAATTATTCCTAACACTTATACGAAATTGACTAATGCTAGTGATATAATTTTAAATTTCCCCAAATTAAAGTTTAAATTCGTTATAATGTATTGCAAATTGTGGGCAACATTCGATTTGGCCTCTATGTGATATTGTAAAACTCGCTTGAAAGACTCTTGAGGTGAATGCAATTATTAAACATAAGTAACCAAATGTCCAAATTGATTTTATGCTCAAAAAAAAAAATTTTAACTTATTTAAGAAACTAGACACATGTAAAAATATTTAAAACATGTAGGTAAGTAACTTTTAAACATTTCATTATCATAAAATTTTGATTTGAAGTTTACAGAGCCGTTTTACTGTCAAACTGCTATCAAATAGAGGTTTCCCGAAGCGTTTTTTTTAAAAAGATCAATACCCGAATATGAAAAGTTTACATGAATTTTATCACACCTCCCTATAAAACTAAAATCATTCTATTAGTTTCATATCTTACAGCAATGACAATTAAAAAATCATCGTAAATCCATGTTTTATCCATTACTGTAAAATAAAACTAATATTTACAAAAAGGTCAACATAATATAACCAAAATCAAAGATTTTTTTATTAAATAAATAATACTTAACAATATTTTCCAATTAATATGTTACTTAATAATTTAGTTGATTTTTAAACAATTAAAAGTTAAACTTATTCAAGCTTAGAGCAACTTAATTTAAAGATTCAAAAAAAAAAAAATATTTCAAATAAAATCCGGTAAGACTTAAAGCAGTTTTTTTTTAAACTATTACATAAAAGCGTCATTAAATCAAAAACTTTTTTTTAAAAATTTGATAAAACTATACAAAAAAATATAACTATGGAAAATAAATAAATAACTATCATATAATCGTGAATGTGCAAAAAAAACAAATAATAGTTAGTCATATTAAAAAAAAATTGAAAAAAATCTTTTGCGATTTTTGCAAATAAATCAAAGCACACACAGCACATATAAAAAAAGTCGACGGCGAAAAAAATGCGGCGAAATCATAAAAAATATTAAAACTGGTGGGAAAATAAAGTAAAAAAAGTTTTTTTGATGATAATTTACTAAAATTGTACAAAAGCTCATAACAGATACTTAAAAAGATCATCACTATCTTATATAAACAATTTATTTATATTCTCTTTCCAATTAAAGGATCTCTAGATACAAAAAGAGAATATTTAGATAAATAAATACATATGTTATAATGTATGTACTACATATGTACATTTTAAATACATTACAAAAATGTTTACTACTGAATATTTATTTCATATTTACTCATTTTTCTCACTAATTTCAAATAAAATGAACAAATTACAAATAAGATTTGTTCATAAATGAGTTGATAAAATAAAATTATAATCATATACATATATATATAATATATATATATATTATATAATAGGTTTATATATATATATATATATATATATATATATATATAAACCTATATAAATAATTAAAACTTAAGTACATAATACGTAAAAGTTAAAATTATATTTAAAAGGTCTAGCAATTGTCTAGCAAAATATGTTTATAATATTTAAATACATATACATATATACATTACTATGTATATAATATATATATTTTGTATTTCAAGCAGTTTAATAATCTGATAATCACTGAATTATTCACCTCCTCACTAGTGTATATTTAGTTTTGAAAAAATATGAGGTAGTAAGCAATTCGAGAACATTTTTAAACGAAAATATTTATGTAAAAACATGAAACCAATATTTATGTACTTATATACTAAAATCACAATATCAAAATATATAAAAAAAAATAAAATATCTTAAGATAATAAATCTTATTATATATATATATACAATAGAAAATTAGTTTCCCCTACTATAACCATTAACAATAGTCTATCACCAAAATAAATTAAGCTTTTTTAATTACTTTATTCTTGTATTATTATTATATTATATATATATATATACAAAAGCTATATTATAATAACTTGATTTTTTTTAATATACAGTGGTGGAAATAATAATATGAATAATTATGACGAACAGTTATGTTATAAAAATATTTTAATTATATTTATTTTAAGAGGAACTTTGGAAGTAAAAGTACTTAAATAATAAAGTAATTCGAAGATAAATTCTGCATATTTGGGACCCTACTTAGTATCTCCCTTTAATATCGGAACTTACAATATATTTAACGCGTAAATAAGTTAAGAATTCAACTTTTAAGTTAATAAAATAAATCCCTCATTATTTGGATTAAAAAGTTTCATTCTATAGCCTAAAGATTATTCGAATACGTGCAATAAAACCTTCAAATTCGAGGAAGAACGATAAATAATCGGCATGTATATATTTTTTCATGGCTCAAAAATAAAATTGGAAAATTCTGAATGAAAATTAGAAAATTTCAAAAAAATATTGAAAATAGCGTGCATTCGTATTGAATATCTATCATTTAAAAAAATTACAAAAAGACGTTGGTAATTGCCCTGACGGCGGTTGGTAATTACAGAATAAATATTATGATACCAAATATATTTAGAAAATTGTTTTATTTATGAAGATTAAAATTCAGAAGACTGATTTTAAGCAAAAGTCTTAGTTTTTTATTGAATTTAAGTTTTTAAAACTGAAAGTCATAACTGTATTAAACACTTAATCTGTACTTTGATTTCAAGATAAAGCCAAAAGAGTATTTTAATTGTATATTTTCTTTAGTTAACTTATTTCTAAATAAAAATTAATTAGCTGCAATTCTATATAATCCCCGACAAATAAATGTTTACTAAATACCTAATAATTTATCCCAGATATTTCCTTTACAAAATTATTTCAGACACAACTTCTTTTAATTCATATTATTTTTACCACCACTGTATTTTATTGTTTTAGTAAAGCCAAAAAAAAAACTCCGAAGATACCAACATTTGATAAGTGAAAAACCCAAAATAAAAATAAAATAAAAAATAATAATAGGAAAATAGTAAGATACTTAGATAATGAAGATAGAAGAATAGTTTAAGGAAATAGCAATCAGTACAAAAAAATAACAAATATTAGATTTTTATCTTACTGTCTCATTGATCCCCAACGACGATTTGGTAAACTATCAGGATTGCTGTGAAATATTAAGAAAAAAAATTATTGTTATTCGGTTTTTTCTTCCTTCCTTATTTTAGTAATAATTTTTGCTTTTCTCTTTTTTTTCATTATTTAATTAACTTAATTTATAGTTATAATATTTTAGTTGTTCTTTTGGTTGCGATAACTTAAGTTGTATAAGAACTATCAAAACAAACTATTAATTTTCTAAAATGCTTTGAAACTAGTTTAATTTAATTCAGATTCAATAATAAATCAACAACTCTTGAAAAAAATATTGTATTGAGACATATTAAATCATAAATAAATTTATTTTGGAATTAAATATTAACAATAAATAACAAGAAGAACAAATGACAACTACTTTCACTTAAATCACAAAATGATATAAAATATAATTTCAAAAGAAAATTGCATACCTTGTAGGCGTTCTGCGTAAACTTGTACGAGCCCAACTATGTCTTGAAATAGCTGCTCTTTCCTCTTCCCTGTAAATGATAAATATAAATATTAAAATTTAGCAATAAACAAATTATTTTCAAACTTTTGTTTAGTTTTTCTATAATTTTTTTTTATTTTTTGATTTGTTAGAAAGAAAAAAAACTTTTATACAACTCATAAATTTATGCTATGGTGAACAATAAGACCACAACAATAGTAATAAAAATAATTTAAAATTGATTTTATGCCTTTTCAGACACGAAAAAAAAAAGAAACAAAAACTATTTAACAGGTGAATAAATAAATCGTTCAATTGTTGTTTATTTTTTTTCTAAATCTTATTGATTATCTTTATAAAACTTATTGATTAACTTTGTAAAACTATTTTTAAACACTTTTATAAAGTTAATCAATAAGAACATTAAGAAATTATTTTTGTATTACAATTTGATTTTTCAAATTAAATAAAAAAATGTCAACTAATTAATATTAATGTTTTATATTTTGAAATAAGAACTTACCCAATTGGAGTTGAATTTCCATGTGGCGCTAATTCTAATTCAACACCTACATTATTATTAATACTGTCACTTGTACGACTACTACCATTTGAGTTTCCAGCTGAATTTATATTTTCTGTATTATTACGATTTGTATTAATAATACCATCACCGCCACCACGTCCACTGCCACCACCTTCATTTTCACCAAATCCTTCAAATGATTCGCCTTCAGAAAGTGATGAACATTGTGATTTTGGTGCATCTAAAATTGTAATAAAAATTTTAATTAGATAAGTAAATATTTCATTTGATCTTGAATGTTTTTATTACCTGTGCTAGGTGGACTTGATGGTGATGGACTGGAATCATCTGAATCAGCTACAGAAAATAGGAATGTTGGTGCCTTTGATGACGGACTTTTATTTACTGGCATTGGTGCCATTTTAATATTTTAACTTTATTCTAAATCTGCAAAAAAAAAAGAAAATTTACAAAAATTAATTTTTGAAAATTTCAAAGTTTTAAAATAAAAAATCTTATCTAAAAAAAAAACTATTATTAATTTTGTAAAATAAAATTTTATTTTCTCTTAAACTTAACAAAACCTAAAAAAAATTATGTTTTTTTATGATTGCTAAATTTAATTGCCTTAGATATTCATCTAATTTAGTTCACTCATAAATCTTTATGTTTTCGGATCACTTACTTTTCCTTAATAATAAATATAGAAAATTCTTTCACTAATTTTAAAGGTCCACAATACAAAAAAAAAGTGTTGAAACATTTCCAAAACATCATAAACAGAAACCAAAATAATATTAAAATTAAAACATTAGTGGAATATTAAATTACTAAAGCGGTATATGTCCATAATTATAATTGCCAATTTAAGTTTTAAGATTTTAAAATTAAGATGTGCAATATATAATGGACATCATAACAACTGCTTAATATTAATTGCGTTTAGTAAAGTTGGCAACAGCACAAATTAACTTAAATTTTTTTTTTTTAATTTTTATCTTTTTTTGGGTTTCTAGCTAATTTTAAAAAAAAATTTTAAAAAAAATGTGCCTATATATTAGTTTCAATCTGTCCGTATATGCGGGTGTTTACAAAAATTTTAATCCGATTGAAATAAAGGAAGGTAATTTTAATAATAAATAGGAATTGCAAAAAAAAGTAATTTGTGGAAAAATTTCTTCTTGTAGCCCCAACCATAATGGAGGTGCAGCCCCCAAAGTTCGCAAAAATCTTTTATATTAATTTTTATAACACAAGTTCTATAAGGTATATCCAAACTGATTCAGATCTAGGCCTATATATGAAATAAATACATGGATTATGGGATTACCATATGCTACTTTAAATTACCGTTATGCGGAACACAATTTTTGTAAAAATTTTAAATGTTCTAAACGGTTTTAGTTAAAAACTTAAAATTAAAAAAGGAGAAGAGTTAGATCTTTACCATAAGCGCCTTATACTTATACAAAAATTAAAGTCCTAATATTATATTTTAATGTGAAATGTAACGGGTTTTTTTAATTATAAAGAAATTCTTTAAAATTAAAAAAGTTTCTTTTGATTATGTGGGTTCCAAATTTTAGTACAAGTCAAAATTTCAATTCCTAGAACCAAAACTATTTAGGAGGGGATAAATCTTTTAGAATCAGCATATGTTTTCTCAGAAAAAATTACCGAATCTCGCCATTTTAAGAGATAAGTATTTGGGTTCAAATAGAAAAATTTTCCAATTTTTAAATACCAGTATATTTTTTCAAAGTTAAAAGAAAATATTGAAACGCTAACATTATATTTCAATATATATATCACGCTTAGAAAGGCTAGTGAAAGCATAACACGTATGTCATTAGAATGGAACCCTCAAGGAACTAGAAGATGCGGCCGTTCCAACATCACATGACGCAGGACAATTTATCAATAAATGGCTAAGTTCAAAATCTCCTGGGATGACAAGTGGAAGTCCTATGCTCCCCAAGAAAAGTAAGGAAAAAAAAAAATATTAACAAATTTCCTCAATTGCAATGGGTTTTCTTAAAATTAAGGAAAATTGTCCCTCGAATTTCCCATTTTTTTAACTAAAGTATAAGTATGTATATTGAAAATGTGCTTTTTTAAAACCCCTTGATTTTTTTCATCAGTTATTTTTAAAAAAAGACCGCATATTATTTTGTAAATTTTGATGTGAACATTTGTTTGTTTACATTTGGAAATATGATTTTCTCATTGCAACATCATTAACAACAAGAGCAACAATAACAACAGAAGCAGCATGAAATAAACTAAAAAATTCAGAAAAGAATACTCAACAACTTATGTATATTTATGAAACAATAATAAATTAAACAAAAATATAAAAACTGTCGTGCGCATGAATCTTAACAAAACCAAAATAAAAAATAATTGGATCAGATGCTACTGAAAACTTATCATGAAGCAAATTTTGATTCGATTGCAATAATAAAAAAAAATAAAAACAAAAATTCACATGGTGGTCTGCTATAATATCAGATCAATTTCATTAATCCAATTTTTTTTTCCATTGTATCTTAAGATTTTTTTCATTGTACTTTATGTAAATTGTTTTTTTTTTTTTTCAAATGGCGCATCACTCTTCAATTACAAAAAGATGAAAAGAAATATTTTGCAAAGTGATGTTTGATGAGTTATTGTAAAACTTCTTAAAGTATAGAATTGAAGTGATGAGAACAATTATACAATTATGTATTCATGTCATTTGATACAAGGATTTAAGAACGAAACGAAAAGAATGTAATGAATATGGTAATTTATATATAACGGATTTATATAAGTACTTTGCATTATGGGAAGGAAGGCGGTATTTTTCTTTTGTTTTGGGTATAGGAAAACAAATTTCGGAAGAAAATACTTGAGTTTGCATGTTTCATATGAAATTGGTGGAAAACAATTATATTTTCATAATGTCACCTGTTCACATGTATGATGGGGTAAATCAAATGTAAAGTTACTTAAATTGCATATACAGTTGTAATCACTTGTATGAATACTTAGTTATCGAAAAATAGAATTCCTAATACAATTGTTTAAAATGCTTCGGATGAGATAGACAATTGAAAACTTTACGCACTTCCTTTGGGAAGTGTATAATTTTAGCACACTAAAACGCCACCCTTTTACCAAACTTTAAAATGAGATCTAATGGTGCAGTTTTGTTTTGAGGATAAAAATTGCGATGCGAGAAGAAACTTTAGGATTTGGGATAATGGATCATATATAGGATGAATGAAAAAATTTGGAGGGATATTAAGGAAAAAAATGTTAATATTATTCTTAAATTAAATAAGTCGTACACATATGAATTACCCATGTGGGCATAACAAGCAAATATCCATAAGGCATGGTACGCCATATTAACAATTCAATACAATAGGGATGAGCATCCGTCGCACTCCTTGTTTAAAGTTGGAAAATTTTGAGTGGAGGCATTAATTGTTTTATTTCCTTAAGAACAGGTGTTCGTTCCTTGGTATCCTAAAACAGGGTAATTGACCAAAATGGGCGTCGATAACTAAGGGGGGTGAGCTTTGCGGTAACACTGAATCATTTATAAGACGAATAGCTCAATTTTGCACACTTTACACAGATATCAAATTAGCCCTACCCAAGTATGTGAATTATACTCCAGTTTTGGTCAAATATATTTTTTAATCTAATAAACGTAAATTATAAGGTGCCGTATAAATTTAAGTAGGATTCCATATGAAATCGTCGAGTTGAATCATCAACTGTTGAGTTGAACTTATTTCTAAAGTTATTTGTAAAGAAGTGCACATTCAAGGTTAAATATAAAGATATATACTCATCTATTACATTATCTTTTCAAACTTTTCAAATTAAGAAGTTAAACACGACCATATGCTATAATTCATTGTCAAATAGCCCAATTTATTTGAAAGAATTTTCATTATTTGAAAAATAAAAAAAGAAATATAACTTAATTGTTCATCTCCTGTGGGGAATCAATTTTAATATTAAAATCCCCTATATGCTTGTTGAAAGTGTTAAAATTTTTTAAATATTTTCCTCCAATTTAAAAAAAAAAAACAAAAACTATTTTTCAACAAATAATTGTATTTTCGACACTCTAATAAATATTTGAAAAAATTCCAAATAAAAGTTTAATTCCAAAATAAAAAAAAAAATAATAAAATATATGTAACATGAAATACAAGACAGTGCAACACTCCAATAACATAGATTACAATGCATTAAATAAAAATCTGAAGCATCACATTCATGAGTGGAGGCGTTTTACAAAATAACAGTGGGAAGTTATTTGCTGTTAACATCGCAATAATGGATATGAATAATGTGACGGCTTAGAAAAAGGGGAACAACATATACACGGTGTGATGCACCGTATCTACTCTTGGAATCGCAAAACAAAATTGATATTTAATTGTGAGTGAGATGAAGGCGGAAGAAGAAATCTTATTTGAAAGATTTTGTGTCTCTCCCTTTTGAAAAACGGCAGAAATGTGCAACATGAGAAAATTCAATGATTTATTTTTTTAAAAAAAGTTTAGAACGGGTAAAACAAGATATTTTCCAACAAGAGAACTTACATATTTAATATATTTAAATTTTTTGTTTATTTCATGTCAATGTTTTGTATTTGAGGTTATGTTTTGTTAAATGTGTAACATTTTTATTTAAAATATATATATACATATATATATATAGTCATAAATGCTTTCATTTTGATAGGGGGAAATCATATATATACACAAAATCACGGCAATTGGTATATTTTATGTGGTTAATATTATAAGTGAAAGCATTTCTTATGGTATCTAATAAATTGAATAAATTAATTGATTTGCTCGATTTTATTCTGTATATATCTTTTTATTAATTAAATAAATTTTTGTTTAGATTTTATATATGAGTATTTTCAATTGCTTTTCTATTATTTAATTGGAGTGGATTTTTTTTCATTAATAAAAAAATTTAATTTTATGGAAAATTATTATATGAAAAGATTTTTTTTGTGAATTAAATTGAATTTTGATTTATTCTGTCTAATATTGTCTAGTCTGATTAAAGATATAGGGAATTAGGGTTAATAATCGTATTTATTAGACAAACTTTTAATCAATTAATTCATCTAAAAGTCATGCAGTTTCTATTTATTTGAAATTTAATTAATAAAAAAAAAGGTTTTTGGCCCGTATTACCATAAATTAAGACACAACTAATAACTTCGAATGTAAATTAAACTTAGAAAGCACTACACAAATGAAGGGGAGTAAATTAAACCCTATAGAAAATTAATCTCAATTTTAAAAGAAAAATATTAATTAAAAACAAATTACCTATAATGATTTAAACTAATGTAACAAGTTGGATTAACGGATTAAGGACTAATTAACATGACCTTAAATTAACTTCAAAAAAGGGAAAAAGGCCGAATATTAATTTAAAGATTTTTGATGCACGTTATCACCAAAAACTTACCATATTAAGTAAAAAAATAAAAGTTCGAAGTAAGAGTAAACCGTTATCGAATGAACAGACCGAAGCAATAATATTAGGTCGACCAATAAAATAGGTTTGGACCATTTTTCAATTAGAGTTTGCAAAATTCCCCGGGAGATTATAGCTCTGATAAGTGTAAGAACCAAAAGTTCTTCGGTGAATTATGATTTCCTAAACTGAAATATATTAAATTTAGTATGGAGATTTTTGACTCAAGAACTTTCGGCATATCACCAAATAATTACTTTAAAAAATTTCATTTTTTTTTTTTTTTAAACGCTGATTGTACAACTGTTGGACTAATAAGCCTGTCTATACCATAGGTATATGTTGGAACAGGGGTCATATTATATTCGTGTTATTAGAATTGATTTTATTGAATTCCACATACAATTTAAAGATGAGATAGTACTCGGCCTTCTAACATGTAAAAACGTCTTAGATTTTCAATAGATACAATTCTATTTTTATTTATATTGTAATATTTTGTATTAGAGTTATATGGTATTCCATATCTGTGAGTTATATTATTCAATTAAATTATTTGTTTATTTTTTTATATTAATGCAATTTTTTATTAAAAATATATAATTATTAATTATTGATTGAGCCATTAATTTGAACCCAATGAAGAATGGTAGCTTAGTCGAGTCAAAAGTTTTTTCACTTTCACTGGGATTCGAACACGGGTACTTAACAACTGTGTCATTAATTAATTCATTTATTAATAATACAGTTTCAAAATGAGTATTTTTTTTTTTTTAAATTTCACTTAAAATTCCATTTCCTTAAACATTGACATAACATTGCAAAATTTTCTTCCGATCCGATACCAGATGCACTAATAAACTAAAAAATCAATTTAAAAAAAAAACAGTTATAAAATCTCACGGGGCAATTCAACACGTAATAAAAACATTAAAAAATTATAATTTTAATATTGTGTTAACAAAAACGAAAATTGTAACAAACGGTCAAATCGGACAACAAGTAAAAAAACAGATTGAAATATTTTTTAAATTAGATTAAAGTTGTTGAAATTTTGTTTTTTTTTTTAATCGAATTTCACTAAATTTTTAAAGAAAGTTTGTCTTGATTAAATAAACAGCTGATATTTTAAAAAGTATAATTATTAAATTTAAGTAAAAAAGTAAAACTAGAAAAAAAAAATAATTTGTATAGGAAATTATTAACAAGCATGACTAACGTTTATTTCATGATTAAAAACACAGTTATATATATTTTGAAATTAACGGTAATAAATAGCAGTTTACACAAACTTTTATTCTCATTAATTAAATTTATTTTTTCTTCTTTTTTAATCTAAAAAAATTTTCACCTAAAAATTAATATAAAAATAATGGAAAGTTATTAAAAAAAAAAAACAAATTAATAATTTTATAAAATTAAAATCAGTTTTTTTTTTTACTAAAAAAATAAATGAGGCGTTATAAAACTGTTAATATAAATATAATTATATACCTATACTTAAATTAATTACTGATTTTTGAAACCAATATTTTAGCATAATTAAGCGCAAAAAATAATTTATGTGGCAACACAATTTAACGGTTAATTCTAAAATCGATAGTCTTTTAATTGACGATGACATGAAGTTTGCACGCCTGTCTGCATCATATATATGTAGAATAAGAAACCTTCTCTCTACTTTACTCTACCCTACGTATAATATTCTTATTAAACTAGGTTTGACAAATTCCACACAATTACTACTTGAGGCAGTATCTATAAGTACTAAGGCCTTATCACAATATGTGGAATTACTTGGGATTCAATTCTGTCTATTATTACAACAATTTTATATTTCAGTTTTATATTTCAGTTTAAATTTAAGTAATTTTTGTACAACGTAAATATATATATGTTTTGTATATTGTCAAAAATAATTTAAAAGTAACCAATTAATCAGGATTATAATCATATAGTAATCAAAACTTTAGATACTAACTTTTTACTAAAAGTAAGTATAGTCGTAGTTAATCAAAAGCTTACAAGTCTGATATCGAAACTAGATCAAAGTTCTTCACTTTAATTAATTTCGAACCTTCATTAAATAATTTTTCAAAAATAATTGTAATTCTTATGGTAATTTAGTATTTATTTTTTTTATGGTAATTAATTATCAAAAATAATTACAAAAGTAATTGAAATTTAATTACTTTCGAGAATTATTAAGTAAGAATTTTGCAAATACCCAACACATTTTTACATTTGTAATTCTTATGACAATTTAGTATTTTTTGGTATTCAATTTTTTATAGTAATTATCAAAAATAATTACAAAAGTAATTCAAATCCAAATTAAATTACTTTCAAGAATTATAAAGTAAGAATTTTGCAGGTACTGAAAACTTTTACTTGTATTTTAATTTATTCTTAAGGTTTTCTAAATGTCTAGATACGTGAAAGCAACTCCATTTGATTTTTACTAGCACAGCACTTCTTTCTTGAAACCATTTTTAGTCACTATTTTCAAAGATTACTAATTTGCAAGTATTTACTCATTATATGTTTGCATAATGTCAGGTGGTAAAAAAAAAATCTAATACTATCCCCAGTTCATTAATTTTTTAATTCATAGTTAAAATCAATTAAAAATCTACTTAGAAAACTGAACAAATTACCCTAATAGATCCTAGATAAAAAAAAACAAATAAACACTCACGCATAGATTCAATATTTGCAGATGCAACGGATGTTGAAAAAGATATTATTACCTTACATTCCCTACATAACTATACATATAGTAAACATCTGTTCTTATGTACACACTTAAATAATATAAACACGCACTCTAATAATTTTCATATCCTGCTTGAGATACACTAAATAATACAAGTCCTTGACAGAAGCATATAAGTATATATTGAAGGGATTCTTTATTATGTAATACAATGTACATCAGAGAAAACATCAGACAATACATGATATCAAATATCATATAAAAACCAAACTTATATCAACCTGACCTATAAACAAATACCCGAGGGTACATTTAAGTTAATGTCATATTCACTTTATGCCGGGAACCGAATCAAATATTTTCAAAATTATTCATAAAATGAAATAAAATGTCACGACTCACGATTGTTTAAAATTTATTTTAAGAACTGGAAATTATTATTAAGAAGTTTTTATATCGTATACCACAGAAATGTATTGTAATTATGAGGATGTATATCTAAGGATGTAAGATAATTATAAATTTTACATGAATATTTCTGCAGAAGCTGTTTAAATAAAAGTGGATTACACTTAGATTTTAATAATGAGGTTTAGCTGCTGAATTATTTTGGCAGAATTATTGAATTTTGTGTATTTTGTGACGATTTTATGAGTAATGATACAAACAACTAAATTAAAATATTGAAAAGCGGTCCCAATGTACTCCGGCAAATACTTATGCAAAAACTGTATGAGAATCATATTTAAATCTCAGCGAAGTGGAGGTTTTTAATATTTAGAGAGGAACTGAAAATGTATAGTAATTTGGAATCCGCCTTAAGAACCTCAGACATTACATGGAATATTTTTTGCTCGTTTTCACTTATCTTCATGTCTTGGGGTTTTATAATATTTCGGAGTATTGAACATTCCTACATCCAAAAAAAATATTGGTTTAAGAATCCTTTTACTTTGCTAATAGCAGATAATTTAGCCTTTGAAGCATTAAAAACTGATCCTGTTTATTAGTCCCCAATCTTCGATTAATGAAACATTATATTATTTAAAGAATTTGATTTTTAAAAAGATCATTACTCCCCGATATTAAGATGGCATCTGTCTTCTCTTGAACCATTACACAGTTTGGTAATATTTTTATTTCATGTTCCTGAAACAAAAGATTAAATTTAGTAGGGGTTGGAGCAGGGATGGAATACGAACAACGATTTGTAAAATAAAGATTCCCAAATAACCTTTAAACGAAATTATATAAATAATCATCAGCCCTTAAAAATTAAGTTTTGTTATATATTAAGATTTAAATTTAAAATTCGCATTCGAATGGCATTTAAACCAGTTTAAATCTTAAATCTCAAACAAGTTTATTTAAAGTTCCTCCCAATCTTCGTTTTAAATTTTATTCTTCCAGATTAATGAATACCATTCTAGAATACATGATATTTAAAACTCAATATAATTGCAAAAATTTATTTTACTACATATGATTGTTTAATTGCTCAAAAATCAACTTGAATCATTAAATTTTAATATACTTAGATAATATAAAATTAAGGTTATTTGAATTTTAATGAGATGAAGATTTTTTCTACATAATTTAATATTTTATTTCTTCTAATGTTTTTCGAACTTCAGATTTAAGACTGACCATCAAACTTAACAATAACATATAAGTTGTTACCTTAAATCGATTTTAAATAAAAAGATGCAAACATAAAGCAAGTTTTACTTTTAAAGAAATACAAAAAAAATTATTCACACATGTACGAATATATATATATATATATATATTATATATATTTCCATATAAAAACTCATCATGTTGTGTCCATGATGATCTCACGTTCAATAAAAAAATGATCATTCATCGTTTTTCTTTTCAAATTAAATACAAAAAAAAAATTCTCAATTCTTTTAGTCCGATTTATAAAATGCAATCAATATGTGGATAAACGTTTGTATATACATATATATATATATATACATATATATATATATATATGGTTTACCTTGAAATATAACTACCATTTAAAAAAAATTACTTGAATAAAACTGGAAATATATTAAAGAAAAGTTTTAAAACGAATTGGTATTATCTTATACTAAATCAGAAGTCACTAGATTCAAAAATAACAATAACTATTCCATATATTCAGTTTCGTATGTAGTTTGGTAAACAAGTTTCTTTTGTACATTTGAGACTGACATGACTTGAAGATGACCAAAATAAATTAAAAAAAAACATTTATGATGGAAAACTTATAATAAATAACAATTTATGCATATTATTAGGAAATAATGAAGTACACCATAAATTAAGAACATTAAAATTAGACAAGTAGTTGATTATAATCGTCATCAGTGACGTCCATTTTTATGTTAATCAGAATTTTGATGTGAAAAATTTTGAAATTTATTAAAGTAAAATAAGTAGAGATATATAAGGAAGGAAATAGGTTGGGAAAAATATTAATTAAATTTTTGATTTGAAAATTTTAATGATTGTAAATTATGTTGAATGTATTTTTTTATTTAATTTTAATTGCTTATGTCTAATGTGGCTCTTGGAGAAACTCTTAAAGAAAAAACGATTTAAAAGAAAAGCTTTTTAACCCAACTGTCCAAAAGGTGTATTTGAAAATGGAAAACCAAAAAAGCCATATGTAATAAAGCCTCAATTGAATATCCATATTGTTTTCAAAAATTTAACGAAATAAAGCCCAGTATTGTAAAATTGATAAAAATTCTAATTTTATAGTAAACAAAGTGAAAAATAGGTATTTTGGGAAGTGCGTTTTCATTATGTCTTCAGTATATCCAACGCTTTTTTCATGACTTATTATGTATATGTAAAAAGTATAGAAGGGATTGAATATTAGGAATAAAATAAAATATTTAGCGGGGGGAAATCAGGATTCTGGAGGAGAGCGGAGGTTTAGAGAAGATTTTTAAGCGAGGAAGAATGCGGAATAAATTGTTTCAATTCTATAGAATACCCGCATAAACGTCTAAACCTTATATCATCCGGTTAATTACTTTTGGCAAAATTTCAAATATTACACAATTTATAAGGGTGCGTTTACGTTAGAGCTGTGATAAGTGATGGGAGCGTCGATAAGAGCATAGCGTATAAAATTTATATTGTTTATCGATGAACAAAGAGATTCTCCAATCTAAACACCTTCATTTAAATCTTGAATATAGTTTTCTACACTTTGCTCTTATCGACGCTCTTTTCACTTATCGCAGCTCCAACATAAATGCAACCTTAGATTTCTTATATGAAAGTTGTTAGACTGAATCTCTTACACTATAGCAATTATATTTTGTGCAAACATTGGATTCCCAATACTTAACTTCATTATATATTAAATTATTCTCATATTAAAAAAGAAGTTGTTCATAGAGACTACTAGCGATTACAACTCTTGCATTAAAGCGATTCTGTGAAAATTAGTGTTGCTATTACGGCTCATGATTTTATTCCACGACACCATAAAAAATTTTATAATCAGAAATTACTTCGTAATTAGAGCCTAACACCTGCAGCAATTTTTTCTCAACAAAAACAATAAGTGTTTTTTAATTGTCATAGCAGAGCTTACAATAATTAATTACATCTCCCTTAAGGGATTCAAGGTAATCCTTCACTTATTTCTATGAAAATTGTTAGAAGTAAATATTTTTCATTCGCTGTATACAAACTTACATATATATAAATAATTTTAATGCATAGTTATAGAAAAATATAAACAATTAGAAGACAAAATTCCCAAAAAAAAAAAAAACAAACAATAATAAAAAGGCATTGTTCAGAGTTTTATTTTTTATCATTTTTTTTATCTTCAGCATTATCGTCATCATCAGGAGGAAAACAATAGACCGTTGCACATTCATAAAAATCTTTTTTTCTTCATTTTATGTAATTTTAGTAATTTTTTTCTCATGCAATGTTAAACACTAAACAATGCCAAATGTGACATGTATTATATATATATATACATATACATAAAAATATATATATAGATTTAAGTTAAACATAACATGAGTAAAGGTAATAAAAGTTGTATGTTTTAATAATTGTGGTGTAAAGAGGGGCTTACAAATAAAAGAAAAATAAGAAATACTAAGTGAAAACTATTTTAAAAGGTTTATGACTTCTCAAGGTTTCCAATTTAGTTATTTTCATTCAACTTCTATTATTATATTTTTTTAATAATTTAAATTAAATTTTATTTCACTTCTTCCTTTCGACTAAAATTGACTATCTTAGTTATACGTATACAATATATATATAAATTTATTTATTATAAGGTAGCAAGTATAAATTATTTATAATTGGATTTAGAATTTTTTATAATTTCAATCACGTATCTATACAAAAACCTGCACTTATTTTTAATTATAGTATTTATTATCAATTTCCTCATAACATACTTACTTAATTTTAATCGAATGTGTAAGTTAGTACTGAGAATTATTTAATTTGTGAATATCATGAATTACTAAATAAAAATAAATATAGAATGTTATTTCTTCATTCATTTTGATTCTCATTCAATCCTAAAATAAAATTAGAATAAAATGCAATTTACAATAGAAGCAAAACGAACTTTACATATAAATTTAAAGTAATAAATTTTATTTGTATGAATTATATTACAGTTACACTCATACTTCGATTTACGCGGTAAAAATACAACCGTGCAAGAAAGGAATGACTGTAAAATAATAGAATGAATGAAAATGGTTTAAATACAGTTATTTATTTAAATAAAATTATTTTCATTAAAATACATAAGCAATACAATACAATATATTTAGGGAATACAATATCTAACAATCGAAATTTTAATTGAGTACAAGTACTTGTAACTGTAATTAATTATTTGAATTTTATAACAAATATAATATTAATATTTTATTTTTATTTTTAAAATAAAGCAATGCTGATTTACTCAAAAAATATTCAATATTTCATAGAATGTCCAAAATTATAAATACCTACAACACCTGTCACAAAAAAACCACTAATTACCTAACACAAAAGTAATTATTAATAATGTCAAGATACTAGATACTGAACATTCTGAAATGAAAAATACAAATGGAAAAATACTTATATATTAAAATTAAGTAATTTCAACATTCCCGAAACAACAGAGCCCCTTAAATTTAACAGTTATTCTCTTGTAATTTTATATTCAATCTTAAATAACCAAATGCATTATTTTAAAACATACTGTATGTTAAGTCCATTTCTTAAAAAACCACTATATAAAAAAAAAACTAAAAAATTAAAAAAAATTTAGGGGCTCCCGCGCATGAAATAAAAATTTATATCTAAATCTTACATTCAATTTATGTTTTACTTAATGATCCGTTTTTTGGTTCAGTGAATTTATACTATAAGCAGATGCACTCAAATATAATAAAGTAAGTTGTTTCACAAATTATTTTTCAAATTTAAATTCAAAAAAAATGTAAAAGATAAATGTATTATCTAGAAGATCCTTTGAAAAATTGCACCATGTCAATACTTTTAAAAAGGTTATCTGTAAAATCCTAGATATAATACCAAGCGAAATCTTCTCAAATTTCTGTATCCTGTAAATTTCTGAAATCATTATATCTTAAAATTTTATTTCAGGCCTCCTTTTTTTTTATTAAAAAACAAAAACCATTTTAATAAATGAACCTGAAAAATTTAATTCAAATCGGAAGTTCATATTCACATATACTTACTTAAGTATACAGTAGAAAATCTCAAAATGCCATCAGGCAGATATGATTACTACTCAAGTGATCCTTTTTTTACATAATAGATAAGTATTCATATGCAGGCAAATACCTATACATATATATTTTGGAAATATCATTATGAAACTATGGCGCATTTTAAATACGATTCTTCACATCTGGCTTTGATGAACTGCATATAATTATGAAAAGAATTCACAATAGAATGTTATATATATACGAGTATATATGTACCAGATGTGTGCATTTAAATTTTAATAAATCGTGTGCCGTCACACGGAAACATGTTGAACTGTGAAGTGTTAATAAAATGTTTTCTTTCTGTAATTTAAAACATAACTATGCATTTTATTACATGTCTTTTTTATTTTAAAATAAAAACGAGGAAGAGTGCAGTAGAGTAGACAGTGTAAACTCTGGGATATCCGTATGACCGTAATATAAACATTATATCATCCGATTAATTACTTTTCGCAAAATTTTATACATACAGCATAAGTGTAGTGCAATGCAATAAAAGAAGGAGTTGTATGGCAGCTACTCGAACCCTCTGCAGTAGACCAACCAAATTTTGCAGTAACTTTGGTCATTACACTAAACTATTTTTGGCAAAATTTCAAATAGCCAGTTTCATTAGGTGTAGTGTGATACTCATACAAAAGAAGAAGTTGTATGGCAGCTACTCGAACCTTCTGCCACAAACGTAATGGCAAATTTAGTATACCCTTTTGACTAATAGTCATACAGGTATAAAAAATCTTAAGATGAGAAAATAACTGGAAACTGTAAAATTAAAACAATATAAAAATGTATATAAGTACTTATACTCGTGTGAAATTTGGTTCATGTCTTTGATATGCAATTATTAAAATCTGTTGATTAATGTTTTATTAGTTATTTACTTAATCTTCAGTTTATTTAAGAAAAAATTTTGCATTTAATCTTAACAAGTTTCAATTTGTTTCCACTTTAATTTTATAACTGTGAAAGTTGCATTAATAAAATAAAATAAGTGTAAACTTTTGTACTTGTAATTAAAAAAAACAAAAAAAGTTTTTAAACATCTTATTGCTTTTAGTGATTTTCTTTTAAAACATATTTTTTTTTTTATTAATTTTCACAAGTATTTTGTTGATTACTTTCTAAAGGTTGAACATAGGTTAACTACAACAACACACTATGTTTAATCAGGCATTAAGTGTCTGTTATATGAATTTTTTTTAGGAGGGCGTTTTTAAATTTTTTTTTTTCAAAAATGATTTCCCTAATGAATTTATGTAATTTATTGATAATTGAAATTTTACTTAAAATATTTAAGTTTAGTTTTGATAAATTATGAACTTCATTCGAATCCGAAATTGATTTTTAAAAAGTGGTTAAATTTGTTCTTCGTGAGAAGAAAGAACTAAGAACTTAGTTTTTATTAATATTATGCAAAGAAAATTACAAGTTAATATTAGCTTTTGCTCCAAAATATGAGATTTGAGTTCAAGTTCAGTTTTATGCATTCAAACGATTGTACAAGCAACACTTTTGTTCGATAACCTTTTCTCTTCTCGAGCTTTCATAAAATTAAAGTTGGGAACATAGTTCGATACATCGTAGATTCTGTTAGAAAAACAAGATATTAAAATTTTAAGTAAACTTATGAAATGTAAATACAAAAATATTTAAAAGAAAACTTTATGCAAAGATGATAAGTAAGTGCAAACCATCATCAGTTTAGGTTTAAAAATTTCTAAAACTTAATTAAAAATTGAAAAAATAGAATTTTCCTCTTCTATTAAATATTTTTTTAGGTGCAACTTTATGATTGTAACTTTAGACATATTCTTAAAAAAATTTTAAAGATTCCAAACCTAAAATTAAAATAATTTTTAAAATAAATATCAACAATAACTCTTTACTTAAATAACACGTCTATAGTGTTGGCAAGCACCCCTTAAAATGTCTATAAGGATGACGCCCCATAAAATTTATTACAGTTATTTCCAAGAAAAACTATCAAATTTATATAGGAAATTATTTAATTTTCTTGATTAACAATGAAATGCAATACATGTAATCTTTGGATATCCAGATTCAATAAAAAAGTATGTATATGGAACGTATAAGTATATATATTTATTGTTAGTTTTTTATCACCCTTTTTACAAATCACAAAAGAAAAACAAATAAAACTAAAATAAAAACGATTTAAATGATCACTAATAAAAATTAAATAAATTATTTGAAAATTTTTTTAATTCCCTTTAGTTGTTTTTTTGTTACACATTAAAAAAAAACATCTTCAATTGTGGGCGTCCATAATGTTCTATAAATAAAAAACTAATCTGAGTGTAAAAGTATGTAGATTTTGTACTATAAGAACAGAGTTGAGTTAATTACCAAATAAGTGATATTTACTAATTTTGACAAGACTTAATAATACCATGCTAAGTTTTTCAATATGTCCCAACTCTAGACACAATTAAAATGTAGTTTTAAAGAAATTATATCTGCAGTTTTAAGGGTATAATAAAGTTGATTTTACATTTATGATGCAGCTGTGGGTACTGTGGAAAACTTCAGAAGCCACCAATTGAAACTGTGCGGTATTATTTTGGGTAGTTAGTGACTTAAACAAACCAAAACCATTTATGATGCAGCTGTGGGTACTGTGGAAAACTTCGGAAGCCACCAATTGCAAATGTGCGGTATTATTTTGGGTAGTTAGCGACTTAAACACACCAAAACCACACCCCTTTTTGAATCAAACTTGAAGGAAGAACCTGTGATATAAATAAACTACAAATATACATTCATATAGTTTTAAGGATAAGGATGTGGATTTAGATTAAGGATACTTAGAATTGTCGGATTATAGGATATTAGGGAAATTGGATAGGATATTTACAAGAAAGATGTTAATGTTTTTCTTAAATTTAACTAAATCGTACAAGTTAATCAATTTTGGGGAACTTATTTGGTGGAATATAATTTCATAAGTTTGATGAGCGCATGACATACGAAATTTCGTCACCTGGTCAGTTTGACTGTTAATAATTGTGATATTACACGTGCCAAATAAGTTCGTACGGATATCCTAGAATAGGAACACAGTTATTCCTTCTGTATACTCTTCCCAATTTTTTATTTCTTAAACAACGCCAAAATCATGTGATCAACTTACTGTACTTACTTAATTATTAAATGCCAAAGAAAGTTTACTTTTTTAAAAAGTATCACGATCACTTTTACAATTATCACGATCAGATTTTTTTTTTAAATTAATTAATTCAGTTAATCAGTGAGTGAGTGATCATCATCATCGATATATAAGTAATTGATTTCCAATTGAATATATCACAATTATTGAATAATCACACTTGAAGAAAACAAAACAATTTCTTGATTAAAATAGAATGTTTTTTTTTAGATTTTAAAATTCTGTATTTTATTTTTTTTAGTTTCTTGGCAATGAAATAATTAGTGAAACAAAAAAAAATAAACATAATACATATATTATATATAAAATAAAATAGAATGATTTTTCAAATTCTATTGTACCCAAGAGGATAAAGTCAAGGTTGACCAGATGTATATCACATCACATCACATACAATCAATACTTCATATACGCATAAATTTAATAGTGAACGTGTTGGGGAATTTTTCAATTTTTTTTCTTTTAATGATCTATCGATCATCAGAATGTTAATTATAGAAATTATCAGATGTTAATCAGAGGCTAGATAAGGAAGATCAAAAGAAAATGAGGTAAATAGAACATTTACCTAAATTAATGTGTAAAGAAATTATAATGATCACATGTGATGCATAAATTATGTGAAATTACGGGATACAAATGAAAAATTGACTATTTCAAGTTGTTTTGTATTAAGTATTGTACTAGTTTTTATATAAGCAAGTACTCAAACATATAATTAGATATAAAATTTTCTGGAATATATCATTTAATTACGAAAAATATAATTTTCTGATTAAAAAAAAAAATTTTAATTCTCAATAGAAAATTTCTTAAATAAAATTGACCTACTTTAATCTAAATTAGTTTTATCATTTTTGTGATACAGCATCTTAAAGTAAAATTATTAAAAAACATTTAAACTAATGGATCCGCAAATACATTTTGATGATAACCATATACCATAGATATTTAATGGAATGTCTATAGTTTCCAATGAAAAATTGAAAGAAATGAAAAGATATTTAAGTAATACTTTCATTATAAATAAACAGAAAAGATCTTTTTAATAAATTAATAATTGAGTAATCATCCATTAGTAATTCAATAAATAGTTTTTATCATTTGAACTAATATTAATTTTGGAAATTGAAGTCAGCTGGAAGGCCCAGTAGTTTAACCTCTAATTAAAGGGGCTCGGAATTCGAATCCCAAAAAAAAAACGAGAAATGCTAAAATCTAGATTTCGGCTTGTTTCAGCTTTTAAATACTAAAGCATTTGATCAAACCACAAAATAAAAATAAAAAATTTAATTTGCTTTATAACTCACAGATGTAAAAGAAACATTTTCTCACTATAACTCTAGAAATAGAACAATTACTCCTAAAATATATTATTTCAATAAGTAAGTGTATAAACAATTGAAACTAAAATTGGTATAGAATGGAATATCTTAAATTCATGTCTTCTTGTGATAAAATCTAGATATAGTAAAAAATGTAACTTATTGAAATAAGAACTAATATTCTTCAAGTTTTTCTTCACCTTTCCCCTTCCTTCAAAATTTACGTCTCTGGAAGTATGGATATAGACATACAAAACTTAAAAATTTAATTGTAAGAAAAAAATCATTAAGTATACTTACAAAACCAATCGATCTCTTAATTTCAAATCATACAAATAAGTAAAAGTAAATATTTTTATAAAACATGAGAATTTAAATAATTAAAAATAAACAAGTAAAGAAACAGTCAGTCGGTGCAACCGACTTAGAAATACCCTACACCTATTTTTTTCAAATTTAAGGACATATCCATAAGTCATTTTAACACCATAGAAGCTGTTATTAATTTGATCGTAAGACATAGCTAACCAAATTAACTGTATAATACTAAAAACATTTTCTAATTACCCTATCTATTAAAAAATACTACAAATTCTTACTAATTTATCTATTTAAAAATATTAAAAAACAAACAAACTTGAAATAAATGAAAATATATTTATTCCAATTCAATTACAAAATGAAAAAATTCTAATTATTAAATTTTGTGATAAAAAGATAATCAAAGCATAATATATTTAATAATCCAAATTTTTAAAAATTGCAATTATTTTAAATGGTTAGTTTATATACCTAATAGAAAAAGCTTATAAACGCAAAATATGCAATAAATGTATTTCTAAAATACAATTAAAAATTTACACCTTTTCATATAATTCATTTAAATATAAAAATAAATTTTACATAAATGCAGCAAGTACCTTTGAACATAGCTGAACCACTACAATTAAGTCGAGATTTCGGAGACACATAGGACATAGGAAATATATTCTTTGGCTTCGAAATTAAACTCGACCACAACCAATTCCCATGGTACTTTCATTACTAGTAACCTACTGTTAAATTTCATCAAAATACCGGCATTATTTTTTGAGTTATGGTGTTTCTAAGATATATGTTTGTTAGTCCTTGAACTTTTCAAGGGTTCCAGGACCCGAAATTATGGTACGATTTCACCCATTAGCAGTTCCGTCATACTTTCAATACTAGTTAACCCTTGTACACAATTGGAACGCTCTGTCTTAATTTTAAGTTACTAGTTTTATTAATTTCGATGATAAGCTTTTACACATTGGGGGGTCTAAGAGAGGTTCTGAACCACCACTCCAATTGATCCCAAATTAGGGGGGCACGCAAGAAATAGTAAAGAACACCCTTGTGGCAAATTGGAAGCTTCTACATTTGTTTCAAGTTACTATCTTTATTAATTTCGAAAATATGCTTTAAGGGCCTAAGAACTGAGTGGCTGGTCCCCGATCCACTACTCCAATGGGCCCACATTTCAAAGACACTTACGAAATAGGAAGGGACACCCTGATACCAAATTTGGAGGTTCTATCTTCATTGGTTTCGGAATTATGCTCGTTTGGCCTGAATTCGATCAAAAAGTTCTAAGTTCCGAACCCATTGTCCAATCCTCACCGTACGTAATCACCGCCGTAGTTTCGCTGCCAATAACCTACAGCACAAATTTCATGAAGATAGCCTCATTAGTTGTTGAGTTATCGTGATTTTTTATATATGTTCCTTAGCCCTGACATCGATTAAAAGGTCCGGAATCCGAACCGTTGGGCTGATTTCGCCCTTATATAGTCCGCGCTGTACTTATAGTACTAGTTAACCCTTGTACACAATTTGAACGGTCTATCCTAATTTTAAGTAACTATTTTTAGTAATTTCGTTTATAAGCCTTTAAAACTTGGGAGGTCTGAGAGGGGTACAGAACCACCACTCCAATTGATCCCAAATTAGGGGAACACGCAAGAGATAGTAAAGAACACCCTTGTGGCAAATTGGAAGCTTCTACATTTTTTCAAGTTGTTATCTTTATTAATTTTAAAGATATGCTTTAAGGTCTTCGGAAATGTGTGGCTGGTTCCGACCCACTACTCCAATGGGACCCAAATTCACAAGACACTTAGGAAATAGGAAGGGACACCCTGATACTAAATTTGGAGGTTCTATCTTCATTGGTTTCGGAATTATGCTCGTTTGGCCTAAATTCGATCAAAAAGTTCTAGGTTCCGAACCCATGGTCCAATCCCGACCTTACGCAATTTCCGAAGTAGTTTCATTACTAGTAACCTACAGCACAAATTTGATGAAGATAGCGTCATTAGTTGTTGAGTTATCGTGATTTTTTATATTTGTTCGTTAGCCCTGAAACCGATTAAAAGGTCCAGAATCCGAACCCATGGGCCGATTTCGCCCATATGCAATCCCCGCCGTACTTTCAGTCCTAGTAACCTACAGTTAAAATTTCATCAAGATAGCTCCATTATTTTTTGAGTTATCGTGCCTACGGACGGACGGACGGACGGACGGACGGACGGACATGGCTATATCAACTAAGGCGGTCACGCTGATCACAAATATATATACTTTTCCATATCTAGCTCGCTTCCTTTAGGTGGTTACAAACACCATACCAAAGTTAATATACCCCTTTACCTATTCTATAGGTGTAGGGTATAAAAACTTGAAAAATACCATAAGTTTCCATATTAAGTATACAAATTCATTTCCGCTTTGCAAACATGAATTTTAAAAATATTTTCCAATTGTATTTGCGAAACTTTTATTGTACAACTGACTTTAAAATAAACTTTTATTCAAGTTTCAAAAAATTTATGTAAATTAGAAAATATTTTTGGCAGAAGAATAAATAAAACAGGAAAAATTAACGAAATAAAATCATTGAACTTATGTTAAAACAATGGTATATAACTTGAGCAATATTGTACTAAATAAAAGATTTAATAACTTTTTAGATTAAAAAATAAATAAATTTATCCATTATAACACTTTTGAAGATTTTTTCAAAACTAACTAAGTATATATTAATAAAATATTTAAATATAAATAAATTTCCAAATATTTTTATAAATCCAAGACATGAAAAGTGAAAAGCTTAATTGTGTTTTGACCAAACAATTTTTGCATGATTTTTAATATTTTGGGAATTAATATTAACTATTTAGCAATTATTTTTTAATTTATTTAATAAGCTTTACTTATAATTATATATGTAATACAAATATAAAGGGTTGCCATATGGTACTTTAATTTACAATTTTATGAAAATACATTGAAAAGACATCAAGCTGGCTTTCGCAATAGTCACCATATAAACACGCTGCGGATAATACTCGAACAATCAACAAGGCAGGTGGAATCTACAAGGCAGACAACGAGTAGGTAGACCAAAGAAATCATGAAAAAGTACTGTTTTGAAAGAAGCCACGCAAAACGTGGTTACAGCTATAAGGAATTGCTAAGAATCGTCAAAGGTGGAGAGGATTTGTTGCCGCCCTATGTCCCACCAGGGGTTCTAGGATCCAGTAAATAAGTAAGTAAGTAATATACAAAAATTAAAGTTGCAAAATTATATTTTTACGTTCGTTAACAGTTTTACGTAGTGATAGAAGCTTTGCTTAAGAATCGAAAAAAGTGTCTCTTGATTTGTTTAATAATTTATGTTAAGTATAGGTAACGAACAGTTTCAAACTTGAAGCCGTTGTCAGTTGAAAAGTTGTTAAAACATTAAATTTAGTTTCTCACTCCTGATTTTAATTTTCTTCAATAAAAAGTACTTTTAATACACTTATACTTTATGACTTACTCAAAAGAATCGCAGAACACATAAATTTTACCTAACCATAACTAAAATCCTCTTGAATAAAATGCACTTCTCAGGCGTCAGCCATATTACCAATTGTATAAATATAATGATGCAACCCAAGTAATTTCTAAAAATTTTAAATTGACTTTCAGAATTATTAAATAAATAAAAATAAGGTTCGATCATTTTAAGCTTTAAATGGAAGTTACATAATGGAAGGAGAGCTTAAATTAGTTTGTACCTTCATAAATTTATACGTACCTACTTATAAAATATCTATCCAAGATATTTAATTACCTCAAAGCAAGGACTATAGAATATAAAATTATGTTCTTTAATCTTTGGTTAAAGCATAATAAAAGGAACAATTCATTAAAATATAAAATATAATAGATTTAATAATTATACATATATATATATATATTTTTTATTGATTTTAATTTTTCAATGACAAGGACGTATTCCTGAACAAAGAAAATGTAAAATAAATTAAATCGATAAGTAAAAGGGGAACCTTGGGAATCTTGATATTTTCTAATTAAATGATTCTATTTTAATTGGAACCAAATGCTAAAAAATAAACCAAAAAAAAAAACACAAATTCTTTAAAACATATGTTAATATTTGCGTTTTTTATTTCTTTCAATTCTAAATTCAGTTCCACCGAAGACAAAATTAAGTCAATAACTAAGTATGTATATGTATTTTTGTTACAAAAAAAACAAGGGGTGACTGGTAAATGGTGACTCTTCCTCTATTCCTTCCTATAACAAACAACACTAAAAAACAAAAAATAGAAAAGCACTTTCACATACCTTCAATTAAGATTGTTTTCCTTTACTTCTTATTTGATTCGATTTTTTGACGTATAAATATATATATATATATATATAAATATATGCATATCAATAAAATTTTACTATATATTATAAATTTACCTATTCAATTTTTGTAAGACATTGTATAATAAAATAGAAACATAAAACAGCAGCAAAAGATAATAAAAAATTACAAAAAAGGCAACAAAGACATTGTAATGTTGCGTGACTCCATATTTTCTTACCGTTCAGTTTTTTTCTTGTTTTTTTTTTTAAGTTTTGATGTACCTACCTATACTAACTAATATTTTAATTTTCTTCATTTCCCCCAAATTATTTTAGAAGATACTCTAAATAAATTTTTTTTTAGAAATATAAATATTAAAATATACTTATGTGTATAAGAATAAAGAGTTTAACATTTGCATTTAACTGTGGTTTTAAAAATGGAAAAAAAGAGTTCTTTGAACGATTCGCTAGGTTGATTGATTGCTTACAGGTATTTTAAAAACCTGTAAAACAAATGATTTATTCTAAATATAACTAAAAATATATGTTTATAACTACATTTTATCATCATATGATTATATTATATATATATACTATGCACAACATTCCCATGACTACTATGAAATAAAAAAATCTTTAATATATTCATTCTTAATTTCACACAAGAACCTAAGGTTGCGTGGGTATATAAGAAATGTTTTAAAAACTTAACAAACTTAATATAGAATTAATTCAGATATAATTATAAAAGAATCTTAGGTAACTTTAAAGGTAATATTCTTTCCCATACTAATTTCGTTTTTTTGAATTTTTAAATTTATACTTTTGTAAAGAAATATGCAAGACGTGTTAATATTAATATTTTATTAAATAAAATCAAAATAATAAAATGTTTTCCCATGAATTAAAAAAAAAATTTAAAAAAAAATAACTTTGCTATTGTAATCTGTAAATTGTTACATAAATATGTTAAAATAACTTTTTCATTTGCATAAAAATTTTTGATAAAAACTTATTTGAAAAAATTTAAGTGAAGGCAAAATTGCAGCAAAGTGCATTTTCAAAATGGAATACTTTTGTAATAAAAAAATTAAATTAAAACACTTACGTAATACATGGTAGTACCTAGTTAACGCGGTTTAAAATTTAAAAATTATTTTTAAGAAATATTCTTTTATAATTAAAATTTTAAGCTGTCGTATATGTTCTACTTGTACAGGCAAGGGAATTTTGGCGAAAAGTAAATCGACCTGAGAATTTTTAATACAATGGTCAGGTTCAGGAGAATGCAGCGCTATACTGAATTGCAGCGGCATAACATTTAGCGCTGCTTAACATTTAACTGAATTTATTTATTTATTTATTTATTTATTTATTTGCAAATAATTGTATTTATAGTAGTCCTTTGCCTATTTGGCGTTTGGACTTCTTATTAAACTACTATGATATACACTATATTTTTTTATTAGATATAATCTGACCACTTTAACCACTGAGCCATCGATCAGATGTGTCCTGAACTATTTGAAGCAAAATTAAATGACATTTGATTCTGTGTGACTAGTTTTTATCTTATTTAAAACTTTTTAACTATTTGTATCATAATGGAGCGTTCCTATGGCCTTCAAAAATATTTCAATAATTCTATTTCCATATCCATTTTGATTTTTACATGACGTAAAATTTTTAAAATTAATCAAATTCGTATTTTTTTAATCTTATAATTGTCACTTTTAAATTAAATCGCAAAATCACTAAATCTAATCACAAATACTTGCAAATAAAATTTTTTTACATTAAAAATATGTAAATACATCAATAAACGTCAATTAAAAAACGCTATATATACAATTTAGTCTAAAATTTTGTTACTGCAAAATTTTTAAACGCTAAACTGTATCGCATCGCAAGATAAAAAACAACGTTTAGTTAAAAATTTAATCGAGCGCAGCAGCTTTTACGTGACATTTATCCTTTTAATATGGCTTTTCGTAATTTTTTTTGATTTGAGGTTATATAATTTACTTTCTATATCTTTTGTTCTTTTCTTATGGCAAGGCATTTTTTTTACATTTCCTGCAGTTTTTGACAACTAACAAAATTTAATATAAAAGTATGTATGTATTAATTAATTTTCTAAAAACTTAATATTAATTTTTATTCAGATTTGAAGAACCGAACTCATTCACTAACATTTATACTAAAATAGATAACTTGTATAAAATCAAATAGTTAAACTTCGTTAAAAATCAAAACAAAGATAATAGACTCAAAAAATAATACATTTCACTTTTTTTCAAAATAAAATCATATTATCACAAAACCAGTAGAGAAATATAAAACAAATAATTAGAAAGATTTTAAAAAAATCAACGTTTTTAAAGTCATGCAGGTTTTTTTTACCTTGACAAATTCTTTTCTAACTATAAAAGAAACAGAACAAAAGAAATTCTTTGTTAAAAAAACCCATAGCACAGGCAAGTTCATATAAAAGTATACAATAACGAGTTATCAACATATTGGAATTGTCACACGATATTGTCACAGTAGAGTTTTTGCTTCTCTAAATAAATATGCATATACATATCCATTTTTTTGTATTTACAAATACACATAACTATATTCTGAAATGTATTTAAAGATTACATACTATAAGTACTATTTGTCAATAAAATACTATTTGATTTTCGCATTTCATTAGATTAAAAAAAATAAGTACTTTTTGAAAAATAAGTACAATTGAAAGTTTAAAATTATTAAAATAAACTGAATGCCATTTTATTAAAAAATAGCAACGATAACAAAAAATAATACCTGGATATTCAAAGAATCATTTTATATTATATAAGTACAGTGAACAGAACAGTACAGTGATAACGAATAATAATTTAAAACAAATTTTATTTCATAAAAAATCAAGTTAAAGAAAGTTTAGAATTTTTAAATAGTAAGTATTTAAATAAATATTACTCATATTTTTAAAATTTTAAATAAATTATACAAACATTAAGTACCAGTGAGAAAAGTAAGTAAAAGTCACATAGTTATACAAACATACTTTATATAAAGTAGCTTGATACAATTTGCATATATATATATAACTATATATCAGTACTTAGAAAATATTATGAATAACAAATTTTTTAATAAATTTTTCACAATAATTTTAAATTTTACAAGTTACATAAAAGAAAATTAACTTTTACAAATGAATAATTTAAACAGAAATCGATAAGTATAATTTTCTTTATTCTTTTTCTTTTATTAATAAAAATTCATTTGCATTTCTTTAACAGTTAAAACTGTAAGCTGTTGAATGTTTATTAGGGCAAATTTATTTAAAACCTAGTTAAAGTTTAATGATTTTTGACATCTAAATTAATTTTTTACAAACCATACCTTAAAAGTTTATATTTTATTCGAAATTAATTTCTAATTTTTCCACAATTGGAAATTTTAAAATTTTTCCAATTTATTGATAAAATTTGCAAATTTCGTTTTTTTGTGTGTGGGATTTTATTAATTTTATATTTCATTTTCTATTGAAACTTTCTTCCCCAGCAGTCTTATAGTTTCGTATATCTATTGGATATAAGTATAGTTAATTTTTTTAATGTTATACATGAGTAAGTTTTAATTTTAAATTTATTATAATTTCACCTACATTTCCAGAAATGGTAAATGGTACAATATTTAAATGGTATTAGAAAATTGCAGCTTCGTTTAGAAATTCTTAAAATGGAATTCTTAAGATAAATAATAAATGTTCTAAGATTTTAAATATTAAAAATTTTCTCTATACAACTACAACTTCGTAAAGTTAAGACGTTAAGTTCCGTCTATATACCGGACCTCATTCTAGAATCCGTGGTGAACTTTAAAATATAGTTATTCGAATTTAGACCATTGTATTTGGAACTTAATTTTATAATTAATGATAGTATTAGTTAAGTCCCAATAGTTTTGCAGATTTTTAAAAACTATTGAGCATTGGATTTTTAAATATAGTTGTGTGGCATTCACCAATAATTCACATGAGACCTAACACATTTTGTTTTTGATGTTCACTGGAAACTTTAGGGTTAATATTTTTAAGCGTCCAAAAATCCTATTCATTATTCTTTAAATATATTTTAATGTAAAACTTATTCAACTTAATTAAAAGTTAGAATATTATTCCAGAAATATTCATGATATTTGTTTTTTGTTATGTTATTTCTTTGTATTTTAAAAAGATTATTGAACTTTTTAAATATTTTTTCAAAACAAAAGAAAAATAAATACAAAAGGTAAGTAAATAATATTTATTTTGTAAATAAAAAAAATCGCTATTCTTTCTTAAAAATCTAGGTTTGTTTGATTTTCTTTTTATCCCACCTCTTCAAATTTACAAAACAAAGTCAAAATTAATTTCATAATTCTATACACGGTAGTCGGTAGTAAGAATATAATTCAAATCAAATAAAAAGTTCAAGAATTAACAAAACAAGCAATTCATGTTAAATCGCATAAATGTGTTTCTTCCTCTAAAAAGAAAGTTTTACAAAAAAAGAACAACTGGAGAAAAAAATTAAAATATAACAATATACTAATGTTAAATAAATTAAAAAAATATCAAAATTAGTAAAATAACCACAAGTCAGTCAATATCTGGTATTTTTTAATAGGAGAAAAACTTTTTCAATCATTAAATTCTACTCTGAAGAACCAAAATACATGATAGATTACTGAAAACTTGAATAAATAGTTACTTTTAAAAGTACTTATATATATTTATGTGGTTTTCTATTGTGACTGCTAATACTTATATATAGTTAAACTTTTTTGACACAAGCTAGTTAATTTTGAATTAAAATAAAATTAGTAACATTCTTCATTACTTAATTAGTTTAAAATTAGTTTCTAGTCCTCGATATTCTTCATTCAAAGACCCTTTTGGGATCAGAAAGTTTGCAACTTTAAATAATAAAATCCATTTTTTAGGTAAACCGCAAAAAATAACAGTTAAATAAAATAACAGTTGTTATAAACATGTTAAATTTAATTGAACATATATAAAAGTATTTTCATATATATGCACCTACATATTTTTAAAATGCAATATGCAGTTAATACCAAATTTTAAAAATTACCTAAACCTTTTTTTCCCCCAAAAACTTATTGACTTATAAAAACAATTGAGAAATTTGCACATTTTAAGATATATGTCCATACGTTATTATATATACTTTTACACATAAGTATATGTACATATTTCAATTCTATGTACAGCACTAAGATGGAATTTTTTATTAAAATTACTTTAAAAAGAATAATCAATGAGAATGTTGAAATGTCCAAGATATTTCTACGAGTATTTAAGACACGTTGGCCGAATGCAATGGCTTGTTATAAATAACTGATATCCAAAATTAAAGGAGAATGAATTGAAGAATCACGTGACTTGGGGTAAGTTCAAAATCAGTGAATAAATAAGTAGCATAATACAAAGCTAGGTTTACTTTTATATATATATATATATATATATATATTAAATTTCCTATATTATTTAACTATATCTGACTACATGAGTTTGTTAATATATATAATACTTATTTATATATACATCTAATGTTTAATATTAAATATATTTTATTTCTTTTCTTTGTAAATATTTATGTGTACACACTCTTATACTCTTCTAACCTTAATAAAATATCCTTAATTTACAAGGACATAAAGAAACCCTACAAATATATATTACTTATATATATATATATAAGTGTATATAGGTATTTATATAAACAAATATCCTTAATGTTCTTAAATGTAATGTCTGCAATAAATTATTCCACTCAATCCAGTATCATAAGTTCTCAGTATAGAATTAATTCTATAGAATAAACTGTACAGTCCTATGCCCTACTTGTCCTAAATTCAAAATGCAGTAAAAAAAAAAAACAATTTTCCGAAATAAAAACAAAAACAAATAAAAATTTGTCACAATTAAAATAAGTGAATGGAAATGGAAAAATCAATTTTCAATTTTCCTACTGAGTCAAAAGAAATGAAAAAGCTTTAAAAAAAAAAAGTCAATATACTTATTTTCTAATAAAATTCCAAAAAAAAAAAAAAATCGTAAAATTGTAATTTCTTCTTTGACATTTGTAAATTTGGTTTTCATTTTGTTTTTTCATTTCGTACAACAGATCGAATTTCCGAAATTTGAGTATTGGATATATTTTAGCTTTTAATCATTTCACCAAGTCAAAATAAACGAAAAACAAACTTTTAAGGAATTCAATGTAAATCCTGTATGGCTTCCATAAGAAAATAATTAATTTTTTCTTTTTTTTTTTTCAGTTACGTGGATGATTTGAAAGTTTTTCGGAATTAATGTGTTTACTCAATTGAAAATTAATTACTTAGACCAGTTTTTTTTTTGGTTATTACAATTTCGAAAGTTATGGGTACTTAATGTAATTTATTTTTGTTAATTATATTTCCTAGTTTTTTATTGCTTTTTTTTATTAACATTACGTCAACTTTAATATTTGTATTAATTCATAATTAATTGAAAGTTAATTACTTACATAATATACTCAAACTTAACATTAGTTGTATTGCATTTTAAGAAAATCAAATACAATACTTAAGTAATAATTAAGTAATTAAATCAAATTTAATTGAAAGAGTACAACTTAATATTTAAGTAAATTTATAATTTCGAATAATGCAAAAAAAAATTAAAAAAGAAAAGAAACTTTACTCTGTTTATTCGAAATTTCGAACACAAGCCAAGATTTCAATAAATTAGTTGGAAGTTTGGCTGAAGAGGTAACTAGTCTCCCTTTTTTAAATTAAATTGACAATTAAAGAATGAAAGAATATTATTGAATGTTAGATATAAGCTTTGATTATTTGACGGATTAAGCTTTCACTTAAAACAGATTTTTCACTAGGCATATTCTACAAAGTATACAAAGTGCTTAGATTAGATTATTAGAGAAGAGAACACATAATTTATGTTCGTTTCAATTTGCATTATTTAAAATAAAACAACACTTTTGCCACTAGAAAATTTAAGTACTTTGTATTCATTTTTTTAAACCTTTTGATAGACCTACGTATTAGTTTTCAAATATATTTATACCAGCAGCAGTGCTCATACTATAAAAAAAAACATAATTTTGTTTCCATATAAGTATATTTGGAACATGAACTCAGAATGTATTTTCTGATACAACATATTTATTATTTATTTGTATGGAATGAATGACAATGTGTTTATAATATTGGTGAGTTAATTATATTAAAAGCCAGTTATATATCTGTTTTTGATAACATTTTTTCCAAACAGTAAATAAAAATTACTTGTTAGTCTTTTTATTTTCACACAAACGTAAAAATAAATAAAGGATTTAAGAAAATAAACAATTAAATAAATGTAAAATAAATGTTAAATAAATTAATTTAAGAATTCTTAAATACTTAATACCCTACATAAATAGCCGGAATTATATAACAATTAAATAGGTGGTAAAATTAAAAGTAGAACACGGTGTGCACTTAAATAACGTTCTATATACATAGCTACTTATATATAAGTATATAATATAAGTTGAGTATAGTAAGATATAGGAAATCTAAGTTAAGTATATTGTACAAAAAAAGTATAAAAACATCATTCAGACAAAATAATCTACATTTTTGGGTGACTGGTGATTTGCTTACTAGAATTAAATACAATCCATTACTAATACATAGAATATTTCCTACAGGTTAACCACTAGTAATTTTAAGTAATTGCTCGTATATAACTGTATATACGAATATGAGTATTTATCATTCTAAAATTCTTAATGGAGAGAAAGCACTTTTTAAACTAGGATGCCTGTTTTTGAATAATGTTTTTATTATGTCTAGAAGGCAATTATGGTGCAGATTTGCATGAACTCATTTAAAAGCTACTTTTATTGTATATTAAATTAAAATATTTTTAGGTAGTAAAAATTAAATTTTTAACTTCAAATTTTCTTTTATTTGCGTCGAATAAATTTAAGGGCGTTCATGCTCATAATATGCCCAATAAGCATTTTCGTTTTTTTCATTTTTTGACACGAAAGATCGTTGAGATATTACGATTTGAAAAAATAAAAAAACTATAATGTATAAAATAGCAAATAATTAAGTTAAGAATTTGTAATAATTATAAAATTAAGTTAGAAAAATTTTTTAAAATATAAAAAAATATTAAACATCATAATTTTAGAAGACAAAAATTGTAAAATATAAACTGTTAAAATGTCAAATTCAAAATTATCAGATACTTTTGACATTTAACATATTTTTCAAAACAAAAAAAAAATTATACGATGGTTCGATGGCAGGTTGAATAGTATATGGTAAGGTTTGTAAACATGTCCGCGTACCAAGTTGAAAACCTAGTTCTTCATGTATAGTACAAAGTTGCATGTAGCCATTTTGAAGACACAGGCAGACTTTGTTTGACGGGTTAGTTACCTACTTAACTACTATAAATTTAGTCAAAGTTGAAAATCAATTCTAATTTTTTGTAGCACTCTGTATTCAATTTTGAAATAACATATGTACCTGTAACTTACCTTACGTTAGAATTTTTTTGTAATGTAAATTTTGGTTTATTTATTTAAAAAGATAAAAAAATAAAAGAACTTTTGTAAAGCATAATCCATATAGTTTATAACTAATGACAGAAATAGAATATGCATATTTCTTACTTATAAGTTTATACATATCAGTTATACATATGATTATGTATATGAATATTTATTTACAACGAGTATATAAAGGTTCCAAACATATATTAATTCTTATATATACGTATATAATACATAATAAGTTAAGAATCATCAACAAAGTCAGTATTGCATATTTAAGTAGTTTTTTTAGGTCACTAGTTCACTTGGAAGAAATATCAGCAATATATTTCTGCTTTTATTTTAATTTGGTTGGTGTTTTTGCAAACTTTGTTTTATTTTTGTACAAAGTTTCATACATAAAAAGTACATATGAACATTTTATATAAATACATATACGTACATATTTTTTGTGTTGTGATAGCAATTTCGCAAAACACTTTTTTAATACACTTGTTGTTGAATGTTGGGGTATAATCAAGAATTAAAAAAGCAAATATGCGATTTAAAATCTTAAACTTAAATGTTGTAATAAGGGCTGCATTGTACGTATTGGTGGTGTTGGGTGTAATTCAAACATTTGGTAATTTAATCAAAAAACGTTAAATATTGCAAAATTTATCATTAAATGTTTATTAGATTGAGTACTTATAAGAAATTTAAATAAGACAACACGATGAAAAAAAACTTAAAATAATTTTATAAAGAGTAAATATTTTCACTAAAAATTGTATTAAATAAATCATAACTAAGTTGATATATATATATATCCAAAATTGTTCTGAACCGAAAACTTAAACTTTCATTTGAGTAAAATCATTTCAAAACTAAATTACAACTGCTATAAGATTGTTAAGTATTGAGTAATATGCTTAAAGTAACTATTTATGTAATCGATTTGCGTCATATTATATTCGTGTTAATAGAATTGATCTTAATGAATTCTACATACAACGTAAACATGAGATAGTACTAGGTCTAATAACATGTAGAAATGTCTTAGATTTTCAATACATACAATTCTATTTTAGTTTAAATTGTATTATTTTGTATTTGAGTTATATGGTATTCTATATCTGTGAGTTATATTATTCAATTAAAATTATTTGTTAATAATGTTATGTTATTGTATTTTTTATTAAAGATAAGTATATAATTATTAATTATTGATTAAGCCATTAATTTGAACCGAATGGCGAATGGTAGCTGAGTCGACTCAAAAACCAGAAAAATTTTTTCACTTTCACTGGGATTCGAATCCGGGCCTTTCGCATGAAAGGTGCGCACTCTAACCACTGTGCCACCCAGTTTGATGGGAATATTTTTGGAAAATGCAACTACTTATGTGATAATAACTAAGAACTAAAATAATTTTGAAAACACCATATAACTATGTACTTAAGTACTTAAACTTCATTTTTATAATAAGTACTTAAGTATTAATTTTATAACTAAATGCATGTTAAGGGTTTTTATATTGTCTTTAGATAAAATAACTAAATTTTAAAAGAAATATTAATAAAATACAACTACTTATGGTATTAAAAATTATAATTATTGGAGTTAATTCAAAGTTAAATGTTTTTTAATTTTAAAATTTTTGAAAGTGCTGTACAAACCTTACACTCTCTTAACTTTACTTAAATAGTAAGTATGTTAATTAATTACTTTACTAATTTGTCTAAAATATCACCAAGGTTAGTTTTCGTCACTTTATTGGTTTCTTTTTTTAGTCAGAATTAAAAGTTCTTATTGCAATTATAATTAAGTATAGTAGGTGAACAATGTGTCTTCATATATAAAACCATTATTAGAATTAAAAGTTGATTTTGATTTTATATATAACGTTTTCAGATGTATATTTATTTATTTTTAATATACTTAAGTATCTGTACCAAAATTTAAATGTTATTTTTTTCCTAGGTAACAGTTCCAAAAAAATAATTGACTAACTAATTATTTTTAGTACTTATACGCTTTTTTCATTTATTTACGAAATAAAGCCATACAGTTAAAAAACAGATTGAATCGATAGTCAAAAAAAACTTAAAGTAATTGTAAAATTCAAATAAACCATGAAAATAACTTATGTCAAAAAAAATAAACTTAACTTTACACTTTTTTTTTAGGTCTTTTAAGGTTATGCTATCTACTGTTTACTTTTAAGTTTTGCGTTTTTTCTCCGTGTTCATCGAACCAATTAGGTATTAATCAACTTCTACTCAATGTGCTTGCGTTTTTTTTTTCTTTTGAAAACACTTTAAAAAAAAAGTAAGTAATACTTATATATATATAATACTTAAATACAATTTAAAACAAAAAACATTATAAAAAATTGCAGGATATAATGCAATATTTATCTTACACTAGCTAAAGGTTACCAACTTTGATTTAAAAGATAAGTCATCTTAAAAAAGTTCAAAAGCGTATAAGTAACTACTTATATATGAAGTTATATACAGTTTAAAGTAATGTAAGTATAATTTTAAAAAATAAGTACTTGCTTATACAATTTTTAAAAAATAATACTTGCTTTTACAATTCAAACAAAAATCACAGGTAAACAAAAGCATCGCTGGAAAATTAGCAAAATTTCGTTAGCTTTCTATCTAGGTAGCCATTCAAAATATTAAACTTCCATCCGTTCCATTTGCAAGATATGTAGTTAATTTAAAAAACTGTCTTGAAGAAATTTATTCTATTGATTATTATTATGAGAGAAAGGCGCAATTTGAAACATAGAATCAAACCATAGGTCCAATGTAGCACCTTTAAATTTTGTTCTAATTAAGCAAAATTTAATCATTAGTTGCCATACGCCTCCTAAGACCTAACAAGTATACATATCTTCGAATTTAATGAAAATATATACATATATAAGAACTTAAAAATTTGTACTAAGGGCGATCTATCAAGTCTGTTCTTTTTCCCGAAATTCGAGTTGCATAAAAAAGAAAAGGCAAGTATTTCGAACAGCTGACACATGTCTCCCAATGCTAAACAAGCATATTTCCAGAACTAATAAAGATTGAACCCTTTATATTTGACCAGGTTCGAGCTAAGCTACATTGTTAATTTTTATAATAATTTAACAATTTTTATAATTAACTACTTACTCACATGTTAAACTTTAAAAGTTTTTTTTTATCGCTACAATGGTAAGTAGAAATAAGTTAATAACTAAGGTGTTAAACATTAATTAAAATTGTTTTAAATTTGCATACTTAAATACGAATATAAATTTATTTAAAAAAGTGTTTTTTTTTTGTTTTGCATAAACGGCAAAAGAAATGCTTTTTGTTTTAAATAAAATAATTGTTAATTCATTTAAAACCACTTGCTTTTACCAGGCCAATTAACAAAGAAAATATAACATTAAACCTACTTAAATAAATTATAAAATTTTACAAAGCATTTTTTTAAAAAAAAACCCAAAGTGCACTTTTACACCGAAGAAAAAAATTATAAATTTGCAAATTTTAAACAACTTTTACTCGAAACTTAAATCGTTTGATCTAATGCTGCAAGCCTAAGTACAATTTAAATTTCAACATGATTACTTATTTATTATTCTACAAACTACTTTTAACATTTTCTCTCTCTCTCCCTCTTTATAATTATGTGGTTTAAATGAAATTTAACTTAAATTTTGTTTTTAAAAATTCACTTAAAATTTTAGCAATGATTCAATTTTTTAAGTAAATTATTTTTTCCATTTCAAAATTCAAAACTTATGCTCCAACTGTGACTTTGGATTGTGGATGAAGAGAGTAAAATTCAAGATTGAAGGGAAGAAAAACCAAATAATAAAAAAACTTTCAAATTTTCATAAAGTTCATCGCTTGAAAATTTTACACGGTACCGAACTTAATTTTCTTTTATCCGTCTCTCTATTTCTTTCTCTTTTTCTTTCAAGAAAATGGAAATATTTTCAGACATTTGTATATAAGCAGTTTGAGTACTGAGTACTGAAGTACCAAAAGTCAGTAGGCTGTCAAAAGAAATAAAAGAAAAAATAAAGAAAAATGTCGATATTAAAATGAAATTTTTACTTTCTGTATTACCTGACGAGCATATCTTGAAAATATTATATGAAAATCGTATCGTAAGAATCAAAGGTAAAATAAAATAAAAAATTAAATATAAAAATGGGGTAAATGAACTAGTAAAAAGTAATAGTTTTTGTACTTCAGTAAAGATTTTTATAAAAATTATGAATTTTTCAAATGTAAGTAAGTACATAAGTTTAACAATTGAAATAGAAAATTGTTCGATTAAGTATACTTAATACTTTTGTGGTAACTTTGTTCGATAAGTTATAATAATGGTGCATGTATAGTTGTAAGCATTTTAAAAAATGAAAATTGTTTTTTTAATTTAAAATAGGGAGGGGAGAGAACTTAAATTAAAAATCTAATTCTCAGTTTAAAAAATGCTTTCTTGTGGTTATAAGTTAAAAAATCATTAAAATTATGTTTAAATGAATGAAAATGTGTTTTGTTGCATTTTTATACCCTTAAACTGTTAAGTACTGATCGAATTATAATTTTTTTTAATAATAACTAACTACTTTTGATAATATTAACTAGAATTTAACAAAACTTAGAGTGGTCTGTGAACGTGGAGTTAACACTTACAACACATGATTAAAATTCGCTGTAAGCATCATTTCTATGTGCCAGTTTTTCAATGGTTAATACGTCGTGAATACATTTTGATAAAATTTATTAACAGCAGTTATAGTACCTAATTAATTACGTACTTTTAATATTTAAACTTTTAACTTTTACAATAAAAAAAATAAAGTAACTAAATATTATCTAGTTTTATCGTATCAACATTAATAAAAAAAATGTATGAAAACTCGGGTATTACATAATGGGAATATCATCGAATCATTCAGCCATAGACCTAAGACTTCCTAAAGAAGATTCACAATCTAAATTAAATAACCTACAGCAAACATTTGAAATTATTCTAGAGATAAGGTATGTACACCTTGGAATTGAAAACCCAATAAAATTAAATGATTGAGCCATTGAACATAGAATTAGTTTCTGTTATCTATAGGAAGTATTATTTCGCCTTTAGGTGGCCCCAACTTAGTACAAAATGTACAAAATAGAATCGATAAAACTAGAACAGCCTTCGGTAAACTTCAACCCATATGAAACAGTTCGCAAATATCAAGTCGAATTGAACTAAAAATACTCAATTCGTGCGTTAAATCTTAATTAATATATGGCTTCTCACTAATTCCATTAAGAATAAATTACAAGTCTTTATAAATAAACATGTTAGAATAATAAGCCGTATATTCCGGTCGAACAGAATAAGAAATGCAAACTTGTGGATCAAATGAAGAACCTTTAGAGAAGCAAATCACCAGTAGGAAATGAACGTGAATTGGGCATGCACCAAGGGAAAAATAGTAAAAAAAACTCTAAACGAAATAGCAGAAAAAACTATCAATAGAAATTAAAGTAAACTAAAGTTGAAACCCTATACTCTCAAGTGAAGTAACAGGAAAAAAAATATCGTATCTAATTTTATTTTATTTCAGACTTAATTAAGCTATTTTAATTTCATTGATAATCTGTTATTTTAAATTTTGCAAAACAGAAGAATTCAGAAATTATTAAAAAATTCTATTTATTTCAATTGTTTGAAAACCCTTGCTTTTACCCAGCCTTTATTTTAAAATTTTTATTTGTATTTTAAAAATGGCAAGTAAAATTCAAAAGAAAACTAAGTAACTACATACAAAAGTAAGTAATAATAAACATAAATATAAAAATAAAATTTAAGGTTGGAATAAAAATAAAACTACTTAACTATAAAATTAAAAATACCACAATAGTCTAAAGATATTGTTAAACTTGTCTAAATATAAAAAATGATAATTTAATATTAACCACTCAACAAAATTTGCTTCTGCTTTAAAGAAAAAGATCTTCCATCATAACCATTTTAATTCCATTTCTCACAACTTTGTTGTTCCCAATTAAAAGTAAAGGTATTTTTCAAAGTTGGAATCAAATATCAATTTTATATTACTTTTCTCTTCCAGTTATTGGCAAATCTTTAGAAACATTTACACTAGTAAATCAATATTAGGGCCAAATCTGTTTTGTGGTTTAAAAACTTGAAATTAAAAAAAAATACCATTTAACAATCGTTGCACTTAAAAAAAAGTTAAAACAGGTAAGATTTCAATAACAAAAACAACAACAAGTCCAAATCCAAATAAAAAAAAAGGCGATGCACGAAGAAATAATGGGATTGAATTAAAAAGAAATAATAAAAATCTTAAACAAACCAAAAGTCATCAAAATAAAACAGAAAGCAAAGAAAAAAAAAATAATAAAAAAGAAAAACAACAATATTGAACCAAAACATAAATTCTCGTTTTGTACCAGGCAAAGATATCACGGCAACCTCAACTTCACTTCAACATAACACAACATAAACAACAACAAAATTTTCAATCTCAGTATTTCATTTTGAAATCTTTTTGAATAAATATTCGCGGCATTTAACGATTTTTTTTTTTAAAAACAGTTAAAAACAGAAAATTAAGATTTAATTTCTGTGCTAGGTTTCATTTGTTTGTGGTTTCATTCCTACAAAAAGTTTTTAAAACAAACTTTAGAAAAATAAAACCTCTAAGTAATGCTTAAGAAAACATTTTGATGTTTGTTTGTTCGTTTGTTTTTTGCATGATTTTAATGGTGTGTAAATTTATAAAACTTTATTTTCTTTATCTATGTATAAATTTTTTTTTATATTTAAATTCAAATCATGAAAATTTACCGTTATTTAAATGGAGGGTGCAAATAAAAATGGTTATAGTTATAAGAATATTTATAATGATTATCATAATTCACATTTGAAAATATTTCTTTTAGGTTATAACTTTAATCGATTATTCTATTAAAATTACAAAAATTTAACCAAAATTAATATGTTTTAAAAACTTTTTATAAAACAAAAACTTGATTAGGAGACAAAGTTATAACACATTATCAAAAATCAATTTTGGTATTTAAGTTGTAGATCCTATAACTAAATATATTTAACAATAGTGAAATCATACTTGGCTTGAATATTCAAGTATAAACAACTTTTCATTACATATAAATAAGTAATGAAGAGTTGTCTCGTTATATATGGATCAGAAAACCCATTTGAACAATGCATAATAAAACCATGAATTAAGTTAGCTTTATTAATTATAAAGTTTCAATGGTTTTGAAATCGAACCTAATTCATGTATTCATGTAGACAAGTATCAAATCAGAATTCAGACCTATTCTTTTTAGATTGATCGTTGAAATTTAAGTCGTATTTGATAGTTGAGTTAGCTCCTAACATTAAAAAATTATAATTAGGCAGCCGCCCTCACATCGGCTATAACTGAATATAATTTAAAAGCCTGCAACAATAGATTTAGGGAAAAAATCACACAAGTACTTTTAAGAGCAGTTTAATTTTAGATAATAACCTATTCCTAATTATAAATAGTTAGTAATCAATATTATAAACCCCCTATCGCATGAAGAAACAGTAAAAACACAAAACGCTTTAAGGCATTCTAATAGCATTCTCAAAACTCAAGTGTATTGAAATTTCGCTTTTAAAAATTCCGTATTTCAATTGTCAAACCTTCAAAGTGATACATGTTGCATCATAGATAAGTAGGTACCTAAATATTCTATGATGGTTGCCATCATTTTACACTGGATCGCTCACAAAAACAAATAACTCTAACTGTCCTGTCGGTATCTATTTACCGTACCAGCTCATTCAAATAATTGTGATTTCCAAAGGAAGCGATTTCTAACATTGACAAGTCTAAATTTTGTCAATAGCCTTGAGGTCGTTTATTGCCGCAATTACAATTTACAATTTGTTAAAGTCGATAGTTAAAATGAAAATACAAAACAAGTAAAAAGTTAAATATTTTTATTTTTTGAGTCATAAAATTTGGCAATGAGAATTTTATAAGCACATTTGTATTCAAGTACTAATGTAGGCTCAATTATTTAGTAACTTTAGTTCAGTAATTTTTTTTTATATAATCCCACGGCACCCACGCTCTCAAATAACTTGAATTGCATCATGAAAATTAATTTAACAAAAATAGATTTAAATACTTAAAGTATTTGCATATATATATACAGCATATCTATAAATTACGATCATTTCCATATAAAATGTCAAATTTTTTATTTTACTGACTTAAAAATTTACAACCAAAAATATATAAAAAATTTGTACATTAAACTTTCAAACAGGTATTCCATAGGTACTTACTGCCAGGGTTGCCACTCATAAAAATATAAGAGTTCATTTGCCAAAAGTAGTACTTATGGAAGAAATATCTCGGTTTTATAAAAAAAAATTAAATTAAATTTAGGATTTCTTTTTTTTTTTTGAGTTTTATTATAACAATTTTTGTTTGGCTTTGTTTAAATATCCCTATAAAATACATTTACATATTTCCTATTCTGCAAACTACTTTAACTTATCCATATCGGATTCACATGTTGATTTACTTAAACAAACAAAATTTTAAATTTTATTTTTTTCCGAACATTAAAAAACAACTGATTTTTGTCAGTATGACATAAAATCAATAAATTGTGTTATGATTAAATTATAATATGTTGACTTGTAGTCGCGTAATCAACCGTTTGAAATATTTGTCGTGTAACCAACCGTTTGATGATTGCTAAAGTTGTATTAAGAATATCGATATTTCAACGACCCTATTCGCCCTACAGATACGGTTATAATTTTCGAAATCCGGACCATCGCAACTTTTAAACTAATGTCACTTAGTAGTTATGGCTTAAAGTTTCACAATAAAAATTCGGGCTTATGAAATAATTTATAGTTATAGATAACTGGCTAATTAAGATGATCTCATATTTTAAAGCTGATCTTCATAAAAGAAAATTTGTTTTTTGACTTTATTAGGAGATTTCATGTTATAAAAACAAGAAAACACCCAAATTTAAATTGAAAAAACCAAAATTAATTTAAAAAAAAAAAACAAGTCACGTTTGGCTGTTTTAAACCAAAGTTGAAACCCTGCTTATTATCTATAAAGTATTTTACCACCAAAATTTTGTACATAAGTTTTAAAATTTTATATTTGGTTTCGTTTAAATATTACAAAATAAAAATATTTCGGAAAAGATAAAAATATTAATTGCATTTAATTAAATATTTGTATATAAACTTCCTGCATTTCAACATTTTTATTTTTTAAATAAAAATTCCATATTCTTTATTTACTTACCAAGAACTGAGCTACGAACTGAAGAGTGTTTTTAGATAATTATCCTTAAGATACTTTATATGAAAATAAATTCTTATTGTATTTTTTGAGTAACAGAACAGGTAGTTGTTGTTATTGTTTGGTATTCCGATATTCCGATGAAAAATTTTTAATTTAACAGGTAGAAAAAAACAATTTAATATTTTACAAATGTTTTCCTAGTTACACAAAATTTTTTTTTTTTAATTTATTTTGAATTGGACTTTACTAAAGAAATCCACCAACAAAAATAAAACGAATATTTGACAGAACAATTTATTATATAAGTATTATATATATATATATATTATTAATTCACTTAACTTTTGAAACACTTCTTAAGAAACAATAATTTCAAATTTTAAAACATTTATTTTGTATGCAAAGGTGTATTTTTATTTATTTATTTCACATTTAACTATTTTAAACAATTGAAAATTAAAGATTTTTTAATTTTTTTTTTTTATAATCTGGCAACTCTTAAATTATTTTTTAATTTAATATTAATTATTTATTTATTTTATTGAATTTAAGTTAGGTTTTTATTTAAGTTTATTTAAGTTATATTTTTTTTTTGTAAATAATTTTAAAAAGTAATCCATATATATATATATATATAATGTAGTTGTGTATGTTTCCGTAGGTAGTTAAATAAATATTATACCTTTTTTTATGTTGTTTTAAATCGTAATGTACTAACTTTTTTTTTTTACTTTTTTTAAACAATTTTTTTTATTTGACGAATACTTTTAAATATAAACAAAATAAATTAAATATATATTTTTATATAACTATTAAATAAGTAAGTATATAAAAAAACGTTTCACATATACACAGGTGAAAAAAAAATATGTACTTAATAGTTAAATATACAAAAAAAACAAAAAAGATCACTTTTGAATACTGTATCTATTTATAAATTCATGATACGGATACGCGATTATTAAAATTTAACAGACTAACAGAGATTATAAAGGTAAAGTAAGTAGGCTGAACCTAACTGCAGTGTTGGATCTTAAGATATTGAGTTTTTATTTTTCAAAAAAAAAATATATTAAGTTTACATTTTTTTTTTTAATATTATAAATATTTATATTATACACTTATGTATAGGTAAAATAAATTCCAAATAACTTTTTTATAAGTAAAATTAATTTTAATATAATCAATTATTTAATACCGCTTCTCTTTTTTAATAAACTTTTATTTTATATACCTATATATATATATGTATATATTGCATATTGCATTATTTTTGAGAATCATTCAGAAAACTTTTTCTTTTATTTTAATTTCAAACAATTTCTTTTTAAATGTAATACATAATAATTAATTATTATTTATTCACCTGTAGTTCCTAACTACATATATAGATTTTTACAAAAATAATTTGTTTTATAATTCGGACGTATTGGATTCCAATTAAGTACCTACATTACATGATAAAAAAAAAATTAATATCACTTTTATTTTTATAAATTATAAGTTTAATATTTATTTAAAAAAAAAAAAAATTAGTTTGTAAATTTAATAATTACAAGTATGTATACAAATATTTATTAAGAGTAGACGACGACACTTAGAGATTTTTTTAGTTTTTTGTAAAATTTTTAAAATAAAAAAAAAATAAACGAAAAAAAAAAATTTACACTTTGACTACTTTAACAACTGTACAATATTCGTCTTAATACGAAAACGACCTTTCTCATACTAATTACTAACAGAAAACAACTGACTGAAAAATTTTTGTTTTATTTTTTTTATCCAATCTTCCATCCATATGCAAGCAAAAGCGAAAAAACTTATATCTAATGAAATATTACTTTTGGACAAATGTTTGTTCCTTCATATATATTTCATTTTCAAAATTATAATTTGTGAAAAAAAAATTTAACTGTCGTAAGATATTTTATGTCATATGGCAATATTGTAACAATATAATAATTATACCAGTTTAATTATGACTATTGTGAATAGAATTAATGAATAAATAGAAAAAATAAATTAGAGAAGAGGTCAGTTTGTTGGAGTCGATGTAAATGATAACATCTTTTGTTAACTTAATAAAAATTGTAAATACCTAAAGTGAAATAATTTTATTGTGTTTTTTATTTAATGTTACAAAATTAAAATTACAAACTGTAACTTCAGTAAGCAACGGACAACGGTATAGTTTGTTGATTGATATTAGATAACTAGCTAGCCCCTTGATTAGTTTTCTTGTAATTAAGATTCTTATAACGATTTTATTATACATTACCTTGTGTTTGAAGTAGCAAACTATTGCAGGTTATTAAATCTAAAATATTTTAAAACTCACTGAAAACTCAAACTTCCAAGAAAAGTATTTTAAAAGCCACACGAGGACTACAATTAAAATAAATTTATTTTTAAAGTTGAGCTAGATTCAAAGAAGCTTCAAGTTATTTAAATGGTTTCTTAGGGGAGTCCATAATCTATTTACGTTTGTTTTACGTAAAACAGTTAAATGTTTAATAAAATAAATAATAAATCTAAAACACAAATATTAATTAAAATAATAAACAAATATAGAAGTAAATGACAAACTCGTTATGTGTTAGTATTTTTAAATAAAGTGGAATTGTTAATTAATAGAGCATTTGATATTGAAACACCTCGGAGTACATCACAGAGAATTTAATGCCAATGAGTACGATACAAAAGAAATAATATAATGCTGTTCTTTATGGGAAACCTCGCTTTTAAGGTTTGTTATGTTTTTTAAACAAAGATTGGAGTTTATCAGACTTACTCTATGCTGAATTCCATCATATTGAAATTATGCTGAATTTATTAATAAGAAATATGATGAATTTTAACACATTGAAATTAAAAAGTAAATTTAAAGTCCTGGTTTTATTAAAAAAAAAATTGTTTGATTGGTTTATATATTTTTATCAAGTAATATCTATTATAATTTATAAGAAGTCCTTTTTTAGTAAATCTAAGGCAATTTTCAGTACTCCTTATAATAATAGGTAAAGTATCTAATGGAATTTTCTTTACTGTATTTTTAGTGCTCGTTTAATTCTTATTATAACCATCCACTTTTTACAACTGCATATGTATATGTTAGCCAGCTAGAAAATTTTGCAATCACGTGGCGATTAAAACTACAATTCCATATACCTAATAGGTAGTAGGTACTTACTTTGGATTTAATTAAACTCAAAACCTGCAATAAATCATAAAACCACACAAAACAGAGACTAAATTATTTATTAGATCGAACCGAATATAACCTTAACTTTATAAAATATTTTTCAAATTTCAGGTTATCTAATTTGTAATTGTATTCGTAACTTGTTTAGTCGGTTGTTTTCTCTGTAAAAAAAAGAATAGAGTCTCTATTATGTATGTGTTGGTACGATAATATTTGGTTGTGTTGAATTTATTTCGTAAATCGTGTGCTTTTTTGACATTTATCTTATAGTTAAAAAAGAATTGTATAATTTGTTGACGATGAGAATTGAGAAAATTCTCCCACAATTGCAGTGCAGCCAAAATTGATTGAAATCATCATTCATCAATTCAATCATTGATATTTGAAAATAAAAGAAAAATGTGTTGTACATACTGGGTTTGTGTGCGTTTAAAAAGAAAAATTTCTCAAACATAGTTAAAGCAAGTTTTTCCAATAGAGAACGGAATTTACACTTCAGCACTTAGAAAACACCATAAATATTTCTAAAATTTTTTTTAATCAGTTATCCTAGCAAAAAAATCTCGAACGGAAAAATTGTATATTTGTATTCTAAAACAACCTACCAATTCATTCTGAAAAATTCATTACAGAAGTTATTTTTACTTTTAAGAAATTGAAATTAAAAAAATTAAGTAAATCAAAAGAAAAATGATGTAATTAATAACATAGGTATTTGACTATTATTTAGCTACAGGTGTTTTACAATTTCTACACATTTTATATTATCATTATTAAGACTAATTTTAAATCCACCATTTCGTTATTTGACAAAAAATTACATTATTAGAACTAGGTGAACAATGGATATTGATAGGAAAAAAAGTGAATAAGTTTAATAACAAATTGCAATATGCAAACAGTTTATTTTTGTTCAAAGCCTTTTGTAAACATGTAAATATTTAGAATAAAAACTAATAATAAGTTATATTAGTGTAGCCCATAGATTTAGCTATTGCATTAAAGTTTATAAAAAATATTGAATAGAACTTTTAATTTCCAGCTTTGCTTAAATATTTTAGAATATTCTATATGATTGTTTTTGTAATAAGTTGTTCAAAATCATAATTTTAAATTAGCATTTGGAATCAGTACAAAAATAATATTTAAATAAATATAGGTACTGAAAAAAGAATAGGTACTATACCACGGATAAATTAATACTATACAGTTGTAAATAAATCACTAAGATATATTTTCTGAAACATTTTGTATTACTTTAGATTTTCCAAGATTTTTTTATTTTGTAATTTTTTTTTGACTCGGTAATGATTTAGTAATGCTAGTAATTAAAAATTAATTTAAATTTGAAGATTTTGTTTTTTAATAATTTATTGCTTTACAATATTGATTACATTTCATCTTAAATTTCGAAACTTAATCTTATTCTTAAAAAAATAAACTAATTTTAAAATCAATTTAATTTGGTAGCACCGTTTTAAAATTATAAATTATAATAAATAAATTTTCACTAAAAAGCGGTTCTAATTTCAATCTTACTGCTCTTTGTAAGAACTTGAACCTTTAATTACAATTCGTTAATAAGTGTTTCCGGAATAATATATTCTCCAACAGGACCTAAACCAATTTTATTTTTAACTTCTATCATAGTTTGTTTTGCAATTTCACTTGCGGTTTCTCTTCCTTCATCTAAACAGCAGATTAAGTACTCTTTATTCTTTAAATAGTAATCAATTTTTTGACGAATTGGATTAATATGTTCAATTACTGCGTCGGCAACTGCAAATTTATATTTACCGGTATCTAGCGTTTTCATTTCTTCACAAATTTCTTCTACAGTTTTATTGCTCATTAGTGAATGTATTGTTAATAAGTTACTAACGCCCGGTCTCTTTTCTATATCAAATGTCACTTCAGAAGTAAAATCTGTTAAGGCTTTCTTTACTTTTTCCAAAATTTGATCTGGTGTATCTGTAAGGAAGATTGCTCCTTTCGGATCAGGATCTGATTTAGACATTTTTTTTGATGGATTTCTAAGTGATAATATGCGAGCTGCTTGTTGATCTTCAACCAATGCATGGCAATGTGGAAATGTTGTTCCATATTTAAAATTAAATACTTTTGCTAAATGCTGACATAATTGTATATGTTGTATTTGATCTTCACCAACGGGCACATGTGTTGCTCTAAAAAATATTTTAAAATAATTTTTTAATATTAAACTTTTTTTGTTTGTAAGTATATTGAAATAAATTTCATTTATTTACTTGAGAAGCATAATATCCGCTGCTTGTAACACTGGATAAACAAATAAACCTAAAGGAATTTCTTTCAATTGCTTAGTTTTCTCTTTATATTGTGGAAGATGAGCCAATCGTGCAAGTGTTGTTAAACAACTAAAAATCCAATTTAATTCAGCATGCTCTTTTACAGTTGATTGAACATATATATTGGATAATTTTGGATCAATACCGCATGCCAGCATTGTTGCTGTTAAACTTAATATATTTTGTCTAAGCACTGGTGGTTCTATGGGCAATGTTATTGAATGCATATCCACTATACAAAATGTTACATCTTCTCTTATGTCTTGTAGTTCTTTCCATTTTTTTAATGCACCTAAATAATTACCAATATGAATTGCGCCAGTAGGTTGAATACCTGAAAATATTTTTCTTGGCCATATTCTCTCTTTTACTTTTAATTTCTCGAATGTATCAGTTGGTGACTAAAAGTGAAAATAATATCAGAACAATTTGCTTAACGTTTTCAAAACATTAAATACCTTCAGATGACAGAATAAATTGGAAGAAGTACCGAAGTTCTTTTTGAATATAATATTTCTACAGGTTCTAAATGCAAAACTTGAAAACTTTATGTTATTATATATTATTTGCATTTCAATTGGTTATTTTTAACCGGATTTTTCACAATAACAAACAGTTTTATCACCTTCTCAAAAAACTGTATTGAAATGTCAATTTCTTTTGCAGTGGTTTGTTGTGCAGAAATATAGTACAAACCAAAAACGTTTTTTTAAACTGTCATAAATTTTTGAAGGAAATAAATTCTAAAAGATTTATTAATTATTTCAAAATATTATTTAAACTTTACCTTATTATTTATATTTAATTATAATTAATAAATTATAAAAATTTATATTATTCAGAATAAAAATACCTTATTCTAATAATAATACTTTTGTTGGGTAGTGTACAAATCTTTAAGAATTTCTGCAAAATTTATGTTTTGACTGTATTGACAGTTAAAATAGTTTATTTTTTCGCCGAAACAGGTTTTGTTTGCTGCAAAAAATTACTTTATTTATTGACACCGATTTTTAATATTTTTTTTTTACCGCAAAAAAAGCAATGATAATCATCCCGCTCAATACTTAATAATAAATAAATCTAATAAAAATAAATACAGACATACATTGGAAATGAGTGATCAAGATGAAAATGCTATACAGCATCCGCCAATTGGAATTGGAGCCACACCACGAAGGCATGATTTAGCTACTTTGAATTTTTAATATTTTAATACTAAATCTTATTTATAGTTCTCTTGGTAGTGGAATTTATAGTTCTGGATCATCAATATCACCATCAACAAGTTCAAGCAGTAGCCAAGGTTCGGCAAAAACAGCAGTTTCTGATTGCTTGGGTGCCTGGTTAAATTATTTGCAAGTACAAATAAAATAATTTTTATTAATTCAATTATGAAATTATTAAAAATACAATCAATTTAAGGTTTTAAATAACTTATGTGCAGCTGGTTTTAGATTAGCGCAATCAATTTCTTCGTTAGAACAATGGGGTCATCCACCTTCAGCTGAAACTTGTGTGCTAGCTCAAGGACCATCTAATTTTAATAATCCATCTTCAAGCCAGTTATCAGTTCATTTTACAAGTGCTTGGGAAGATTTACAAAGGTATTACAAGCAAAATTGTAGAATTTTTAAAAAATTTTATAAAATTTAACTTTTTTTTCAGAGCAACAGCTGTTGCTACAAGTACGGTTAAGTCACATATTGTAACAGTTTTGCAAGATTTTATTACAACATCAATGGCACCAACAACTGCTCCAGTTACAGTGGAACAAGAAATTGAACAACAAAGAGTTCGTGATCACAATCAGCAAATTGTTTTGGAAAATGCTCAAACCATGATAAAGTATAAACAACTGTCATTAATAAAAAAATGTAAATTTCTTATAAATTATTGTTCTTACATTAGTATTCAACATCAATTTTGCGCTGCTAGTTATGATTCATTTTCATCTTTAACTTGTTGCTTTGTATGTCAAGTGCCTCTTGGATTTTCACATGATCCTGAATGTACAATGGTTCAACAAAAACACGGGTAAAATATATGTTAATGTATTTTTAGGTTGAAAACTTTACAAATTTCAGTTTTAGGATAAATATTGAACAACGATCTCAAACTCCATCACCACACTTTGGTGGTGTAATTCAACAACAACAGCAACAACCACAACCCCAAAAGACTGAACAATTTCGATTGCCATCAGCACCAACAATTGATGCTCGAAATTTAATATTTGGTTCTGGTTCAACACAAGCTTCATCTGAACATGTTTACGGTGTTGGTGGAATAGAACAAACGCGTGGTCCTTCACCACAAGAAATTCGAGGTCCTAGTCCAATTCAAGGTTTTCTTGAAAATGTACGTGGTCCATTACCAAATCCTGGTCATCTAATTGGTATGAAAACACCATTTTACCGTGGCTCACGATCTCCGCTTAATTTTCCGTTATTCCCATTAACGGGTCAACGACGATGGTCTGAAGCTGCAGCCGGTGAGGTAAGACAACATTCGATTGATGTTGAAAGTCAAATGAGACGATGGTCAATGCCTTGGGAAGCAAGTAAATGTGACAAAAATACAGTGACATGGCATCAAACACGGGTAATGCCTATATCTAAATTGGCAATCCCGGCTACCTCAAAAACCAGCTCAGAACGTAGTCAAAGTACAACACCAGGTTAAATTTTTGTATTTAATTTATAAAAATATCTAATTTTAAATAATTTAATTTTAGATTCCTTATTTCAACCTTCGGTTACTAGTCAAGATGGTTTAGCAGAAGCAATACAATTACTATCATGTCGACCTCATAGAAGTTATTCATTACAGCAACAGCAATCTTTACCAACGCAACAATTACCGCCCTTGGGTCCTCCATTTATTGAAGAACCTGTAAAAAATTTATAATTTTCTAACTTTGATTTTAATCAATTTATATTTTTTTTTTGTTATTTTTTAGGCTCCATATGAAATTTGGTCAACAGAAAATCAAGATCGTCTTCCAAGTATAAAATTTCCTTCAAGATTTCAAGAACGGGATGAAAATCCTCCATAGGCATAATTTTATTAAAGTAAAAAACATAAAAAAATTTTATACATGTTTATTAATATAGTTAAACATGAAGATTATTCTAAATGTTTCAATAATATCGAATGACAATGAAAATATTGTAATAATTTAGTGTATGTATGTTAAATGACTGTTTCAGTTTTTAATTATAAAAACTTTTTTTGTCGTGTTTTAATATTTTTTACTAATAAGTAACTTTTAAAAGAAAAATTTGTGTAAATTTATTAACATATCTTATAGTTTAATATTACAAAAAAAAAAAAAAAAATTATACTCGTAATCAAAAACGTAAATGTTTTTGTAAGTATTTTTAGTTTAAGATATTTGTTGAATATTTTGACTGAAAAATGTCAAAGAAAGCCTTTCCTTCGCTGAAAATTAATTTTAAAAGAAAAGTAATAGTAATAAAATAATATACATTAATATTAATAATAACGTTTAAAACAATATTAATAAAAAATAATTTGAAAAGTTTGTATAGATAAACATTTGATTTTAAGAATTTCCTTAAAAAAATAATATTTTTCAAGAAATATTTGATATGCAAAAATATTTAATTTCATTCTGTAAAAATTAAATATTAGTTGCTTAATTTTTTTGTATTAACTGTTTTAACTATCATGTAACTAGAGGCAACACAATTACAGAATATTGTAAAACCTATTTTATAATTTATTAACAAAACAAAGTTTATAATTATATTTTAATTAATTTTTTTAGTTCTATAAAATTAAATTTGTCATGCAATGTTCTACTTATTTAAGTAAAAAAAGAAAATCATTATTTTCATTATTTTAATCTAGAAATAAATACAAAAAAAAAAAAAAATATTGATAAGCGTGATATAAATTTGTAAGATAATTTCTTTTTTTAAATGAAAAGAAAAAGGAAATAATATTTGCAATATTTTCATTTAAATTTAAATTTCTTGAATAAATTTTGTATATTTTTTTTTTAAATTTAAATACTAAAAGTATAAAAATTAAAGAGAATTAAATTACTCGTAATATAAAAATGAACAAGAAGACAATTATACAATTTACAATTATAAGATAAATTTGTCTACATAAAATTTTGTATACTCGTAAATATAAAGTTAAAAAAATGTAAGAATTAGTTTTTTTTGTTTTTATTTTTTTTTTTAATACAGAAATACTTATTTTAAGACAACTTTTTTTAAGACAATAGCAATAAAATTGCTATTTGTAAAGTTTTCTAATTTAAATATACTTTCCCATATACTTATTAGGATATACGATAAAGAAAATTCAGTTGCAACACGCTGTAATCACTGCATGAAAATTCTTTCGATATCCTAATCTTTAATTTTGATTTATATAGATCACTTCTAAGATATGGTCGTTGGGTCCATTATGTTGGGTTCGCGCAGGGAGAAAAAAATGTACCTAATTCAATGTATTAAGTGTTAACAAAGTGGCATCTAGTCCAAAAACAATAAGTTCACTTGTTCCGATTTCAGCTGAGGGATGTTGATTGTTGAAAACTCGAATTATTAACAATTTAAAGTTTTGCTACTCCTATTTTGTCATTGACTGTAATAAATTCAATTTAAGTTTTAGATTTTTAGTACTTAAAAAACCAAATGTCAAAATTGTACAGTAACAATTGTCAAACGATTTTTTTTGTTTTAGTTTTTAGTTGTTTTTTCTTTCACTTTTGACAATCACGCATGAAGGAAAAATTAATACAAGAAATAAGAATTGATTCGAGTCGGATATTAAATCGATTACAAGAAAAAAATTAAATATAAGTAAATAAAAAGCGAAAAATATAAAAATGAAGAAATAAGTTTATCTGTTTTGATATAAATAAAATTCTTAAATAACTACATTAAATTTCTTTGCAATTGTTAACAAAAGAAAAATGATTCCAAAAAAAAAATGAAAGTTTTTATTTGTGAGAAACAATTGTGATTTCTTTTTTTTTAATTTTTTTTTTTTCAAACTATTGCTTTACATTTAATAAAATCTAATAAGAAAAATTAAATTTTGTGCAAAATATAAAATAAATTATGCTATGAATTATAAAACGAGATTAAAGTGATGCGTATAAACAGTTTTTTTATTTTTTCAATTAAATATAAGTATAGTTATCTATTAAAAAAAAATTTTATAAATTAACTAACACATATATCATTAATTAACAGTTTTAAATATATATGGTTATGTATAATATAAAATATTGCAGTTTTAACAAATTGAAATTAAAATAATTAAACAATTTTATTAAATACATGTCGTAATGTTTTCTTTGATGAAATGTCGCTTAGCTTTATTTATATTGCTATCAGCGACGTCATCATTATCAACAACAACAAATTTAGATAATAATTTAAATATAGGAACAACCTCAAATTTAAATAGTATTAATAATAATAATAACGTAAAAAATGAAGGTTATAAAGTACATAATTCTGCATATAAAAAATGCAATGATACAATAAAATCAGGTCATCGTGTTGAAATACAATTCAAAACAAAAGTTGTACAAAATGAATATATTGTTGCATTTAATAATTATTACAAATCAGTAGCAAGAGAAAATTATCTAAAAGCAGCATTGAATCGTTCAAGTGTAAGTTATATTTTTCTTATTTACATATTTTTTTAATAACAATTTTTTTTTGTAATTTACAATAATTTGCTTAATTAAAGTTTTAAACAGATTCAATTTGTTAATTTGAACCATAAAATTTTTATTTTTTTTTATTAAGAACCCAAAAATCATAAAAATTTTATTGGTCCCCAGGTAAATGACTATAAATAAAATTTCATTTATTGTTTTTTTTTTTTTTATTGTATAAAGTAAAATTTTTGGTATACATATTTTGTTGGATTCAACTATGCTTGGATCCCATTAAATTTATTAGAGTAAGAGACCTGTTTTTTTTTGCATCTAAAATGAAAATTAGATGCTTAATCAAAAAATAATCAAATATTAACTAAATATAGTTATGTCATAAATTTCAATATTAATTTATCCAAACACATAAAAAATAAAAAACATATTTTTTTAATTTGGTTTTTATTTGAATTATTCTTTTATAAATAAAAAAAAAAATAATCAAATTTTCAATTCAAAGAAAATTAAAAAAAAAAAATAAAAAACAAAATGTTTATTTCCAAAAAAAATATTGAAATATTTAAACAAGTGAAAAAAAAAACATATTTATGTGAAGTAAAATTGCGCCATTTCCTGCTTCAAAAGTTTTATATCTCTTTAAACTCTTATCACAAAATGAAAATGAAATAAAAAAAATACTTATTATAAATTTAAACATATTAATTTAAAATGGTTGTATTATGAATTATGAGTTTAATGACTAATTCTTTTATTTTTTATAAAAGTATTTTACAAAGTAAGTGTTGAACTAAAACCAAATTTTAATTAAGAAATAATAACTTTTTTTTAGTAGTGTTTACTGGCAAAAACTGATAAAACTTAAGAGTCACTACAATAGATTAGGGAGTTGATATTTTAAATATAAAATTTGTATAGAAAAAAACCAATTTCTTATTTTCTTATCCCATGTAGGTAATAGGTATATATATGTATGTACCTACCTACTTTTATGTATATTATCAGATCTGACATAATTGAAAAATTCAATTTATTCGTAAGTACACTTTTAAGGACCCTTAAAGAATTTTATATAAACGAGCCGGTCATTAACATTCCTAGAAATCTTCAATATTTAAAATGAATTTTACTGCCAAATGTCGAGTTATATATTTCGCATAATCTATTTAAAAAAATATTTGTTTTACTTAATTACATTTGCGATTAATTTGTCTATTGGACTTCTTTTTTACCCGGTTTTTGTAGTTTTTGTTTTTTTTTTTATTCTAGAACGATGAAACTAATAGATAACTAAATCTAAAACTTACTCTTAACCATAAAGTAACATATAATATGTTACTTTATGTCTTAACCTCCATTAAGCTTTCAATGAAAAATCACAAATATTACAGAGCTGATTGAAGTTAAATAAATAGTTCCTTTCAACTTTTAAAGAATGGGTTCCTATTAAAGTGCCTATAATAATAAACTGAAATTTATTGAAGTAACTAATTATAAGGAATGATTAACTAAATATTTAACTTATCATGTAAGTTACGGAATATAAACAAAGCTAAAATATCTACATAAAAAATTGCTCTGTAAAAAAATGAAATAGCTCTGTAAAATATGAATAATATTTTGTATAGTTAGTATTCTAACAAAATTAAAGAATTACACATACGACGTATTAGTTTTCATGTAGTTATATTCTCTTGTGATAAGAAATGTTTATGAAGACATTTTAAATAATGTCAAAACTATTATAAAAGTTTATGTATATTTTGAGAAATTATCTTTGTATGATGTATCAAATTTTTATAGCAATTTATTAACAAAATAAAATTTATTTTCCTTTTCGGTTATAAATTCTACAATTTTCTAAAACATTTTGTTTTGTTAACTACAATAATTTTTTTTTTAAATTAAAAGAAATTTATATTTATTTATTTTAATTTTTTTTTTTTTTAATATTAAAGGTCATTTGAAGTTTATTTAGTCTCTTTGATATCATCATCAATATCGTTTAAGATAAATTGTGTTTAATACTCAGGTGGCTTATCAATTTTTTTAGGTTCGTTGATATTGTTGTAAACTTAATAAATGGCTATAGCTAAAGATTGATGAATGATGTTTAATATTACATTGTCTTTTAAAAAATACAAGGTTGTTAATGGTTTTCGATAGAAATTTTTGGAAGTTGATTGATCTTTAAAAATATTGGGTTTTTTACTTCTTTCATCACAAATTATTATTAATGTTCTTGACATTATTTCTTTTTAATTCGTAAATTCATACAATTTCCCATTATTTATCAAATTAAATTTTTCCTATCTTTCTTATCAAAAGCAAAAAGTAATTAAAGAAATAAATTTCAAATATTTATTTTATATTGAATCAAGTATTTTGGGTAATTTTCCTAAGAAAAATATTTGTTTTAAAAAATAAATACAATTACTTGTATTGATAGCGCGTAACGTGTTCTAAACTACCATAACATTAATCGAATTAAAACTTAAAAAAATATAAAGAGAACTTAAATTTGGGTAAATATTGTTATTTATTTAATTTTTTTTTTTTCAGAAATTATATTCTTTCAATAAATAATGCATTTATAACCCGACCTTACATTACCGTTTTAATTATTTTTAAAACAATTGAATAAATAGTCGAAATTATTTTTTACATTTCATCTAGACAAATAACTTCAAAGGAAAAAAACCATAAACAAGAGTTTCCCAGTAAACAAAGAAAATCAATAATATTTTATTTATAGTTGCTATACAAATATTTGTAATTAATTTCAAATCTCGATTAATCTATTTTGTTTAATTAATTTTAGTTTACATTTGATATATAATGTAAAATAAATTCATTGTATAAATTCATTTATAAGTATAAGTTTTCATATTTTTAGAAATAAAAAAAAAAAAACATTTTTTATCTCGGACACATGCAACCTCTACCACCATCAACAGAAAGTAATTCTCCTGTTGTAAACGAAGCTTCATCAGATGCCAAAAACGCAATTGCAGCTGCAGTTTCTTCAGTAGTGCCAGCACGTCCAAGAGCGTGTGTTGTTTTAGATTTTTCCAAAAATTGAGCATATGCCTCTTCAGTCATTCCACCACGTTTATGAATATCTGTTACAATAACACCAGGATTAATTGAATTTACCCGTACTCCCATAGGTGCTAAATCTAAGGCAGTGCATTTTGTAAATTGATCGAGTGCTGCTTTTGTTATACAATATGTTAAAGTATTCGGAAATGATCTAGTTCCAGTAACACTTGAGACATTTACAATATTACCTTTAGTTTCAATTAAGTGTGGTGCAGCTAATTTTGTTAATTCAAATATTGCACGAACATTTGTATTTATCATATTATCAAACTGTTCTAAATCTGCTGTTAATATTGAACCTGTTGCTAATATTCCAGCACTATTTACTAAAACATTTAATTTACCAAAATGATCAATTGTTTTAGCGATAATAATTTTTGCATCAACATTTACATCTGCTACTATTTGTAATATTTCAACATTATTATTAACAGATTTACATTCATCTGCAGTTTTTTGTAAGTTTTCTACATTACGGCCAACTATAGCTAATTTTGCATTTTTTTTCGCTAAATATACAGCAGTTCCAGCACCAATTCCTGAACTTGCTCCTGTTATTAAAACAACTTTGTTATGAAAACTCATATCTAAGTATTAGATTATATAAACTTATAAAAAATTATTTTTTTCTACTAAGTATAAAAAAAATTTGATAAGTTTTTCGTCAATCGATTTTTTAAAACGTTCACCAAACAAACAACTGTAAAGTACTAAAATGAGCGAATATTAAAATAGAAAATCGAGACACATTCTCTGAACAACGGCAAGATAATTTATATCATATATATAACTACGAGTATATGTACCTATATGTTTGATTTACATCATATTTCATATCTTTATATATTTATAGCTATATATATACATAAAATATTTGAGCTTTTTTTTCTTGACCTCTGAAAAGCGTGTTATTTAATGAACTGGATAAATACTACCAACTATTAGGAGATTTATAAAAATTAATAATTTATTACTCAAGTGTATAGGGTGTCCTGTAAATAACTGCCTGGCTATGTGCCGCGTTTTTTGTTTTTTTGGGGACTAAGCTAAGGCCCTTCCGTTTTCAAAAATATAGAAACTTAAAAAAATTTTTCATATATCTTTTTTTAGTTTTAATAAACTGGCATCTAATCCCGTTTCTAGACCTATTTAGAACACTACCTCTTCTTTTTCACTAGTGTCTATACCATTTCTTATATTTTTCTCATCAAAATATGTTCCTAACGTTATATAACGGCAAATAGTTGGAATTACGGAATATCCCGTGTAACTATTGTAGAATATAATTGATAAAAATGCGTCTCATTTGAATGAAGTAACCGACTTTATATCGAAAAGTGTTGACAGCAAAAAATATACCAGTTGCGTATTTCTTGATTTAAAAAAAGCATTTGATTGTGTTGACCACCAAATATTATTGCTTAAACTTGCTAACTTTAATTTTACCAGTATACAACTACAATTTGTTAAATCATATTTACAAAACAGAATGCAAAGAGTTCGCATTAATAACACATATAGTTCGGAAAAGGTTATTTATAAAGGTGTACCGCAAGGCTCGATTTTAGGACCGGATCTTTTTAAGATATATATTGACGATCTAGCTCGTCTCAACTTAAAGGGAGATCTGCAATTATACGCAGATGATGCGGTCCTAAAATACGCTGAAGCTAGTGAAGAAAGTGTAAAGCTTTCAATTCAAAATGATCTTGAAATAATTCAAGAATGGCTAAATAAGCATAGGATCAGTTTAAATGTAAAAAAAACAAAAATAATTATTTTTCAAAACAAATCGTGGAACTTAGGAACAAATATACCTTTCGAAAATGAGAATATTGAAATTGTCAAAAACTTTAATTATTTAGGATTAAATATAGACCATAATTTAAACTGGTGCAATCACATTGATAATGTAATAAAAAGAATAGGGCCATACATATTCATCCTACATAGATTAAAGAATTTTCTTTCTAAGGAAGCTTTATATACGATCTATACATCTTATATAAAATCACACATCTGTTATCTCAACCCAATTTGGGGTAGAGCCGCGAATATCTATCTAAACAAACTAAATATCGTACATAAAAAAAGTATAAAGATAATTAATCGATACCCATTCGACATCCGACAAGCTTGTTATACTGTAGACAATATATTAGTTTAGCAAACATAAGAAATTTGAACTATATGTCTTATCGTTTAAGATTATTAATAATGAAATTAAGCATAATTTTATTCTAAACAGAATGATCGATATTCACAACCGCAATACTCGTAACAAAGCAAATTACTACCTTACATTATTCCGTACTAATAACCAAACAAATAATGTCGTATATAATTGTCTAAAAGCGTATAATGAGCTGCCAGAAAATTTTAAACGGATTGAAAATCTACCTAAGTTTAAATCAATGATTAGAACATTTGTGTTGCAAAGTTAGCATCTTGGATTGAATGTGTTTTGTTGTTAGGGAGAATTAAATGAATTTAATTCAATAACTTGATGAATTGTTTATTATATCAATTACTTATGTTAAATTCATAAAACTACTTTAATTTTACAACTTTTGTTAAAGGGAATGTTATTGGTTATTTTTTTCTTTTTTGTTATGTTTTTGTTTCTTTTTGTTTTATTTTTATTAAATATAAGAAAAAAAAAAAAAAATAATATACTCTTTATACTTTTGATTTTAATTTTGTGCAGGAACTCGTTAAAGAGATTCCTAAATTTTGAATTTAAGGACCATATAGCCCAGGCCACGGTCCAAGTAGCTAATTTAATGTTTATATTATTTATTTAAATTTTAATTGATTTACTGTAATTTATGAATACTTATAATAAAGAAAAAAAAAAAAAAAAAGTATTACTGATAAGTTTAATTAAAATCTGAAAATGTTTAAGGGAACCGGCTAGTAATAAAGCATTGACTTATCCATTGTGGACAAGTAAATAAACCTATATTGTACACAATGGCTTGTAAGTTGTACGTAATAAATTTGTTACATTCTTCAGAATAAAGTGAAAAACTATAAAAAACATTCCTGCACAAGCGGGATTGCTCTCAGATTCCAATTATAGTTAGAAACACTGAACTGTTAACTTTATAAATTACAACTAATAATGTTAAAAACATGTTTGATTTCAACCTTAGAAGTACTGGCTATTGTGCTATTGAAACACTCTGTACTAATGTTATATTTTTAAAAATTATTTGAATGAGTACAAATAAGATCTGAAGAGAAAAGAAAATAAATAAATATAACTAATATCACTTGATATTAATTGTTTGTTTTTGATTACACTTTGAGTAAATTGAACATATACATATTACATATTATATATTTATATATGTATATATATAATATACATGTGATATGAAATATGAATACCGAGTATGTATTCTCAATTTAATAAATATTCATTTAATAATTACGAATGGAATTTCTCTCGAATTTGTTTTTCTTACTTCACTTTTTTTTTCTAAATATAGAAGCAAAATTTTTAAAGGCGATTGAGTAAATACTTAATTTTATTTAAAGTATATATACATGAGAATTCTGTTGATATATATATATATATATGTACATTAAATACTATGTGTGATCAAACAACCCGTAACTGTAATATTAAGTAAATTTAATTAAGTGTTAAAGTGCCGGTACTAAATAAATTAAAATGGAAATAGTTAATATAAATTTATGAATGAATATATTATATAAATATGTAAATAAAACTGTAGTCTGTAACCTCAACGAATTATTTTTAAATTAAATTATTTTGTTTAATTTTAAAGTGAGAAAATTATTTTACATTGTTTCCAATTAATTGTACCTATATTTAATTTTTTTTTTTTTTCGAACAACGAAGCTTGATTTAATGAGTGTTTTTGGAAACTTGATTGATATTATACAAGTATACTTAACTTTTGACAACTTTTAATTACTCATTAAATTTAAGTAAATTGTAATTAAGTTGGCTTTACAATTTTTCGTCTGTAAGTTGTCGGATAAGTCAATATTAACCAGATTGGGCACTGGTTTTTAATGGGTTCTTCCAATCTTCATAAGCTCTTCTTTTCATGTAATTTTGAATTTCCTCTAACTGTTGAAGAATTGATATTATTTAACTATGACTTTTACTTTTAAATATCACTCGTTTTACTTTTATGTTACATTAACTCTTTGCTTCTTCAAGTATAGTTTAAATCTATAATTAGATTAAAAATATGCATAATACTAATAGAAATTATTTAGCATCGACAGATTGCAGTTAACTTAATAAACTCTTATTATAAATATTTAATTAAAAAAAATCAAACTTTTTACAATTTTTAATCGTTATTAATATTAACCACAGGTCTTATTAAATCGCGTTAATTCTCTATTTTCCAAAAATCCCAATTTTAATTATAAGTAAATATACGAACTTTAAAAACTAAACTATGATGAATTTTCAATAATAATTTTACCACAAGAAAATTTTTCAGTTAAAACCGTGAAATATTTACTAATTTCTGAATAAAATATAAAATTTTTATAAAAACTTAAGTATCTATATCGTAAAGTTAATTATAATTCTAATTCAAGAAAAAGTCGACGGGAAAACACTTCAATTTTATTTTGAATTTATATAGATATTAACATTAATATGTACTATAATATAAATAAATAAGTAAATGATAATGTATCTTATCGGAATCTAAATACATACTTATATATACTTCTTATATTTCACTTTTAATAATTCTCAGTTGTTTACATTATTTACATTTTAAATACTTGTTTTTAATTCGATATTTATTATACTTTGCAATATACTTTGTAAAAATAAATTTATTTTAAAACATTTAGATGTCATACAACCTTTCACTGGTTAATACACGGTTTTGAATCAAAAATTTAATATGAATTTCCAAGATAAAGTTATTTTAATAACTGGGGCTAGCTCTGGCATTGGGGCTGGAACAGCTGAATATTTTGCCAAATATAATGCAAACTTATCATTAGTTGGTAGAAATCGTGAAAATTTAAATCGAACCGCTGATAATTGTAAAAAAGTCAATAAAAAGTGTAAAATTTTACTTGTTGAAGCTGATGTAACAAAAAATTGTCAAAAAATTATTGATGAAACAATTAAACATTATGGAAAGCTTGATGTGCTTGTAAACAATGCTGGTATTTTAGCTTACGGAAATATTTTGGAAAGCAATGTTGAACAATATGATTCAATAATGGGTACAAATGTACGAAGTGTTTTTGAATTAACTCAATTAGCTGTGCCACATTTAATAAAAACGAAAGGAAATATTGTTAATGTATCAAGTCTTGCTGGCTTAAGATCATTTCCAAATGTAATAACCTATTGTATGTCTAAGGCAGCATTAGATCAATTAACACGTTGTTTATCATTGGAGTTAGCACCAATGGGTGTACGAGTAAATTCAGTCAATCCTGCTGTAATCATTACCGATATTCATAGACGTGGTCTAGGCATGGATGAGGAAACCTACGCAAAATATTTGGAAGATTGTAAAAAAGTTCATCCACTTGGTAGAGTTGGAAATGTAAAAGATGTGGCAGCAGCAATTGCATTTTTGGCAAATGAAGAGGCTGGCTTTATAACTGGAACTTTATTCCCAGTTGATAGTGGTAGAAATAACGCATGTCCACGTTAATACACTTAAAATGAATTCTTTGAACTATTAAAGTTGTAATAAAATCAATGAATAAAAAGTTTTGATTCTAAAATTTATATTTTATTTTAAAATTTACAAATTATTTATTTAAAAAAGAAGAGGATCTCGAATTAGATTTCCATAAGTTCCTCCTTCTAATTGTAATAGTAGAGCTTTCTTTTTTAATTTGAGTTCTTTTAATGTTCGCTTAGACATTTCAAATCTGTGATTTTTTAAGAAATAAACCAGGCCAATTTTTGTTTGTAATAAACCAAAACGTTCTCCAATACAATTTCTAGGTCCAACACCAAAAGGCATAAAAGAATATGGTGTAATTTTAACTTTATTTGCCGCTGAAAATCTTTCTGGATCAAATACGGTAGGATTTTCAAAATACTAAAAAATAAAAAAATGAATATTTTAAGTTGTACTAAAGATTAAAGAATTTAATTTACCTTTTCATCCCGATGCATTGAGTATATGGGAATATAAACTGGGGTTCCATTCACAATAGAAGATTTAGAAAACGGTTCTAAAGAATAATTTGTACCATCTGGATTAGAATAAATTCTATCTAAAAATGGTAATACTGGATATAATCTAAGTGTTTCTTGTACAACCATATTTAAATATTCCATATCTTGTATAATATCATATGTTAATTCTCCATTGTTTTTTTTTAAAACTTCTTGAATTTCTTGCCTCAGACGTTTTTGTATTTCAGGGTGTTTTGAGAGTTCCCATAATGCAAATGACATTGTTGTAGAGCTTGTTTCATATCCAGCTATGAAAAAGGATGCAGCTTGTGCTATTAATGTAATTTCATCCAAATTTTTAGTTGGATCATTTTCATTTGATTGTTGTTTTCGTAAAGCAATAAGGGCTTCAATTAAATCATTTCTATGCATATTTGATTTTTCTCGTACTTCTATTATATGTCTGAAGGATTGTTTCAAGAAATTTGTAGATTTTTCAGTAAATACCTTTAAATTAAGAATTTTTTTGTATAAATTTAAATGTTTTTATTAATATACATTTTGATTGATTGTTTAAATAAAAGCCAGTAATAAACCAGTTTTTAAAATTAATTATTAAGCGTTTTTATAAACTCAAACTTGATTTAAATTTTAATTTGTACATATTCATAACATGACAGGACAAAAATTAGCTATCATTTATCAATTTTAACTATCAATCATATTTTTTTTGTTTTAATTTTTTAACATCAAGTAAATAAGTATCCAATCATTATTAAGTTAATTAATTACATAAAAGCTTAATGTCTTTAAAACTGATTCGTTTTAGAATTTAATTAGAATGTAGAATAAGGAGCATGATTATTGCGTAAAAGATTAATTTTATAATTTTTTTGTTTAAGGAAATCGAATTTATATTAAATAAAGTGGGGGGAAAAGTGATACGGAACGAAGTACTCGTATTTCAAGGCCAGTGGAAATAAAACTTATGAAAAAAATCACTTTTTAATGAAATTTAAATTTTATTTTAGATGTCAGTTAAAGCTACAACTGAAATGGATGTACGAAAAAAGACCTTACAATTTTTCCGTTTGAGGGATGAAGTATAGCAATTTAAGTGTAAACTGGTTGAAATACAAAATTATAATAATATAATATCAAGGAACTACTTCAGATTTTTAATTTTAACTGATGTCTTAAAACTTAATTTACTAAGAGTCTGTAATAGAAAGTAGAACATGCGACAGTTTCGTTGATTTTTTTTAAATTTAAATTTATATTTTGTACTTACCTTAAAATTAAATAATGGAACTATATCTGGTAAAAAAAATAATGATGAAAATTCAAAACTCCTCCATTTATTAAAATTGAAAATTTCTCGACCATGTTTTAAAAAATCAGCATTTGGATTTGATATACTATGAGCATCAATACCATATGCTATACTAGCAATCACATCAACTGTGAATAATTGTGAAATACTTTTAACTTCCTCTTCAGACATTTTTAAATTGTTATCCGTTTTTTTACAAATGTATTTATCAAGTTCTTTTCCAATCTATTTAAAAAATTAAAAAAAACTTTTAAATTTTTTTAAGTTTGTACATTAAAACAATGTAAAATCTTATAATTAATATCCGATTTACGTAATTTTAGAAAAGAAGTCATATTCACTTACATCATTTGCCAATGAAAACATTTGTTTTATTTTACCACTTGTAAAAACGGGTGTTACATAAGTACGAATAACTTTCCATTGTGGATTCTTTTTAAAAAATAAATTATTACTACCAAGTAAATCTTTATGGGCATCAGCTGTTGAAAATCTAAAGAAAAATTAGAATTAAAATTAAATTTCCCAACTTATTTCAAAATTAATAGGAAAATCTTAATAAATTTAAACTCATAGATCATTTCTCGGAAAATAAACTTCAATCAACTAATTATAAATTATAACATATAGGATCTGGGATCAATTGCATCAACGACTTATCAATAATCAAACATGTTTTTTAATATTGAATAGAATATAAGTATATATATATAACAAAACATTACTGAATAAAATTTTGATTAGTAAAAATATACACTTATCAAAAATAAGATTATTTTATTAGTAGGGGGTGCAATAAAGCCACAATTAAACTTTTAAATTCACTATTAATTTACTTTTAATTTATCTTAGTTAAATGTGATTTTATAAATGTCCTTTAAATGTTTTATTCTTAATTTATTACACTACACAAAATTAATTAATTAATTACCTATCTTGAAAGTAATTAAAATCTTTTATTAAAACTTTTTTAATTAATTCTGCATCTTTAATAACTAAAGCTGGTCTATGTAAAACATGTATTCCAACAATTGGTTCATCTTTTGTATCAGGATCTTCATAAATTTCTTCAAATGCTACTGCAGCACATTTTCTATACAAAAATATATCGAAAAATTTTTGGAAAGTCCTGATATACGGTATATTTTTATTTTTCCAATATGATAAGTAATATTTATTAAAAAAATAATAAATTGTAGCAAATGTTACCGTAAACAAAGAAATTAGTGTTAACATATCCATTTTTTAGGTATTTTTGATTTTATACCGAACGATTAACACCGTGCACGTATTATAATCCGTAAGCGATTTTGTTTTTATTATAAATTTAATTAAGTTTTATACTAAACAACATTTAAATTATAAATGAGCAGTTGGCCAAAAGTTTATTTACTTTTATAACAAATTTCTATCGTAAGTTAATTATTAATTAATTAAGTACAAAAAAATGTATTTATATTTACGTAGTGGTTTTTATGGTTATAAATATATATATATAAACATATATATATATATATATATGTTTCTATAAGAATTTAGATAGAAATACTTAAGTATAAATATTAAATCAGTATAAGCGATCAATTTGTTTATTATTAAAATCTTTCAAAATATTATTATTGTTTTTTCTATTTAGTTTTCCTTAGTATTAATATTGTAATGTCATTCCTTTAATCTATTTTTCTAATATTACTGTGTTTGTTTAACTGATGTAGGAAAAAAAAGAGTTAAGAAACATCTGACCAATGACGTAGTGGTAAGAACGCCGTTCATGTGAAAAGTTTCGGGTTCAGATCTTGGTCAAATCATATCTAATAAAAAAATATCGTAAAATTGTTTAATTATATAATTATATCGTAATATAAAATAAGTTTAAATACAAAATATATAAATAACAACTATTGTGTAAGATAATAGATGGCTCACCAAATTTCCATTTGTGTATTCATAAACTTATGCAATTAGTTAGATTAAACAACGGCTTAGTGAGTAACGATTAAAGAAATTCAAGCCTAGTCTAAGTAAAATTGGTGATTGCCTTATATTCCTTCAAGGAGTGGAAAGGGAATAAAAAAAAGGGTTAAAAAAGGGCTGCACACATCCTGTTTTAATATTCTATTTATTTTTTTATAGATTAAAACCTAAAATACAATGAAAATTTAGTAAAACTTATAGGGTCGATTGTTTGTCCTAAAACTAAATTTTCAAAACCAAAAATAATTTCATAAATAATAATCTAGGCCCCACAGTGTTAACATTATTTATGGTTACTTTCTCGATATTATTAGACAAGAATTACGGTTTCCGATATTAGACCGATTCAACCCCCCTGTTGGGTGATTTGATTACATCTTAATTTAAAAATACAGCAAGCAGAAGACAAGGAATATGCTCTAAAATATAAAAGAACTTGGTCTTTATTTTTTAATTATTGATTAAGTTATTAATTTGAACTCAATGGCGAATGGTAGTTAGGTCGAGTCGAAAACCAGATAAAAGCTTTTTCACTTTCACTGGATTTCGAACAAGGGTCTTTCGCATGAAGGTTCGGTACTCTAACCACTGTATCACCCAACCGTTTAAAGTAATTTAAAGCCATGAAACGAAATGAAAAAATTAAAACTATGTTTTCAACTCATGAGAAGTTGTGTTAGTCTAGAACTACATGTTTGTATAATCTTAAGTCAATTGCTTGAACTAATTAGAAAAATAATAAAACTAAAAAGTTGCTGTGCCAAAAGGGATATGAATAACTAAAAATCATAAACATTATCCAGATGAATATTCCTGACCTCCATTCCTGGATTGGATTTCTATCTATTTTTTAATTGTCACTATTTAAAATTTAATTCATAATGTAAGTGATTAGGTCAGTATATATAAGTATATATCAGTACTCTATCACTTGTTATCTCTAATGAGTGATAATGCAGTTCCTTATAATAGTAATTAATATTTTTATTAATTTGATTTGTGATAACTAATCTTCCATACTTCAGTGAATAAAAAACCATATTCAAATAAAATTTATTTAATTATATATATATTATAAATATTTATTTTTATAATATTACAATGTTTATTTTAAAAACAATAAAAATATAAATAACTTTAGTACTTATTAGGATGACTGACGAGTTTTTAAGTGTTCTTCAATATTTTTATAAAAAAATGCAAATAAGTAGGTATTGTAATATATAATTGGATATGTTATCAAAATCAAATATAACAATCAACATAAAAATTAATTACTCTTATTAACTTAATTAATATTTATTGTAAATTGCGTTTTTACAAAATTATAGCAAAAAATAAAAAGAAGAAATTAGAGATTAGATTAATTAAAAAATTGAATAAAGGTTAAAATTTCATTGTCTTAATAAAATTTAAAAGATCCGGATTCTATTATATTGCTCCCATAAATTATACCTTATATTTAAACGTAAATTCAAATGAAGAGATTAACTCAAAATTCTAACGTAATCACTATTAAGGTATTTGATTCTTTATCTTAGTTAAAAATTTAATTCCTTAATTTGTACTAACGGACGAATCACATATGTTTCCTTTAAGTTGTTCGTTTGCGGATTGAAATAACAAATACTTGACATACATGAAAAAATGCATAATTATAGGCGTTTTAATTTAGATGCATTCCCTAAAATCTTAAAGATTCAAATAAATTAATAAATTTAATTAGTAAAAACAAACAAATTTAAAATTTGTGATTTTTTGCATAGGGGTTTTTCCCCTAACGATCTTTTTTCGAGCAAATGGCAATATAATCTTGCGCTCACTTATAGCTTTTCTATTTGGCCACTTATATGAAAATCAATTTTCAATTAAAATATTTGTTTGCGTATTCGAGGTCTAACAATTATTAATTAAGAGTATATTTTTTTATTATTCACTTGCAAAACTTATCGGATCCTTACGTCCAAACCTGATGGCTTTTAACAAAAAGTATCAATAATAACTACAGGAACCCAGCAACACTAATGAACATTTAGAATATAACTTTGTTAAGCTCAAATATTTATTTTATAAAGCGAATTAGTTTCTTAACTTCATAATTCCTTATAATTCAAACCTTCATCTAAAACAGCAAACCTATGTATCAGTATCATAGGTAGATATAGATTGTGAAAATTTTGTATTTCTATTTTCAGAATTGATTTAAATGAATTACGCACTTATTTTTAACAGTGGTTAATTAATATTTAAATAAAATGTTCACTGTCTTAAGACTTTGTCACAGTCATACATTTAGATAATCAGTAATATTAATCTTCCACAAAGTAAGAAAAATTTAAAGTGTAATAGAATCGAAGGGTTGAAGAAGTTTCAAAATAAGACAAAATTGTAATTAAATAATTATCAATAAGTAGTTGCAAATGGATAAAGATCATTAGGTTAAGGCAGGCGGGTTCAACAAAAATTTTTAGTTTATTTCTGACAATTTACATTAAATAAAAAAAAAAAAACAATAGACTTGAGGCAAAAAAGGTTTCTTTTATCCAAAAAAAAAATTTAGAAAATAATCTTATAAATTTCGTGTCCACCCGTTTGTCGACACATTTAAACCAATTTTAGTAATCGATTAAGAGATTCGAGAATTTGAATCTTGGACTTAGGTTAAATTAAAGGTTAATATTGTAGAGTTCAATTCAAGTTGTTAAGAAGCAAAATACAGTTCGCAAGACTTTTCAAAATCGGAGATCATTTAGAAAGGTAAGAGAATATTACAAACAAAATCTTTTATTAAAATTTTGTTGATTTTAGAAAAAAGATCTAGGAATTTGGATAAATATTTTCTGTGGCAAATTTCGCTAAGTTTTATAGATTAAAATATTTAAAGTCACAAATATACATTAATAGTTCTCTTTTCATTATGGCGGTAATTAAAGTACCAACCTTTCATTCGAAGCATAATTAATAATTATATATTCAATCAAAAATACAACAATATACCAAATATAAACAGATTATTGAATTTAACTCAGACAGAATTGAATTGAATTTAACAGATTCAGAATACTTTAAAATTCAAATTCAAAATTATACAATATAAAAAGAAAAAATTGTATCTAAAACGTTTCTACATGCTTTTATAAGCCTAATGTTTAAATTAGAATTTACTAAGAATATATAATATGTCCTCCTATTGCAACATGTACTGGTGTTCCCCTATTCCAACAAGTACTTAGGCTTATTGGCCTTAAAGTTGAACAGTTTACCCTATGCCCAATAAAAAAAAATTAAAAATAGCCCTGATTAATATTGCGGAATAGTATTTTTGAAATGTGGCTTTTAAAACCTCTAGTTTTAATGACTTACTTACACTCTGCTTTTTTTTTTAAATATTGTAGAACGAAAATTCTAATTTTTTTTTAGTAAATGGATATTTAAGAATATCTCTATTCAATTAATATCAATTTCAAAGTTTGCGTGCGGGCTACTTATATAACAACAACAGGTATTTATTTACAAATAATAAACATACACATTTAATTAATATGTTAGATATGTGAAGAAAATGATTATTAAATCATCAGAGATGATTTGTAAATTTCTAATTTAAGATGATGAAGAAAATTGTTTTACCTGGCATTTACTCAAGTGTTTAAATACTGCTATTATAGTTTCTCAACATAAAAAAAAACACATAATTAAGTATTTAACTACTTAAATATTAGTATAAAATGTGATAAATTGTATTTAGGTATAAATTAAATATATATTAAATATAAAATGTTTAATTATAATTGAATAAGTGACACGAAAATATAATTAAAAAGTCTAGATACGTAATTTTGATATACGAAGATTTGAACTTTGAAAAAAAAAATTAACTTATCTTAACAGTTGTATTGAAAAATATGAATGAAAAATATATTAAAATTATTTTCATTTCTTTTACAGATTTATAATTGGAAAATATTACCCCGATTAAATCCAGCCAGTGATTATCCCAGTGACTTTGATGTAATTCTTTTAGAAGAAGATTCAAATTTATCAGGTTTAGATGCTTTAAAATCTCATCCAGCAGTTAAAAGTGTTACACCACAACGTATGGTATATCGTACCCTAAAATATGTTCCTATACAGAAAGATAATAACATAAATGATTATGAAAGTGAACCAGATGAATCAATTGATTCAAAAGAACAACATCAAATATTAGAAGATGAAAAATTTCTGTATGAATTAATTGAAAAAATTGCTCACGATGCAGAAAAAGTTACAGAACCATTAAAAAATATTCATCGAAATTTACATCAAAGTTCAACTACAGAAATGCCAATAGTACCATCAGAAAATTCACCCACTTCAAATCTTCAAAATAATTCAAGTATAGTGAATCAAACAAAAGATGAACCACCTAAACATAGCAATCGTCGTTTATTGCGTGCAATTCCACGTCAAATAACTTCAATGTTAAGAGCTGATGTACTTTGGTCATTGGGTATAACAGGAAAAGGTATTAAAGTAGCTGTATTTGATACAGGTCTATCTAAAAATCATCCTCATTTTAAAAAAATCAAAGAACGTACTAATTGGACAAATGAAAAATCACTAGATGATGGTGTTAGTCATGGTACTTTTGTTGCTGGTGTAATAGCAAGTTCAAAGGAATGCTTAGGATTTGCACCAGATGCAGAATTACATATATATAGAGTTTTTACTAATAATCAAGTATCGTATACATCATGGTTTTTGGACGCATTTAATTATGCTATTTTAAAAAAAATTAATATTTTAAATTTGAGTATTGGTGGTCCAGATTTCTTAGATCATCCGTTTGTTGACAAAGTTTTAGAGTTAACAGCTAATAAAGTAATAATGATATCAGCTATTGGCAATGATGGTCCTCTCTATGGTACTCTCAACAATCCAGGAGATCAAAGTGATGTTATCGGAGTTGGTGGAATGAATTTCGAAGAAAATATTGCCAAATTTAGTTCTAGAGGAATGACTACATGGGAATTGCCACAAGGGTATGGAAGATTAAAACCAGATATTGTGACATATGGAAGTCAAGTAAAAGGAAGTAATATTAGAGGTGGATGTAGATCATTATCAGGGACATCAGTTGCTTCACCGGTTGTTGCTGGAGCAGGTATAAAATAATTAATTTGAATTCACAATACTTATTATATTTTTAATTTTATTATAAATCTAATTTTAATAATTTTACTATAAAATAAAATTTTTTTTTTTTATTTTAGTTACCCTTATTGCTAGCGGTGTACTTCACAAACTGGATTTGATTAATCCATCTTCTATGAAGCAAGCACTAATTGAAGGTGCTACAAGATTAACAGATAACAATATGTTTGAGCAGGGTCATGGTAAATTGAACATATTGAGAAGCATGAAAATTCTTTCAACATATACGCCTAAGGCTACTTTAAGCCCACCATACTTAGATTTTACAGAAGATTATATGTGGCCATATAGCACACAGTCTTTATACTATACAAGTGCTCCAATAATTGCCAATGTTACAATTTTAAATGGTATGGGTGTAACTGGACATGTAATTAATAAGCCAACATGGCATCCTTACATTAAGCAAAATGGACATTTATTGAATATATCAATAACTTATTCAGAATTTTTATGGCCATGGTCTGGATGGATGGCTGTACATATCGGTAAAAATCATATAATTTTAACAATTTCGTTTATTCTAATTTGTATTTAATTTCTCACAGCTGTAAACGAGAATGCAGCTAACTTTGAAGGTTTAGCTCAAGGTCATATTACACTAACGGTTCAAAGTCATTCCGGTCCTGATGAAACAGAAGCTCGTAATAGTACTGTAAGCTTTCCTATACGTGTAAAAATTATACCAAAACCACCACGTCATAAAAGAATCCTTTGGGATCAATACCACAGCTTACGATACCCTCCCGGTTATTTACCAAGAGATAATTTAAAAATTAAATCAGATCCATTGGATTGGAGAGCTGATCATATTCATACAAATTTTAAAGATATGTATACACATTTGCGAAACGCAGGCTATTATGTAGAAGTTCTAGGACAACCTTTTACTTGTTTTAATGCTTCAAACTATGGAACGTTGTTAATTGTTGACCCGGAAGAAGAGTTTTTCGATGAAGAGGTAGTGAAACTAAAAAATGATGTTTATAATTTAAATTTAAGTGTTGTGGTATTTGCTGATTGGTACAATACAACAGTAATGAAGAAAATTAAGTTCTTTGATGAAAACACAAGACAGTGGTGGATGCCAGATACTGGTGGATCAAATATACCAGCTTTAAATGAATTATTAAGAGAATTTGGTATAGCATTTGGCGATTTTGTTGGTGAAGGTTACTATGCTCTGGGTGACCACAGTATGTATTACGCTAGTGGCGCGAATATTATACGATTCCCCAAAACAAATTCAAGCATGTTAATAGAAGCTGATTTACATGATCAAGGTTTAGAGGTAAGATTTTATAAGATTTTTTTTGTTATAAATATTTGTATTAATTTCTTTTAGATTCTTAAAACAAATGAACAAAAAGCTAGACATAAAACAGCAGTACCGATTTTAGGACTAGTTCAACTTGATAGAAATTTATACAAAGCACATACTTTAGAACACGAACAAAATGGATACAATGAAAATGTTATCGATCAACCTGATTTAGATGCTGAAGAACAAGACATGAATAGAAATCCTATTCTTAATAAAAGAACCTTATTGGAAGATGTAAATAATGAAATCGAAAATAAAACCAATGATCAAAGAATGCTTAAGTTTGATAACAATGAAATAATAAAAAATTTAGAGAAATTTGATGACCTAACAAATGATTTAGAAGCAAATAATTTAGATACCGGAGTTGGAGAAGATGAAAGTGAAAATGGACATGGAAAAAATTTAAATAACGTACCTCAACAAGAAAATGAGTTAGAAACAAATGATATTAACGATACAAATAATTTTAATGATTTAAAAAATAAAAATTTTAAACAACATAAAAGAGAAATGCAAAATTCAAAACAACGTGAAGGACGAATAGCAGTTTTTGGTGATTCCAATTGTTTAGACTCGACCCATTTAGAAAAGCCATGCTATTGGTTATTGGATGCTTTATTAGAATTTACAATGACGAATCATATATCAAATTTATTGCATGATTTGAACAAAATAAATCAAATATCGTTACAGCCCGATGGTACAATATCAGGCAAATTATTACCATCACGAATGCCTGGTAGTAATTTAAATCAATATTCAAAAGTTTTAGACCCACAGAATTCACAACGTAAACGTATTTTGCAAAAATGTTTAAATTTCAAATGGGAACAACCAATATTTTTGAATTTAACAGCACCGCGTGATTTAAAGTTACAAAATGATATGTTAGTAAATGAAAACATTTTAAATAACGGTTTGAGTAACGCAGCATCTGGTTCCCATCATCCTCGTAATGGTGAAGATGGTGAAAACAATTCGAATTTATTAAGGAAATTAGAAAGTCAAAAAGGTGAGGTACGTAATGGTTCAGGGTTTAATTTACTTTTTGTTAATTTATTCAATGTTGTACACTAATCATATATTATAATTTTAAACTTTTATTTATTATATTAAATAAATTATATATTTCATTTGATTCATTTATTTAAATTATTTTTAAAGCATATTTGTTAATTAAAACCGAACCATTACTATCATATTTCATTATGTCCAGTAATTCATTGAATATGTAAATTTTAATGTTATTCTAGTTTATTTAAAATAAGACTAAATAAAGTTTATTTTACTTTCGTAGGTATACTAACTCAAGAAGATATTGATTTAGGTGCTATGGCCGCTGCGGTTGCTGCTGCATCATCACAAAATGGGGTTGTGGATGCTGTTGGTGTTGGTGGAAATAATCCAAGTAGTAGTAATATCTATGCAAAAATACCATCCCATCACACAATATATGTCGATGAAAATGGTTTTGTAGAACATAATATTAAAAAGGGAGTTCCAAATTTTAATAATAATAAAGTGGTGAATAATAGAATGCAATCATCAGATGAAGAAACCCTTAGTTATTCCTTAATTTCTTTAGTTTTATTAACATTAATAGTATTTTTTGTTTTTATTAATTGGTTTAAACGACGAAGAATATTAAATTTAGGCTCTAGTAATAGTAATACAAATTGTAGTAATAATGCTAATACATCAAATAGCCATCGTAATAGCCGTTCACGTCGATACTCGTCTTTAAGATCGTTGTGGTTTTAAATTCATATATATATATGTATTTTAATGATTAGACTTAAGTTATAGCGATTTTTAAATTGCATAGAATTTTTTTTACAACTTAAAGGAAAGGAATTAAAATTTTAGATGTAAATTTCAGAAAACCAGAAAACAATTACAAATCCACTAAATTTTAAAATCAATTTTATATTAAATATTGAAGTTAAATGTTTAAATTATGAACTTTTTATTAGGAAAAACAGAACTATTATTTATTATCTAACTGTGCTAATATTTTTCTGTTTAAGTTGCAGAAAAATTAAATGCAAGATATTATGTACTTTATCAATCGCTTTGACTTTTCTTTTAATTAAAAAACTTAAAAAAAATACTGAAATATATGAATAATTTCAGTGTGAATACTTCTTTAGCAAAAAAACATTAAAATTATATTCTGGAATGCTCTTTGTGTATATCATAACAATTTAAACATTTTTTCGTACTTAAAACAGTACTAATTATAAAATTCTTTTTGCAAGAATGCTTTAATTTATTTTAACGAAATTTTTAAAAATAATTTGTAACAAATGCGATTTAATATATTACTGATTCGAATCCAAATTCACAAAAAGCACAAAATATTAATATTTTAATTATACGCAAATTCTTATTGAATTGTTCAAATGTATACGAACTGTGAATATCCAAACAAAAATTATATAAGTTATATTTTAAATGAAATTTTCCCTTTTCAAAATTTTTCTATTTCTGCACAAAATAATTTTCAGAATCTAATTTTAAAATTAATGTGATGTCTTTTAATTTTAGAATAAAAGGTAATACTTCATAGGAAATTTAATGGTCTCCCGTATATATATACATTATTTTAAATGTTTTTTTTTTAATTTTAAAAGAAAATTAAAATATTTTTATAAACATTAATCGTTCACATGAATATCTTTCATATCAAGTGTAATGTACCATTAACTATACTCATGCATGTAATCTGTAAGTGTAAACTTTTTAAATTTTAAATTAAGTGAAAATTATATCTTATTTTTAATAACTCGATATTAATTATTATGACGAAGTGAGTCATTTAAAAATTTGCAACCAAAATTGTATTTGATCCTGAAATATTTAAAAATATTAAATATGTACAACATTTTAGAAAAAAAAATATTGAGTTTTGGAAACTTAATAAAAATTAATTACTATTGGTCAAGAATTTTTATTTTGATTCTAACAATGTTAACATTACTTTATAATGAGAAGTCAATTTAATTAAAAAATAATTATGCTTTGATATACTTTTAATTTTTCATCACAACATTAAATGCTATCAACTTTCAACATTTCATTTACAAACCCAAACATTTACAAAGCAAATGTAAAACAAAAAATTTTTATAATTTTTTATTTGAATTTTATTTTGTAATATAAAAATTAAACGATAATTAAAATTAAATAATAAGATTAATGTATAGAATAAATTTTTATATTAAAAACTAAATTAAAATGGATAAAATATAAAAAGTTTAAGTGATAAACTAACTAGTAAATTTAAACTAAAAAAAAAATAAATATATATGTATGTACATATAATATATAAATGGAATTTCAATGGTTTTTTATTAATTAAAAAATTAAGATTGAGATATTTTATAGAACATCTTTAAGAATAAAATAAGAATTCTGAATTACAAGTAAAAAACAATTTTGGAAATGAAATAAGTACACCTGGTATAGATTTTACCAAAAGGTTAAATCTATTTATTTATTTTTTTAAATTTCTAATTTCTTATCTAAAAAATTACATTTTAAATATTTTTTTTTTTAAATTCCTGAGATATTTTTGTCAGTTTGAAAAAATGTTTAAAAATTTTTCTTTCTTATTTTATTTAATTGAAAAAAAATAGAAAATAAAAAAAGAGTATGTCAAAACGACATTATGGTACAAAAGTTCATCCAGTACGTAAAAATAAATCAAAAATCAAATTGAAACAATTCGATGTTGGAATATCGGCCACAAATCTTCTTGAGGCTTCCATACAAAGTAAAAGTACTTTAAAGGAAACAACTAAAAATGAAAATTCCAAAGTTTCTAACTTTAATAAGAAACATTCAGACCAGCATTCAAAACATAAATTAGTTCAATTTAATACATGCGTTGATATATTTGAAGTTTCTGATACTTGGAAAATCCATATTCGAAACGAAAGTTTGAAATCAGAAAATGAGCAACAGGTAAAGTATTTTTTATAATTTTATAAATTGAAGTGTACTAAGTGTTTATCCTAAAATTTATAAATTATAGGCCAGAAATAAGAAATTAAAAGAAATTTATTTACCATCAAATATACAAGCAAAAAAAGGTGTTCAATTAGTATAATGAATATTATTGCATAAAAAAAATATTACATTTAATTTTTTTTAAATTAATTCATAAAACTATGAATTTGTAAATTTAAAAATTTGTAACTTTCAATAGAACCAACTGTTTACATCTTTCATAAACAAAATATTGAGGAAAATTTATTGTAACATTTTCCATCTTCCATAGTTTTTTAGATGTTTTTTGTAGGAAATAATCGTAACATGGTGGACATAAATCTAAATCTGATGTTGTAAATACATAACGTTTTTCTAAAGCTATATAAATTGTTTTTCTTTTTTTATAGCGTTTTTGGTCTAATAATTTATCCAGAACTGCAATAAAGCAATCAGTTAAATCGTCATCGTATATAACTGAAAATAAAAAATAATGTTTAAACACAAAGCAATTTTAATGATGAATATTACCATCTGCTGCCAATATTATATCACTATCCTGAATATGTTTTTCTAAAGTTTCTGAAAATATATCAGCTTTAAAATCTAATTCCATTACTTCAACATTAGATTTAATTAATTTATTGTTTCTTTTGATGTTATTTGCAATCAATTCCAATATTCCACCGAGATCAATGTCTATGCAAAATAACTGTTTAAATTAATATTTTTTTTTTCTTCATTATACCTGTGCAGATGACTGATTTTGCATATATTCCTGCAGCAATGCTAGTAAGACCAACACCAGCCCCTAGTTCTAAAATAGTTTTATCGGAAATATCCCTACGACAATGAAATAAAAAATCCGCCAGTAAAAGTGCACCTCTCCATACTTGCAATCCCACTAATTTTAAAACCGTGGACTGAGAATGCTCTAAAAATTTATTTTAATTTTTTGACTTTGTTTTACATACATTAAAATCTTACCGATTTCAATAATGCCTTCTTTTTTTCTAATTACTTCTATATCGCCATCATTATCAACTGGACTTTTACTTTCAGGTGGAAAAGAAAATCTAAATTTAGATACAATATCTGAAATATAATTTAAAATAAAAATATTTTAAAATTTTTCATAAATTCTAAATAAGACTTGCTTCCACTATCCGTTTTTGATGGTTCAAAATTTGTTTCAGTATAAATTTCTGATGAAACCGTCAACTCCATATTTTAATAATTGTTTAACCAGTTGAATTAGCTAAGCTACCAATAATGCTAAAAAAATTCATTTAATTGTTCCTACACGTTGTATTGTATCTTTGTTATATGTACATACTTTTTGGAAAATTGCCAAAAAACATTTTAAGTATGCCAAGTTCATTTATTTTAGGATCGCCGGCATAAACAATAATGTAAACAAAACTAAAACCTTCGTTAGTATATAATGTCAAGTTAAGAAAGTTTAGTTTATTACGTATTGTAAAATAATAGTATGTTTTCTTTCACCTAAAAAAAGTTGTGTTAAACCGTAATTTTTATTTAACTTTGGTTTAAAAAAATTAATTCTACAAATTTGTTATTGTTTTGATTTTCAACTGCAATTTCAAAAATAAAAATAACAAAAGTCATATACAAGTCATAACAAAAGTCAAAAATCCAAACACTTGTAAATTTGTAATTTTACATATGAAAGTGAAATGCTGCCATTTTTAAAAGTTTTTAATTGCTACAAATTAAATTTTTTAAAATAAAGTTTTTAAATTATTAAATAAAAATTCATAATGCTATTTATTAATTTTTAATTCTGTTTAAAAAAAAATCAAATATTTTAATTGAAATAATTAACTATATATATTAATAAATTCTATACGGAAATAACTCTAAATTAACTCTAAAAATTTGTAATGTAGTGTAGATTTTGCAAGCGATCTGTCAATAATTTGACATCTCAAAATATATTTGTATTTTTAAATTCAAATTTAAAAATATTAAATAAATGTTTTAAAATGTTAGGTAATAATTTTTCATATTGTGAAGACAGTTTTCCAAGAATAGCTCCTAGTCCAACTGCTGTTCTACCACAAGTAAGGAATTAAAGTTAAGAGATAAATTTTACTTTAAAAATTTTTATTTTAGCAGACTTCTGAACAACATTCTTCTGTTCCTGAGGTATCTTTAATTTTCACAAATAAAAATGTTTTTAACAATAATCAAGCAAGTAAAACAAAACCTCCGATACCAACTCCAACACAATTAACTTCAACATATACATTGAATTCAACTGGGCCAATTCCGCCAAAATCTTCTGTACCAGAATTGTCAATAATATTACAAAATAATGATAATGGAAACATTATTTATTCTTCAAATGGCGATGCTTCATCAAAGCTCAATGCTATCAATCAAATTAAAAATAATGGTCAATGCTCATTACCAATTAGAACATTTTCAATGTTCAAAAAAGAATTTTCGAAAAAAATAGAATCAACAAAAGTGCCTTTAATAAAACCTTTGAATGATAGTAATCAGTCTTCTAATATAACATCGCAATCAATTGAAACTTTAGTAGATTCAATTAACATTAATAATTCAAGAAAAAATAATACTGAAACTAGCCTGGACATTTCTGATACTAAAAATGAAAGCATAGATGACAATCGTGGTTGTAATAAACTAGATAAAAATAATGAATCGAAACCTTTAGATGAATGTAATTGTTCTAAATTTGATGTTCTTACACAAAAGATTGATAATTTAGGTAATTTGATGAATAAGATGGTTGTACAAATGAATGAAATTGAAAAAGATTTTGAAAGTTTTAAATTAGAGTTAAAAGGGGATTTGATACAATCTCTTAGTGAAGTAATTTCTAAACAATTGAATTTAGATAGGAACATGAAATTTAGGCATCATCCGTGTGAAGAAGAAAAAAACGGAGATGTATATGAACAAGTTGAAACTTTTAGTTATGATAGAGAAATATTTATTGATACTAACCAAAATTCAAATCCTAATCAAAATACTGGTCAAGAGTTTTATGGAAAATCTACAAAAAATGAATCAAAAAAGACTGAAACTGTGAATGATGCTTGGTAAAATATTACATTTACCAATTTTCCTCTTCTTAAATTTTATTTTAATTTTAGGTTTCCGAAAAAACAAAATACAAATATGCGGAACTTTAAAAAACCAGTAATTCATAATGTTTTAGATCCATTACCTGAAAACTCTCCACTTGTAATTTCAAGTGATAAGAGTTTAGTAATGCAAAAATTAGCAGAAAAGTATTTATCAGAAACTTATTATAAAGAAGTCGTTGTAAACCGCGGGTGTACAACGAATAGGAATTTAGAAAAAACTGAGAATGATAAGCATGTTAATGAATTATCTTTTGCATCTTATGATTATTTAAGGAAATATAATTTAATACAGAAAAGTGATACCATTAATGGAAGAATTCATGATGGGGATAATCAAGATCATCAAAACATCATGTTTTTTGAAAATCTTGAAAAAGGTCCTAAGTTAATGTAGTATTAAAATGTTTTAATTGTATAAAATTATATAAGTAAACGTATCAGTTTCAAAATAAAAAAAAAATTGAATTTGAATTTCGTTGTACTAAAATTTTAGCTCCATCTGTTAGAAGTTTTATTAAAAATAATATGTATAAAAAAGTTTAAAATGAATTTTCACTATAAACTGTTTTTAATGTTTTTTGTATTATTTTAATTTTATATAATAAAGAATTCGAAATGAAGCAAAAACAAAATGGGTTTTTCAAAATTACAATTTATAAAAATAGAAATGCATTGGTTTATTATTTAGAACTTAACAACATTTTGATGCATTGGTCACTTTAAATTTTTCTACTTTAAAATGTCATTTGTTTTTAAAGTTTTAGTACATCCGGCTGTCATTTCTTTCTTTTGGTTGTTTTCATATTAAGTTGTTGATGTAAGTTTTCTCTCTTCAAAAATCTTTATTCATCTGTTAAAAATTATAAAATATTTTCAAATGTTTTGACAAATTTTCAATATTAAAACCTGTAGTTTTGAAATTAAATTAAAATTAAAAATAGTGCCTCTTGTTTTCCATGAAACTTTAATTGTCAAAGTTTCAACCTATAATTTTTGAAAAGTAAAATATTAATATGTGTTAATTTTTATATTTTAGCGAAACAACAAGATAAAATGAAGTTAAATAGACTTGTTACATCTTCACGCAGGAAGAATCGTAAGCGTCATTTTACAGCTCCATCACATATTCGCCGACGACTGATGTCAGCACCTTTATCGAAGGAGCTTAAACAAAAATACAATGTACGTGCTATGCCAATTCGTAAAGACGATGAAGTTCAAGTAGTACGTGGACATTTCAAAGGCAACCAAGTTGGTAAAGTAGTACAATGTTATCGTAAAAAATTCGTAGTTTACATTGAAAAAATTCAACGTGAAAACGCCAATGGTACCAATGTTTATGTTGGTATTCATCCATCAAAATGTCTAATTGTTAAATTAAAATTAGATAAAGATCGTAAGAAGATCTTAGATAGAAGAGGAAAAGGACGGTTGGCAGCACTTGGAAAAGATAAGGGTAAATATACAGAAGAAACAACTACAGCTGCCCAACCAATGGAAACAGCTTAATCTAAGTGTCCCTAAGTTCTGTTCATATGATTTTATTAAGGAAACCAACAATATAAAAAAGTAAAAAAAAAGAAAAATTGTTTATTTTTGTAGTATGAATATTAAGTTTCAGTGAATTCCAAAATTAATTTTAGAAAATGAGTTTTGTTTATAAATAAAAAATTTATTTGGTTTGTCTAATTCAAAACCATAATTTGTGAATTAAAAAACTTCACAAAAATATATTATTTTAGTAAAGGAACCTTGAATAACATTGTTAAACAATATTATGTCTTTGTCAAATAAATTGTTCCAATGTTCATGTAATTAGGAAGATTTTAAATGGACATGTGTTATTTGAACTTAGGGAATAAGGATTTGAAGAGGTTCTTATAACATACATATATATAAAATTATGTTTTTATAAATGGGATAAGATTAGCAACTGCAAAACCGTGTCTTATCAGTAATCTACAAAAATTTTTTACGCAAATTTTATGCTTTATACTTTAATAAGGACGTAACAAAAAAGGTTCGAAAATAAAGACAAAAAAATTATGTTTGAATATTACGTTTCACTTTTAATATCCTTTATTTCTGGTTTAAATTTTTCTCTAATAATATCATTATAACCTTCACGATTTCTGGCAATTTCAATCGCTAAAAATTGTATTCTTATGACTAAAATGGAGTTTTCTGGTACAAATTCTTTTGAAGCATCAGATCTCAACAATGTTCCATAAGAAAAATCTTCAATTTTGTTAAATTTTTCTATAAAAGATCTCCATTTCATTTTTTCATCTTCTGATTTAATATCATCATCTGTTAATTTTCCAATTTTCAAATCTGGGAAATCCTGCCTAAAAGTTGAATAAATAATATCATCGTAAGGACTCAGTCTCAAGGTTCTTGGATCCACACTACTAATAAGCTAAAATTTTTTAATTGTTTTATTATTAATTATGTTTATAATTAAAAATCATTTAATTACATTAAAATGTACTTCAGCATGTTCCATAGCTTTCATTGCCCACAGTTCTTCTACGACATTATCATTTTCGAATTCTTCAGCCGGTTTCGATAGTACATCCTAAGTTGTTAAAAATTACTACATATATATTTTCGTTTTAATTTTAAAAGATATTATTTTTACTTTACCATTTTTTAATTTATTCGAATTCTCGGGAATTTATTATTAAAACAATTTAAAAGTTTTGTTAATTATTTTTATTTTCAATAAATTTTTGTTTTTAACCACATTGAGAAATGTCAAATATGAAAGCAAGCTGTCAATTAGTCCTAAAATTTAATCGACAATTTATTGAAGCCACCTATATACTTTCTGACATTTAGAGTGGTCGGTATATAGATGGCTTTAGCAGATTACAAATATTACATTTAAGTACAAAATAAAAATTACTATTGCAGTTTTCTCAAAGCAATGGTAATTGTCATTTTTTACTTGACGTTTAATTCATTTGATTTCTGTTCAATTTACTATCCTCAATGGTGCTCTAAATTTATATTTGTGCTTAATAAATAAAACACACTCTACGAGTGTTCTGAATTATAGAAAAAAGCAAATAAAAAACTAAATATTACTGGTTTAGATTTTGTTTCGAAAACTCAATCTCTGCTCTGGCTAATAAACGCTTTGCTATACATTAATAAGCATTGTGTTTGCAGCGTTTTAGACATTTCAATGAATCGCAGGAATGTTTTCTCATCACAGTCTATTAACTTATTCTTTTTTCGTAAGGCTGGTACGTTCCAATTACAAAATTCAAATGTCATGTATCCATAAAAATATGTATTAGTATGCAAAACATTTTAGGAAAAAGACTTTAGAGAACATCTTTTTGCCTCTAAATACTTGTCTACTTATTATGGATAGCTCTCCATGTATTATGGACGACTCTCCCAGTAATTTATCGTTTTTTCTTTGTCGCTTTTTCATGGTTGTATCTTCTGCCTATGCTCTAACTTTTGCCCAAGGAATTTTTCTAATGAAAATTAGCCTTTTGTATAGGTTATGGTCGAATCCGTACATATGGCAGACTTTAATATGTATTTTTTTGCTATTCGTACATATTTTATATTTGTCTCTCTGACATGTACAATAGTTTTGTATCTTTCGCTTTTCTACTAAGCATTAACAGCAATGTATAAAATTAGAAATAGATTCAAAAAATACATTCAGAAAATACGTTTGTATAATCAGTATAATTAACGTAATATAAGAATTGAATTTTTTAAAAATTGTGTGGTTTTATTTTATGCTTCCCGCTTGAAATAAATTATTTGTTGAAGGATAACCCTTTCTTACGTTTATATTGCTAATTAGAATTCTAGCACAAGTTTTATAAAATGTAGTTTATTAAATTTTATGAAAACTTTTTGTATTCTATTCTTTAAATGACAAACATTTTATTTATTTTAATTTTATATTACATATTTTACAAGATATAATTAGAAATTACAAACGAATTAAAATTTACGTTTAACTTCCTTGTCAATAAAATTACAACTAAACAAAATTCTAAAAGGTAAATATGGCAAATTTTTAATTAATTTGATTTGTGGTGGGCATAGAATTACTAATACTAGTAATTTACACCGAAACAAAAATACTAGAACTAAGTAGTAAATCTATGGTGCTGGTGATTAGGAAAAACTGTTCATTTTAACCGGATATTAATTGTAATGAAATGTATTCAATAAATCAAGTATTTTTATTATTGATTACCGTAGCTGATTATCAAAACATCAACTGACATTTCGATTCTCGTTCTTAATAAATTTTGACAGCATAATAAAGTCAAGTCTAGTGACAAGCAGAAATTTATAAGTTTTTCATTTGAATAGAATAAAATAAAAATTTATTAAAAATGGTCTTGGAAAGTACTATGATATGGTAAGCGATTAATTAATATTAACTTAAAGTTAAAATAAAATTAATATTTAAAAAAATTCTTATATTTATCGTTTTAAAAAGCTTTTACTAAAATGACTAGCAAAATTTGCTAAGACAAAAACATTAAAGTTATTTTTATTTATTTTAGTTTTGATAATAGTGATTATCAGCGGAATGGTGATTATTTTCCTACCAGATTAAATGCACAAAAAGATGGAATTAATTTAGTATGTTTAACGAAAGTTCGTTCAAATCCGGAAAACAATGTTGGTCTCCTAACCTTAGCAAAGTAATTTCTATTCAATAAGTAAATTCAATTTATTAGTTAATTTTTTTTCTATAGCACCGTAGAAGTACTGGCGACTTTAACAAGTGATGTTGGTAGAGTATTTTCGAAAATGCATCTAGTACAACCAAAAGGTGACATTAATCTATTAACCGGAATTAGAATTGCTCATGTAAGACTTCAAATATTTAATAGAAGAAGAACTTTAATTGCATATTTTATTTTTATAGCTTGTTCTCAAACACAGACAAGGTAAAAATCATAAAATGCGTATTGTAGTTTTTGTTGGCTCTCCAGTTATTAATGATGAAGGTGATTTAGTTAAATTAGCTAAACGTTTAAAGAAAGAAAAAGTAAATGTAGATATCGTTTGTTTCGGTGATCATGATCATAATAATGACATTTTAAATGCTTTTATAAATGCATTAAATGGTAAAGATGGTACTGGTTCACATTTGGTTAGCGTTCCTCGTGGTTCTGTTTTATCAGATGCTCTATTATCTTCACCTATAATTCAAGGTGAAGATGGTCTAGGTGGAGCGGGATTAAGTGGAGCTGGTTTTGAATTTGGTGTTGATCCAAATGAAGATCCAGAATTAGCATTAGCTTTGCGTGTTTCGATGGAAGAACAGCGTCATCGTCAAGAAGAAGAACAAAGACGTGCGTTAGCAGCTTCAAATGCTAGTGGTGCTACTCCTGATGCTGTACCTGCTGAAAGTACTACTGAAACTGTAGCAACAACTGTTGTTGCCGCCGCTGAGCCTAATTCGGAAGAAGCAATGTTGCAAAGAGCTTTAGCTTTGTCTACAGAAACCCCAGTAAGTTTTTTTTTTTATTTTGAGTATGCAGAAGTAGTAACTAAATTTTGTTTTTGTAGGCTGAAGATAATATGCCAGATTTTGCTAATATGACTGAAGAGGAACAAATTGCTTTTGCTATGCAAATGTCAATGCAAGATGCACGTATGTTATTTAAAATATAATCAAATTTATAAAAATGCATATAAATTAAAACATTTTTATTTTATAGCAGAAACTGTTACTCACCAAGCTAAAAGGCCAAAAACAGAAGAAAGTGCTCCAATGGAGGTAGATGAAGATTATTCAGAAGTAATTGGTGATCCAGCATTTCTTCAAAGTGTTTTAGAAAATCTTCCTGGAGTTGATCCACAGTCAGAAACAATACGCGATGCTGTTGGAAATTTAAATAAGGATAAAGAAAAAGATAAAAAAGATAAAAAGCAAGGCGAAGGCAGTAAATAAGTGAAATCATTTAGAGGAAAGAAGTTTTCAAATATTCTTTTAAATCATGCGAATTATCCTTATGCAGGGGCAGGGGGTTAAACATATATATTAAGTTTCGCTTGTATCTTAAAGACCAGAAGCTAATAATATGTATTCATTCTTATTTCAAAAATTTCTAATTAAATAATTTTCATAAAGAAATGTGTATAATTTTTTAGACGGAGTCCATTTTTTTGTATACTATATTAGTCCATGAGTGTAAAGTCTTAATGTAATATCCCAGTATATTCCTAGGATTTAGAGTTCAGAAATTTTTAATGGAATTTATAATTATAAAAGACCTGATTTTAAAAATTACTTAAATATAATCATATAATATGTAGAAGAGAAATCTCGAAAAAAGTTTGTAAGTCAATTTATTTAAATTTTAATCGATATGTTTCACTTTTCTACAGTCAACCAACACACTTAATCAAAAAGTTTGGTAATTTTATTACTAATAAATTTTAAAATTTACTTTTACCTAAGAATTTTTTTTTATTTTAAGTATTGAATAATTCCAACCATATAAAGGTTATAAAATATAAATAACTTCTACCCAATTTAGTAAAAACATTGAACATTTTTTTTCGTTTATTTATTCTTAAAATATTGCAGCTATATTTGCCAAGTTTCTTCGGACTTTCCATTTCCAAAAAAAGAAACCCCAACCCTTTTTATCAACTCTGGTTCACCACTTCCCAGTATTTAAAAAGCCGATCTGTAATTTTATAGGTTTAGAATATGTATGCATCTTAATAACTTTTCATAGTGGTCTAGGAGGTGTTGATGGTAAGCTTGTTAACCGAGTCTGTGGGTTCGACGTTTTGATTTTTTGGAAAAATTACAGAAAAAGTTTTTTAGAAATGCTCGCAATCCCCAAATACATATACATATAATGTAAACTTAAGTTATGTATGTTTAATAAAAGCGTGTTCCATTATTATTAATTAAAATAATAAAACAAAATTAGTTTATTCTAAAAAGTAAAATTTAAATAATGTATGTAGGAATTTCAAAATCTTAAACAAACAAAATATCGCACCTCTGACGTCATGTAGAATGCTTCATCTCTATAAAAATTTTAAAATAAAGAGTATTTTCTTTCTTTTAAATATATACTTATATGTTTAATTATAAAGAAAAATCTATCTATAGTTATAAAGTTAGAAATTCACAATTTTTTTTTATTTTCAAATAGGTACTTAATTATTAGAGTACAGACTAAAGAATTTAATATTAACAAAAATCTTTAATTCTATCAATATACCTATAATTTTAATAATTTTAATTCTAAATTTAAATTTAATTTTCAATTTTTTTTTTCTCGAATATTAATTTTATTAAATATAAATTTAATTATTTTTTTTTTTTAAAATTTTACAAATTTAAATTTTTTTATTATAAAAGCAATTATTTAAATTTACATTAAAAAATTTTACTTTTCGTCTTCTTAACTATTTGCGGCTTTTCGAGTGATGGACCTATTCTTGATTAGTCTTCTAACAACACTTTGGCCCCAGATTATATGAAAGCATAGATTTCAAGAAAACATTCGGTTTAAATTAGAATGTGATTTTTTTCATTCAAAGTAGCTCGGGAATTTTAAACCATCCGTCCTTTATATTATTGTTTATACTTTACATTGTTTACATGGTACATTAGTAACATATGAATAAAATATAATGAATTGTCATTTGTCAATAATTGAAGGATACGTCTGAGAATGCTGCCATTGCAGAATTACAAGAAAAAGTTTCATTAAACCTTTAAATTGGAAATTAACGTAATTAACGTTTGACGGAATAAATTATTTGAACATTATTGGTTTCTCTTAAGAGGAAAATAGGAAAGAAGAAAAGTATCCAACTATAAAAGAAGAATACAAAAGAGTTCATTTTCAAAGTTTAATTTAAATAATCTTTTTTTTGAGTAAAAATTAAATTTGTAAAATTTTCGTTATATTCGTGTAGAAAAACTAGTTAAATTCTTTGATTTAATATTTAAGAGTAATTATTTGAAATTAAATAATTTGATAGAATTAAAGATTTGTTTTGTTAATATTAAATATTTTTTTGCTAATAATTCAATATTTGAAATTAAAAAAAGTATTTGACTAATCTGTAACTTTTATAGATAATTTTTTGATAATTGAATCTTTTTATTTATAATAAAGTTTATAAAATTAGTACCTATATAACCAGATTTAACTTTAAAATTAGTAACTAATAATATTCTAAAAGCAAGCTTGCACTCAGTAAGCAAAGACAATAGCCCTTATTTATAAAGTATAGGAGTAGATCTAGTACTCAATAAGGCTTAAAGTCTTTAGTATATAAATATACTCAGTTTTAAGTATTTTGTGGTATTTACATATGTTTTTGCAATAAATTGAGTATAAATTAGGGTATTTATTATTACACTTAATACTTTAAAATACTCAACAGTGCTTAATGAAGCAACAAAGTTCTTAAATAAATAAGTAAATATGTACTATGGAATACTTAAGTGTTAGCATTATCTAGTATTTACTTGTACTTTATAAAAACGGGCCATTGTATCTAAGCCTAACAGATAATTACAATGTCCGTAATAAAAATTATATTCTAGAGACTAGTATGAATCGTAATTTATATTATCCCTATTTTTACAACCATTTTCGTCAACATTTCAACTGAGAAACAATTTATTATTAAATTTTAAAATTCAATTCTCTTTTTCTCAATTATTATTAGAGCTTTTTAATTAAATTAATAAGAATCATAAAAAAATATTCTTGTATTTTTTTAATATAGTTAGTAGCAGATTTTGCGGTTTTTACTATTCAGTTGCGCTTCTTAAAGTGATTTTTGTCGAACGTAACGCTCCGTGTTTTTATTCAAATTTTATTTCTTATCATTAAAGAAGATAAAAATAGAAAATCTTTTAAAATTAGAATAATTAAAAAAAAAGTATATAATATATGAATTGCTATAAAACGAAAAATATGGGAAAATGCTTAAATCGAACAAATTGCCAAGTTAAAATTAATTTAGTGATGAAATTAAACTATATATGTTTGGATTTTTATTTATAATAGAAATTATGTACATAGAAACAAAAAAGTAGTATGAAATTAAAAAAATACATACCTATAGAAAATAAATAGATTGTAAATATTTTATAAATATTTATAAAACTAGAAATTTTGGAATAATATAATCTTAATCATTCTAAAACATATCATATTATATTTATTATATTTTAAAAAGTTATGCATTTTCATCTATAAAATAAAAATTTAAATAAAAGGTGAAAGAAATATTTTAATTTAAATAAAGTGGAAAAGTGCATTATTCTTTCTATACAAATTTAATTCTTTTATTATAAAAGTTTTTATAATTATTATTATTATAATAAATTTCATGTGTAATTTAAATTTAACACTTATGTTTTCCTAAAGTTTTTTTTTTTTTAAAATATTTTTATCAATAGAATATTATTGTTATTTTACTACTTAAGAATTTTAATTTTTATTTTGAGGTGATGGACCGAGATAAACTATCTTTGTGATTAAAGATACTTTTGCGAAATAAAATACAAATCTTAAAAATATAATATCTTATAAAAATATGAAATTAAAATATGAATTTACATCCTTTCTCTTTGTGGTTTTATCAATAATTTACAAAATAGATCAGTTGCTTTTTTTAAATATATATTTTTTAAAATTTAAAATTTTATTCATTAGTTTCATTTTATAAAATTTTAATTTAAGCACCGTTTGAGATAAATCAATAATTTTTTAAACAATATCTCATAAGTAAAAAGTTCAAGAATAATATTTTTTTGTTCCTTATAATTGATATGCAAGATCCTTCCAAATTTCAAAAAATGTCCAAATTGAATTCAATCTGAAAACAAAGCCCAAATTTGTAATTTTCTTAATTAAATTTTGAAAAATTTATCATTTCCATTTTTAATCACAAGGCTGGACAAAAAAATGCCAGAACGCTTCCTTAAACTTCTTGTCAATATAACCTACCTTGGGATTTGAGAAAATATTGCATAATATTTAATAATTTTCTCTCAGTTCTATTCCTTAGAGTTGAGAAAAAGTCTTTTTATAATTTCAAAATATTTCATATATTGCTTCTTCTCAATATATACGCCAGCTTAAGGTAGAGACTTAGAGAATTGCATTGTTCTCTTTGTAGATCTAATTTTCGACTATATTTCTACTTCATATATACATTCAGTTCTTTTATAATATTCTAAAATGGGCTATAAGACTTTGCAATTTAGTTTTTATTTAAGACTCTAAGGGTGCATTTATATTGAAGTTGTGGTAAATGATAAGAACATCGATAAAAGCCTAATTAACATTATCTTATTAAAGTTCCATATTGGTTTAGTTGTTAAAACTATAAACCTGTATATAGTACTTTTGTATTATATACATTTATATAAATTAAATTCTTCGAAGTATTACCCACCAATTGGTTATAAATCTGCTGCTTTCAAGCCCTCAGCTTCTATGGTTATGAAAATAAATTTGAATTTTTTTTATATACATATATTATAAATTAGACTGTACGTACATAATGTATAGTGTTAGTGTCTGATATTACGTATAAGGTAGTTAAAGTTTTATAATAAAGTTCGATACTAAAATGTTATACAAAATAATAACAGCTCGTGTGTAATAACTCCTGTCGTTTGTGGTTTGAATTTTATTAGATATTACCACAGCCACTTTGTACTTTTATAGGTTTAGTTTTCAAATTTAAAGTTAAGAATTGTTATTCAGATTTGATTAGTCTTTTATAAAATAGTTTTTTAGTTTTCATTTTTTATATATTAAAAAACCATAAAAAAGTAGTAAAAATTATAATAAAATATTTCAAATAATATAATAAATACTTTTGTATAATATAATATAAAAATTTTCCTGTGAATGAATCATAGTTGTATACCTATCAGTATATAGTTTTTAATCAGTATCAATCATATACTTATATACATACGTACCTCAATATACTATATAATATTAAAAAATATATACATATATTAATCAATCACTGTATTTAATATTTTTATTCTGTCAATAAATAAATAAAATTTTTAATAACCAAGTTATTTAATTTATTTATTATTATATTTTATAATGCTAAAATTTTTCTTATCATGGGAGATAAGCTTATAGAACTCTAGTATAAGAATGTCGTCACTCCGTCACTTCGTCACGGTTCTCAATAATTAATTATAGATTTCGTAACACATACAGGGAAAACTTTATAAAAATAAATCCTATACACTACAGCTGATAGCAATTTGTATTTTATTTTTATCATTAATAAATTAGTTTTGTTGTGATTTAAAATCAAATTTGACATAACATAAATATTTAGGTATTTTATATTTATATAACAAATAATATTTTTAAATTTAAAGTGCTAAATAAATATGTTTATATTTTTTTTAAAATATTAATAAAAATGTATAAACTAGGATTAATATAAATTAATTAAATTATAAGTCTTTACTGGATTAATATTATTAATAATTAATAATTAGTAATAAATATAAGTTTATCAATGCGTATGCTTATGTATATGTGTACATTAAGTAGGTACGGAGATGTGTGTATGTTGTCTGTATAGTGTTGGTGTAAACATTGTGTTGACATAATTAAATTAATAATTAGCTATATATATATTATATACAATTGCTGATGTACTTATTATTTTTACTAATTAAATTACTGATAAGCACAAAATATATAGGTTTAAGATAAGTTTATTGTTTTCATTGTTTATATTGCATTAACACGGCAGTTTTTCAATTAAAATAATAATTGAATCTTTGTTTACTAAAGGAATAGTAAATTAAATTTAGCCTTAAATTTCAAATTGAAAAACAATCCAAATTCTAAACAACGAATTAGTAAAAATAATTTTTGTATCATGGATTTTTTATTTTAAATTCGATTTCTTTCTTAGAAATTTTTGCTATACCTAGTATCTGAATATTAAACAATTAATGTTGTTAAATTATAACGGAATCAATTACATAGTACATATTCTGAAGGATAAAATAGACATAAATAGATCTATAACTTCTTATTTTTTTTAATTTTATAAGTAATACTAGCAATTACCCGGTGCGTGTTGTTTCGCCTTTTAATAGGTTTTCATTTGCAGTTGATGTTATTGAAACAAATTAACATAAAAATTACACATGGTAAATTGTGCCGCAATATAGGTTAATAACAAGTTTTTTTTAGACTTTCTTTTGGTTCAAAGCAGTACTTCGCAAAATTAAACGTAATTTCCGTCCAAAACTTTTTTAGTTTTATTTATCGTCGCGCCTATATGGGTTAATAAATTCGTAGAGTCAGCTCCATTGTCAAACAGCAACACATATACAAAATTTAAAGTCAATCAGGGTCAAACCCTTTTTATTTTATAACAAAAAAGTTTAAATACCACCTGCACCACAACCTGAATTTGACGATTTCAAATTTTGCAAGCAGAATGATTGGCTTAGAGACGCTTCTCGTATCCAAAAACATTTATATACTTACAAATTTTCATGATAATCGCCTGAGCAGTTTTGAAGTTTATAAGCTTATATGCAACCAAACAAACAAACATTCGCTTTTATATATATAGATTTAATAAAAATTTTTCTATAATATATTAAAAAAGTCTAAAAACATAAATATGCAATTAAAAAATTTATAAAATTTTATTGTAGAAATGTTATGATAGCAAATGTTAACCAAAATTTTAAATGTTGTGTCTACAAAGTACAAGTGTATCGCTTAATCTGATCTAAGCGCTTGTCAAATTGATAAATTAATCAACTTTTATTATCAAAGGTATTTCGAATTTTGATAGCTTTATTAATCGTTACAAAAAATTTTGTTTTAAACCAAAGATAAATATTAAAAAGGTCAATTTCAATTATTTCAACTGAAAAATTTTATTTTCAATTTATTTTACTTTTATAATATTAAACTTTAAAAAACGATCAAGACAATCAAAGGATTGTTTTGATACGGTTTCTCTCAAAATAATTTCCATTATTTTTTTTTGAAAACCGCTTTACATTCACGTTCATTTTGATTCCTAATATTGTTTAATGAATAAAATATTCCTTAGGGATCCTACTCATAACATAAGTATGAATTAAGTATAACTGGAGCATTCCTTAAAGAATCTATTTAGTTATTTTAAAATGTCCTTAACCTTCTAAAATTAGGAAAAAGGAATTCCCTCCAAATTATTTATCAAATGTTTCTATTATTTTATTAGTATATAAAAATATATATATATGTATATAATCTATTATAATTGTTTAAATTGTTTGAAAATTATTTTAAAAGTAGTAAAATAACAAAAAATATTCAAAAATGATTGTTGATAAAATTGAATATCCAAGAGAACAAACATGGAAACTTTTAGATGATAAAAATTTAAAATCGAAAACTCCAATTGTACAAAAAATGCAAAGTGAATGCACAAATGAAAGTTCAACGTGTCCATCAAGTATAAGAAAAAATAAAGAATCTTTATTAGAATCATTCCAAAATCATTTAAGATCATCTTTTAAAGTAGTAACTGATTCTCCAGGTCAAATTTCAAGGTATGTAATATTTTTTGAAAATTTTTACAATTTTTAATATTTTTATAATTATTAAAAATTTTTTTTAATTTTTTTTGAATTTTTTAATTATCAATTATAAAATTTTAATTATATTGAAATTCTTAAAATGCATAATAAAAAATAGGGAGCAGTACAAAATATTGTTTTTGGTAAAAATCATGCTAAATTTTGGTTTTTTTTTATAGTTAAGTTTTAATGAAAACAACGCGTTTTTGCAGAATCGCAAAATTATTTGACATAAAATATTTTATATCAGATTGTTTTTAATGAAGCGTTGAATTATTCCGGCGTCGTAAATTGTGTAGGCACTTTAATTTGGGAGATAATTTTTATAATAAAAAATCAGAGTTATAAGCCTCTTTCAAGATTAAATATTTGTGCCTAGTTTTGAATTAGGATCGATTAAACAAATAATAATAAATCAATTAATTTGTTTTATTATAAATATATAAATAATCATAATATATCTCTTAAGCATATTAATTAATTTACAAATTTACATACATATGTAAAATAACATAAAGCAATAATAAGCTCATGATGATAAAACATATGAGAATAAAAAGATTAGTTTATTGTTTTTTTTCATAATAACTTCATAATTTATTAATAATGCAGTTATTGGCATACGTATAATTGCATTAGTAAAAAGGTCAGAATATTAATATTTATGTAATATTTAAAAAATAATAAATAATTAATAATAATATTATTTTTATATGTTGTTGATTCAAATTAATATTAAATGTTAAATTTTTAAAATCTTGGGCGCTCAAAAAAAACTTTATTTAAAAATTTATCAAAATATAACAAAAACAAGTTTAAAAAAAAACAAAATTTTGAAAAACAAGATTTCGTTGGTAACCCAAACGATTTTATCAACAGTTACTTTAAAAAATGTATGTTTCAAAACTTGAGACAAATTGTATTAATAAATAATATTAAAATTTCTATTTTTCCTTAAAACTACATCCAAACCTACTTACTGCACAGCACAGTAATACCAAACTTAAAGAATGTTAAGTCAATTATTTTAATAAATAAATTTTATGAAACAGAAGCAGGTAGTGGTAGTGCTTCAAGGGCCATTAGCCTATTTTTAAAAACTAGTAACTATATAACCTGTGAATATATTTCTAAAGTTAAACATGGTTAAAAGTTAAAATTGAAGCTCACTAAAATATTTCGACACATGTTAACCGCTTTTCAATATGAATTTAAAAATGGATTTAATCAATATTCAAAATTTATTATAATATTATCAATTTATATTCTAAGATATTTTTTACCCAAAACTCAGTATGAAACCATTGTTCACCTTTTAAAAAATGTCCTTTTACAAAAATCGTTGATTTTCCTCCACTTGTTTGAATATTCCAAAGAATTTTAATGCATGATAAATAAATTTAAACAGAAAAAAAAATTATTTAATTATTTCCTACATTTTGACAATGTAAATGACACTTTAAATATCTTTAAAAAAAAAATTGTACTGCATTTAGTGCATTTTATCTCTCAAATTTAAACTGCACTTATATTATAACAAAGCGATCATAACAATGGGATCATAAAAACGTTTTTAATATTTATTATACATTTAATTGATAAATTACTTATAATATATTATATATTTATATACTTAAATTTTTTATTTTTATATATATACAATAAGAGTGGGAGATCTTTTTAATAAATGTTTACATCAGTTTTAAAATTAAGAAAATTTAATTAAAAAATTTAATAACACTAACTTAATAAAGTCAAATATAATTAAATATTATTAAATTTAATCAATTTATACTCAAATAAAGTTTGTAAGGTGATATTATGTTGTTTTATTTTCACAAGTAAGTAAAAAAATATCTTAAGTGTACTTAAATACAATCAATTTAATATCATTAAATTAAATAATATGATTAAGTGCTATTAATCAAATGAATTGGTTTTTTTTGGCGAATTTTATTTTTAAGAAATTTTATATAAAGTATTTTTTTATTTTTCAATAGTTCCATGTAATTTTTTAAGTTAATTATACATAAAACATTTTACGCAGTATAAAACAACCCAAGATTCTTATATTTTATAAGTTATTAAATGCATTTAAATTAAAAAACCAAAAGTATTTATTAATTAATTTATTTTCTGTTGTAATAATTCACGAATGTCTAAATATGTACGATGTAACGCGAGAAAATAAATTAAAAGTAAAATCAACTTTTGGCATAAAATATAATTTTTTTGAATCACTTTTGGTTTGACAAAAAAAAAGTATAATTTGTGACTTTTCAGTTTAGTAAACGTTCAACTGTAAAACAAAACAAACAACGATTCTGCCATTTAAAATAATTTACAAAAATACTTTTTAGTTATTTATTACATACTAAATCGGATCGGAATTTATCGAAGTACTTGCTATTCATATTATTTATATTTTAAATTAATTAAAAAAAATATTTAAAAACAAACTTAAATTAATTAATTAAATTATTAAATATTAAAACATATTAATACAAAAGTAAATAAAAATAAAATAATCAATTTTATAATCAAGAATTTTATAAATATATTAAAAAAAAAAAAATAAAAAATATAAACAAAAATATTTTTGTATTAACCCTTTCGGGCATTTTGGTGAAATTTATTTAAAAATCTGTATTTTAAAAAAATTATGTCTGAAATTAAACGTTGCATTAGTGAGATGTCAATATTAGTTTTTCGGGCAACACATTCCAAGGAAAAAGCATGGCACGAAGAATGTCTTAAGTATTTAATAATATAAGAAAAATATATTTAAATTGATAAATACTTACATTCATGCATATATGTGTTAATTCATACATAAAATTATTAACTGTGTAAATATAAATATTAAAATTAATAAATAAATGATTGATTAATATTTTTTTTTAAAATTTTATTTTAAACTTCCTTAAGGTGTTCAATTTTTATTTGTATTTATTTATTAAAAATTTACAGGGACATGCAATGTTCCTTCAAATTGATTGGCTGCTTTCCTTTTCGGATGTGGGCCATTTTTTTAAATAACTCGAACTAAAATATAAACATTTAAAATAAATATTAATTTTAAAAAGCTTATACTTAAATTTTTTAATTTATTTTATTTTATAATGGATAAATAATTAAACAAGTGAGGGAAAAAACCAAGGGTTTTTAAAAAGCACATTTTCAAAATTATATACGGTTTCATACTGAGTATTTTATCATTTAATTTTTATAAAAATATATATGATAATATTATAATTTTGTTATTTCATTAATAATTAATTATATGACTAATAGTGAAATACTTAGAATATAACCCCAATGCACTCAAGAAAACCTGTTAATAAGTGCAAAATATAATGTTGGAGCTTCAATGTTAACGTTTAATTTTGGAAAAACTTACACTGGTAAATAAGTTACTGTTTTATAAGAACACAAAAGTCTTAATTTTGAAGACCTAGTAGCCCTTCAATAGGGAAGGTTCCCAAATTTTTGCTTAGCAAACTTACGATGGATCTGCTCACCCCCCTCCTGTCTTCACTCTTCCATTTTTTTCCGGTTCTAGGAAATCAATTTTGAACTCCAACAAAATTTGGAATTTTACCTAGAATATTATTATCAAACCAAAAATGGTTAAGACTAAGAAACAATTTCTTCAATTTAAAGAGGCCCTTTCAAATTTAAGAAAAACCTTTGACATATGTTGAAACATAATGCTGCAGCTATAAATTTTGCATATTTGTAAAAAAAAATTTGAACAGGTGTTAAAGTTACAGGTGGTTGAAAATATCAAAATTTCAATTTCCGAGTCCTTATAGCTCCTAAACAGGGGGCGTGACAAAAATATTTTGTTAACCGACTCCTACTAGTTTTGGAGGACCTAACTTCTCCCAAAATTTCAAGACCCTAGGTTGAACGGTTTAGAAGATATATGGGGCCAAAAATTTTGCAAAAGTTGAGTTTTGCTTAATGGTAACTTTTAGTACCGTATGGTAACCCTATACATTTAAACCTTATATTTTTGTAAAGCTAATAAAACCAGCTATCTTTTTCCGTTTTCAGATTAAAAATACGCTTAAAGAAACTCTTGTTATAACAATTTAAATATAGGGCTTTTCTCAACTTTGGGGGGCTGTAGCTCCGTAACGGGTGGGGCTATAGAAAAAAATTCTTCTACGAAATTAATTTTTTTGTAATATCTACCCGTGGTTAAAATTTTTTTAATCTATTTCAAACGGTGTAAAAGTTTTTGTAAACATACGGACGGACGGACGGACGGACAAAGTCAAAATTAAGAAAAACCTTTGACACTAATTGAAACTTTCGTTCTGGAGCTTTCAATTTTGTATACAAATAAAAAAAAATTTTGACTGGTATTCAAGTTATAGGTGTTTAAAAGCCAAATTTTTAGCAAAATTTCAATTTTCGACCCCTTACAGCTCCTAAAGAGGGGGCGTGACAAAAAAATTTTGTTAACTCACTCCTACTTATTTCTAAGGATCTAACTTCTCCCAAAATTTCAAGTTTCTAGATTAAGCCGTTCCGAAGTTATGAGGGACCAAAAATTTTGTAAAACTTAGTTTTGAATAACGGTAAATTTTAGTACCGTATGGTAACCCTATACAATTGGTTTTTACAAATTTGTAAAGCTTATAAGAACAGCTGTCTGTTACCGTTTTCAGGTTGGAAATATACCTTATAGAACTCTAATTATAACTGTTTAAATATGGGGCTTTTTGCGACTTTGTGGGGCTGTAGCTCCGTAACAGGGGGGGCTACAAAAAAAAGTTTTAACATTAAATTATTTTTATTACAATACCTACCCATTTCTGATATTTTTTAGTCAATCGTAGGTAAAAAGGGACGGACGGACGGACGGACGGACGGACGGACAGAGTGAAGCTATATAGGCACATTTTTACAAAATTTTTTGAAAATGTGCTAAAAATAAAAACTTTCGGCAAAGGATCATTTTGATCTATGCATTTTGTCATCTAATGAAGTTCAGTGTCACTTTTTATTTGATAAATTTGGATTTTAATCTAATCAATTAATGATAAGATACAATATATATACAATGTTGTTTTTGATTGGATTTTTCGGAATTAGAACGATCATTTTGATATAAATAATGAATAAAAACTTAAAAACGATAGTGTATAACAGAAATAAGTGTTGACGTTTTAAAATTTTTACTTTGACAATTATTATTATTATTATTACTTTAATGTATTATATAAATATAAGTAGGTATATCTTTATTATAGGGCCGGTTGCATTTTTTGCATGTGGGCCAGCAAATTTATAAAATTTCTAAAAATACTTTAACTGTGATTTCCTTAAATCGGATATTATTAATGGAAATGGAAGCACTTACATTAAAAATATGTTTCATTTCATTGCTTTTATTTTTAAAGACATTTTGTTTTAACCAATCGAAAACAAATTAATGAGTATTGGGCGGTGACGTTCGACCCCTTGCCTGTTTTTTCAAGTGCAACTTTCTTTTATATGTAAAGAATATTTAATACAAAAAATTGTTTATAATATTGCATTTCAATAAATCATTATATATATTAGATTTTATTATTCACACATAGTTTACACTCTATGCATCAGTGCATTTACGTATACGTGCTGTTTTTGACCAAAACTGGTTTTTCTTTAGATTAATAGATGTGTTTAATGTCAAGTTTATTTTGAAAATAATTATTAATCCGAATCTAAACTTTTAACAAATTTTAAATACTATCCTGTTTAAACATAATGTAATTTTTTATTTTATATAAATATATTTAAATCATTTTTTATATAAATTTTACTTTGTTTGATGTTTTTTTTTTTATTTAGAAAATCATATTTTAGAAAAAAAAAATTTAAAAATAAAAAAAAAAATCTTAAAAACACACATAATATTAGTTTTTGAATAAAATTATTCATTTAAAAATAGCTTGACATATATATAAAATTAATTAAATTATCTGTTGTAAAATCCTTTGAAAGATAAAATCTTTGCCAAAAACATGAAGGTTATTTTAAATTTAATTTAATTAAAAAAAAAAAAAAATTTTAAATTTTAATATAAACTTTTTATCTTTCAATATCAAATAAATCGATATTTTTGCATTTAATTTTAAAACAAATGGTAGACCTGATGTTCCGAATGTGCACTTGTGTCATTAAAAACCGATGATATCATTTTGAAAATTTTGATTATATTTGTAAAATATTCTATAATACTCGTATTAAATATAGTTTATACAAGTTTTATTTTTAAATATGTACCCTTTTATTTAAAAAAGAAAATTTTATATGTTTTAAGACTAATGTTGTATATGGCATAATTGTCTGCCAATACTTTGGTGTACAATGTATAGTGGCAAAATTGTAATTTTTTACAAAGTTTAAAAAGATCTAATACGAAATTTATCTTTAAAATATGATTATTTAGATTTTTTTGGATGCTATAGCAAATATTTGAAATAACGGCTAGGTGGCATAGTTGTTAAACCACTGAATTTTCAGTTGAGAGGCCTGGGTTCGAATCCTTATAGAATTAAAACAAAATTTCTTAAAAATATTTCATTTGGTTTTTGACTCGACTCTATTATACCATTCCCAAATGGGTTCAACTAATGGCATACCTAATTATTAATAATTATATATTTCTTTAATAAAATGTATTTTAATTAAATTATATAACTCGCAGGTACGGAAATACATTATAATTCAAATATAAAATTATTACAATATAAACAAAATTTGGTTTGTAATCTTTGAAAATCTAAGACGTTTCTAAATGTTATAAGGCCTAGTACTATATTATGTTTAAATTGTATAGTCATTAAGATCAGTTTTAATAATAAGAATGTAATATATCTCCCCCTCTATATACTATTATATGTGCCAAACATGTGCCAATGCACATGCCTATAAAATTAATTTTTAATTTCGCCAGCCAATTTCGCCAGTAAGGCGGTTTCCCAAAAATCACATCAAATATTTTAAAGCTTGCAAATTCTGATTCGTACACTTAAGTGTATATGTATCATGTCAAGATCGGTGCGTTATGTCTCATAGCGTTATTTCAGTATTTAAAAAAAAAATTTTTATTAATAATTTAAAATTATTATAAGGTTGCATTTAAAACCGATAAAATGGTTTTTTGTTAGGTGTATACATATATATTTTATATATATATATAAATCATTTCAAGTTTAACTCAATCAGAAAAATTTCAGTATTTTAAAGATTAAAATGTACAACAAAAAATACGTACAGATTATAATTATATTTGCTCAGTTTTTAAACGTTTTTTTTTAATATAAAACAAAGGAAACGTTAATTTAATACAAAACTTTAATTATAAGACTTCGTGCTTAAATGTTTTTTTTTCCTCAATAGAATGAAGGAACACTGAAAAAAAATAATATGAAAAAATTTGTTAGTATAAAACAAAAAACTAGAGATTTTAAAATAATTTAAAACAAATACAGCAATTATTCAGATTTATGCAATTTAGTTTAAGGGACCATAAAACATACATTGTAAGTTGAAATACTTAACTATGATAATAAATATTAAAATAGTTTAAAATAAAAAAAAAATATTATTCTGTGGTTAGACAATTTTTTTTCAGTGCAAATAATTTAATAATTTTTCTGCTTTATTAAATGTCTAAGAAAATTTAATTTTAGTAAAAAAAAATTAAATTAATTTGGAATTAAAAAAATTAAATTTAATCCGGATATATTAATAATAATATAAAAAAATTGAAACTGTGTTCTCGTATCGTATACTTTTGTAATGTGTACTTCAAATTATTTGACTTAAACTTTTAATACACATTAAAATATCTTAAAATCAAATTAGTTGTGAAACATATTTAGTCAAAGATTTTTATTGTGAAATATTTCTTTTCAACTTTTATGGTACACGGTCTAAAAAATTCTGGAATTTTTTTTTTAATTTTTTTTTATATTTATAATTAAATATTTAGTTAAAATTATGAGAATATTATAATTAAAATTAAAAAATCTGTATAGATATGACGGATAACTTTTAAATTCGAAATTAAGTGATAAGTGTTGTTTGAATAATTTAATTTTATTATTTAAATATGCCGTAAGTTGCAAAGTGTTTCCTTTAACTTTGTATATTTATTTGATTGAAATCAAAATTTTATAAAGATTATTACATGAATTGTGCTCTTATTGTAATTCTATTATATAATAATTAAGAATATTGAAATATATTTTTAATATTTTTGGATAAAAGTGCAGAGTTACACAAAAAAGTTAAACGACCTACGGGAATTAAATTAAAAAACAAAAAATATTTTAAGACTCAAAACCTAAAAAATTGTATGAGTCTATACTAAATATAATTTTAATACTGAATACTATAGTTCGAACAGTAGCTAATTGCAGCTCTGGAGCTCTTAATATAATTTATTTTAAATTTTTAAATTATAATTAATATTTACTTTAGTTTTAAGCGTATTTTTAAAAAATTTTGAAAAAAATGTATCTAAATATTTGCCCAACGTCTGTCTCTCCATATGTTTACAAAATTTTTACCCAATTGTTTAAAATGAAGGGAAAAAATTTTAACAACCAAAAAATTAATTAATTTCATGGAAGAACTTTTTTATTGTAGTTCCAGCCGTTATGGTGCTACAGACCAGAGCCGGCTTGATAGGGTGTGCGAAGGTGCGACCGCACCCGGCCCCGCACTTTGGAAGGCCCCGCACTTTGGAAAGTTTATATAATATTATTATTAAATTCAAGACAAAAATTAGAAATTTACACAATACAATTAAAATTTCCTTCAATTGAAACAGTTACTTAATTTCCTTCAATTAAACAGTCTTTAAAAGTTTTTTTTTTCTAAAAAAAGCATTTTAAAAAAATTACAAACATTAAATTTTTAGAATGCCTTTTTAAACCTAAAAAAAATGTTTACATTATTATTTTTGTTAATTTAAATTGGAAAAATTTAGTGGATCCCGATTGGTGGAAATACAAATTCGAACTGTTTTTAAAGAAAATTCAAATTTATTTACATAGTTGGCTTTGTTTTTAAAAATATTGGAAAACCAAAAGACTTTGGAACTTTGTTTTTCTTGGCAATTAAAAGAAAGTACATACAATTTATTATTTGTGTTTTTATTTTAATGAAAAAATTAAAATAAAGATACTAATGATTTCCATTTTTCAAAGTTATAATTGCATTGCAGTTTTCAAAATACTGGTAGAAAATTGTTATATATATGTATATAGCTATGTATATTTTTATTTAAATTATGCAAGTTGGTAAATTACTTATTGAAATATGTTATAGGTTATAGCTATATGCAACAATGTGATGTTAATCATATTTTATATTACTAATTTATTATAGCAGATTCCAATGTCTTAGGTTGAAAAAAAGCAAAGCAAATTAATAAAAAAAAATAGCCCCGCGGTTAACCTCGCACATGGCCCCGCAAATGTTCAAGCCGGCGCTGCTACAGACCACCAAAGTGCCCGTAAAAGCCCTATATTTCAACTGTTATAACGAAAAATCAAACGATAGCTATTAAGATGTTCATTTACAGTACAAGGTCCTTAGATAAAGTAAACATGTAATTAAAAAAACCGGATTAAGTTAAAAACTTTAAAATCAAGAGAAAATTTAATTTAAATTTGAAAAATTAAGTTGAGAAATGAAGAGATTTTAGATCTAAAGAAATAACAATGACTCCTTTAAAAAAAATTTTTAAGTGCGGATCTTCACTTAGGAGCTAAAAGGGCTTATTTTTAAACACTTGAACTTTCATACGAGTCCAAAGTTTTTTGAAGTAATATACAAAATGAAAGTTGCAACATTAAATTTTAAATTGTGGTAAAACTGTGGTAAAATTGTAAAGGGTGTCTTTAAAATTGAAGAAAGTTTCTCTTAATTTTTTAAAATTTTTAACAAAAGTTCTACAACATTTTTAACAAACAATTTTTCAATATATACGAGTACTCTTTAACCAAAACTTATTTAGAACATTGTTTAATTTGAAAATGTGGACTATGAATAATTCATTTCTAGAATATTTTGTGACCGAAGAAGCCGATTTATATATGATGATTTGATTTTAATAATGACCCTATTCGAAATCTAAATTTTGAATGTTTCAAAATTCAGTGGAAAATATCGACTCTATCTGGAGCACCTTTTCTTTTTTGTTATACCAATTTTCTCCAAGCTTAAAAAAAATTCAAATAACCCTTGGTACCAATGTGAAATAAATTTTTGAGTCCAACCTTTTAACACCATTTGCACGATTTCAGATATTGTAGAAATAGGTTATATAAAAAATTAATATAATGCAACTTGTTATTTTGAGAATTAAGGCCCCACTTTTTATTTAAAAAAAAAAATATTTCATTCAAATTTAGGAGAAAGGACCTCAGAACAATTCTCACAATGAGCCTTAGCAGAATCTCCCATAATTTTTTTTTTCACTTTATAAAATTTTAAATTTAAATATTAATTTGTCTTGTATGTTGATATGATATATGTTGATATGTTTCCATTTGTAAAGTTTAGATTAATTTGCAGGTACAGACAGACACGATTTTCATCACGTCGTATAAGAAAACGTGTGATATTTAAACAAGGAGACTGTAATGTTGTACAAGGAAATGTTGCGAAACGGAGAAGAAGATATATGCAGGTGAATACAAAAACTTTATTAAAATATTGCAAATTAATCACTGATTACTATTTTTTTTGAAATAAAGGACATATTCACAACACTTGTTGATGCACAATGGCGTTGGACTCTCTTAGTTTTTGCTTTAAGTTTTTTAATTTCTTGGGCTGCATTTGGTATAATTTGGTGGGTTATTGCATATGCTCACGGTGATATTAATTATTTACAAAAGGAAGAAATGTTATTAAAAACAAATAGTTCTGACACAAGGCATACAAACACTACTTTTACAATGTGTGTAACGGAAATTCATGGTTTTACGTCAGCGTTTTTGTTTTCAGTTGAAACTCAACATACGATTGGATATGGTAATCGATATATAACAGAAGAATGTCCAGAGGCTATATTCGTAATGTGCTTTCAGTGTATAACTGGTGTATTTATACAAGCATTTATGGTTGGAATCGTTTTTGCAAAATTATCAAGGTATTTATTTACCCAATATTTCTGTTAAACCAAGTCAATAAAAGTTGTTTATAATTTTCAGACCCAAAAAACGTGCACAAACGCTTTTATTTTCAAGAAATGCTGTGATATGTCATCGTGATGGTGTACCATGTTTAATGTTTAGAGTTGGTGATATGCGCAAGAGTCACATAATTGAAGCTCATGTACGAGCCCAGATTATAAGAAAAAAGGTAAATGGCCAAAATTGTAAAAAAATGTAATTTAAGTTCTAAATGAAACCTGCCACAAAGGAAGGCTGAATCCATCACTTATCACATTGTTAGTTGGAAGGGACTGTTTATAAATAAAAAAATTATTTAAAAAATTGTTTTGTACAAATTTTCGCCTAAATGTAGAATATAAGTTTCAATCTTTATATGATTGAAAATTGTAGTTTCAAATGCACGCCTAAAAGTATGCATGTTTTTCCTAAATATATTGTAAGCTTTAAACTTTTCATTGGAATGAAAATAATTGAAAATTATAGTTTTTTTTAATAGATCTCACTTGTGAGCAAATATGTAACGTACATATATATAATATAAAAAAGGAATATAACTTTACTACATACATATGTATGTAATTAAAATGTAATATATCATTTAAAGCTCTTAGTAGTCGATTGTTTTAAAATTTTACATACAACTTTTTTTATAGTACAATTTTAGATATTTGAATAAATAAATTAAATAAATATTTTATAATTCTAGATCACTAAAGAGGGTGAAGAACTTCTGTTCTACCAGCAAGAATTAAAGGTGGGAGCTGATGGAGGCGAAGATCGATTAATGTTTATTTGGCCAACTACAATAGTGCATAAAATAGATAGACACAGTCCGCTGTATGCTCTTTCAGCTCAAGATATGTTAAAAGAACGTTTTGAGATTGTTTGTATGCTTGGTAAATATATTTAAACAATTTTTTAACAAATTTTTTGTTCATTTTATTTGTCTTAAATTATTTTAGAAGGTGTTGTTGAATCAACAGGAATGACAACTCAAGCTCGAAGCAGTTATCTTCCATCAGAAATATTATGGGGTCATCGTTTTGAGCATGTTGTTAATTTTAAAAAAGATACTGGAGAATATGAGGTTGATTATATAAAGTTTAATAATACCTATGAAATAGATACTCCCTTGTGCAGTTCAAAACAGTTAGATGAGGTTAGAGCTGAAATTAATTCACCTAACGGATTTGGTTTGTGTAATAATTAGTTCAATTAAAACATTTTTAATAAATATAGTATTTAATTTTAGAACGTCTTTGTTCGGCAGGGTTACTCCCACGTGTATCTTCAGCAGCTTCTTTAGATTTACCTAGCGATGAATCAACAGAATCTGTTGGTCGTTTGCAAATGCGTTCCAACTCTATTCCAAGCTCAAAGCTATTAAACAGTATTGAAAATTCTAATTATATAAACAATTTGAACAACAATATTGGTATTTTAAAAACAACCTTAGATGGTATTAATGAACAATCAAAAATATCTTTAAGTAATAGTTCTTTAGCATTAAACAAAGAAACTTCTAATAGCAATCAAAATGATTATAGTAGAAGATCATCAAAATGTAGGAAACTATCTATAAAACAAAATAATTTTCCAATAGATTCAATTTGCTGACATTTTAGATAATTTAATATTACAACCTTAAGATTTTCAAGATGTGTTAAAAACTATACAATGCACTAATTGGATTTTCAGCACAATTTTAGACCATTTGTACAACTAATTTAAAATACAAAGAATAAATTTAAAAAAAAAAAATAAAAAATACATATCAGTTTAAGTGAACATATATTTAAATTTTGATGATACATTGATTTAATAAAAATTTTTTTTAATAAAGATGAATACATGAATATTTCAATTTGTAAAGTAAACTTAAAGTTTTCTTAATTAATTTCAGCATGCATAAGGGTAAATAATCAAATTTTAATTCTAAATCTAATATAGTTTATATTATCCCCTGTGGTTGATCTACAATTTTAACACTATCGTTATAAATAGTTTTAAATATTAACAATTCTAAGAATTCTGAAAAGTTCTAAGCTTTAGTTAGTATATGATTATTAGATGAATTAATATTAGTATTTGTAGTTGTGTAAGCTTTTCAAATGTATAGTTTGTAATTTAGTAGATTTGAAATAAATTTCATGTAAAAATCCCAACAAGTACTATAAATCTTTTAAATATTTACATTTACGGATATATCTTATTCGTTTTTTTTTTTAATTTATTATTAATCTAAAAATTTTTAATTAATATAATATTTTATTCAATTATGCAATCTGTTACATAGTATATTTTGAATTAAAGAAAGAATATTATCAAGCTTTTCCAATTTAAAATTATTTTAATATATGTACAAAAAAAATATTAATATTAATATAATAAAAAAAAAAAAAAAGTTAATCAAAAGTATTAAATTAAAAGCTGTATTATATGTATCACCAATTTTTATATTATGTATATAATTTGATAGTACATTATTTTTTATTAATTTAAATATTTATTTAAGTCCATTCTTCCGTCCTTTTCTCGACACAATTTTATAATCTTGTGTATTAAGTTGGTTAAATCTGGTTAGATGCTAAACAAACAAGAGTATCACGACATGAATTAAAATAAAATTGTTTTTATTCTTTCGAGGTAAAAATAGTGCTTTATTTAAAGTTGGTTTGCTTTTGGATTAAAATTTAAATTAATTTAAATAATTAAAATAAAATGATTATATTGTGAGAATTTTATTTTTAATTATAGTCGATTTACTGTCGCGGATTACAATTTGTGTTGATTTATTTCAATTCAGTTGATTTTGTAAGACAACAACATTTTGATATTTGACTCTTCAAATAATGTGTTAAGTTTATTGTTTCTTGGAGTTTTTTTTTTTAATATAGATTTTAAAAACATTTGGAATTTTTTTTAGAACAGAAAAAGCGTATCGGGAGCCAAAAATCGGTTCGAGATAATTTTAAATATTTTTTTGATTTGATAAGAATTAAGGTCAAAGTTTTTTAAGCTTATTCTATAACAAAATCGGGGAGTACCCATTTTAAAAAAATAAATTGTTTTCGCTTTTGATTTCCAAGACTTAGGAATTGTTTTCATATAGCGACAGGAGATTTATTCTAACCTATTCTATTGCATGATATTCTATAACATATGTAATAAACAAAATCTTTATACTGTGTTTTAAAGTGTTACATATTATAATAGGAAGCTCATTTAATATAATTTTAAACAACGTATGTGAAGTCGTCATATTTTAATTGCATGAGAAGCTTCTCATAATAATCGTCAAACCATAAAAAACTCGATTATTAAAACTTCTAAAAAAATCTAATTAATAATAAAAAATTAAAGTTAACACCTTAATGAAATAACGAAATGTATGGTGTCTAAAAGTGGTATCTAAATGATGTAATTGATTTCAAAACAGGAATAACCAACAATTTATAATTAAATACCGCGAACAGGAATTGTGTGAATAAAACTCGTTACTCTACCTACATCCAATTAATCAAAATTGCAAAGTTCCAGTACCACTTGCAATAACTTGCAGTTCCACTTTAATATAGCTTAAATAAAATTAAAAAGCAATAGATTGAATTAATTGAATATGTAAAGAAAAGGTAAATGCTTGTTATCGAATACGACGTTATTTTAATAAATATTAATAAAAATAATATAATTATTCAAAACACAAATGGTTTGTATCAATTTTTATTTTTATTAGTTTGCTTTTTTATGCATATTTGAAATACAGAAGCTAATATTAATGGGACTATTAATAAACCGCCAACGATTCAAACCCATTTTATTAATAAAATATTATAACAATAGCGATGCATTATTTTATAACCCACGTAAGTATATATATAAATATATATATACTTACATAAATGTATTTAAAAAATTCTATAAAAGTTAGTAATCAGTTTACTATTATTTTTTTTAAATTTTTAAATTAAATCAATTTGTCAGTAGATGTGGCTATATTTGTAATAGATGTGAAAGAATTTCATTCATTTAAAGTGAGAATTAAATTTTCATTTATAAATGCATAATGTTTTTTTTTAAATTGATGTTCACATAACTCTAGAATATAGAAGAAAAATTTAGGTAGAATGCAATTTTCCATTTGAAAATTCTTTGTATAAGTGTGACAATTTTAATTAAGATTTAAGCTTTAGAATCTTATATTATATTTTAGTATTTAAATATTTTTTTTTTTTTTTTTTGTTTTTGTAATTTTTATAGCATATTCGATTTCAGTGTTCAAAAAGATTTCAATGTCGTTTTAATTACTATAATATTATATATATAAGCTTTCTGAAATCTGTTTTGCGTTTTGAAAAAAGTATCAATTTGTAAAAATAATATAAGTACTAATATCAATTAATCTCAAGTTTTATACTCTTACACAACAATTTGTTTTTTTCCAAGTTGTATTATTAAAATTTATCTAAGTTATTAAGAAAATGCAAAAAAGTTATAAATTTTAATCAATAATAATACTAAAATATAATTTTAAAATTTTTTTTAAGTAAAGTAATTAACTTTGTTAAATAATCTCAAAATATTACTGATATGTGGTTTTGTAACTGAAAAACATATTAATAATTTATACTACGAGTATATACGTACGTATATTTATACTAGAGTCTGTAGCATCATCTGCTTTGTTTATTTAAGATAATTAATAGGTATCTTATTAATTACTTTAACAAATCTATAAAAGAGTGTTATATAAATATTTAATGTCAAATAATAAAATAAAACAGATCGTTTTAATCAGATGCAATATATAAATTCAATTGTATATAAATATGGTAAGACTATTATCTTTTTTAAAAATATATTTTATAATTTTGATTTTCAGAAAATGTGATACAAGTATATAAATAATATATTTATTTAATAAGAATGTATTTTTGAGATTTTGTACATTTTACTTGAATGTATATTTTATAAAAGCAATATGCAACGATCCATTCCCGTAACGGCTATAAAGGCTTTGTTTTTAATTTTAATTCATTAATAAATATCAAGTTAACTATCAATGCAAGTATAAAAATCGTATGGGATTGTATGTATGACAACCCAGGTATTATAGTGCGATCGTTTCGAAATTTCGTTACTTAAAATCTTGTGCTTTTATAAATCTCGCTTGTTAAAACTTTGGGTCTCAAAATCTTACGACAAATTTGCAAAAGCAAAATATGAGATATACTATGAATGTTTTTGTTCTTAAAAAAATTTAAAAGGAATTAAGATTGGAATTCAAAAATTGGTTTTCAACAATTTGAAGCATTGGATCTGCCCATTAAATATAATTTACTTAAAATTTAGAAGTAGTTTTAGAGTTGAAATCAGCGTACAAAATTAGAGTATTAGTTATTGCTAGAATATTAAAATACGTATGTATAAAATTTGGCTACATCTTTAAACCAATTTAATTAATTCAAAATAAGGATTTAAAGTGTAATTAGAACCGATGTTTTGATTTTGAAACGCGAAATTTCGTAACGAACTAATAGAAATACACATTGCATTAATTCACTGTGATCCTATATAAATTATAGATACAACCTATAGTATACAGAATTAAATAAATGCGGAACCTTCATAAGCTTGAATTAATAAAATCTCTTTGCTTTACTTTATTTATTTTGTTTTTTTTTTTTTTTAATTTTTTGCTTTAATTCTAAAATTATTTCGTTCATAAAATACAATAGAAAGCTTTCAATAATAATAATTCTTTACAAAGCTAACTTTTTTAAGCTTTTGTTTTGTTTGAAAAAAAGTGTCACCTAATAATTAAAAAATTTATTGGGAGAAAATTTTGACTATAGCTTTAAAAAAAGATCATAACAATATATTAACGGTTGGGTTACATACAGATGTATTATATACAGAATACAAGAGAATTAAGTAAGGTTTCATGCATTTGTGTAGGAGCACCTGGGTTCTAGTGAAAATTTTATATATTTAAGTAATCAAAAAATAAAAAAAAAAAATTTAAATAATAAACTTTAAAGTTTAATACTTTAGTCACGGGAATAACGTTTCTGAGGAAACATATCAGTTGTATTTGTATATTGTCTAGTACTCGTATTTGAGTATTAGTTGGGTTTTTTATTTTTTTGTTTTTTAATTTATTATATGTATTAAATAAACAACTTTTTTATTATTATTAATTAGGATTAATTTATTGATTCATTCCTTTCAAATGGTATACTCGTAAGCTTATTTGTTAATATATATCAATATTAATTGAATTAAAAATGTTTACTAAATAATCATCATACCCTTTGTTTAGAATGTTATTAATCATTATATAATAATTTTTAAAGATGTTTTAAAATTTTAATATTATTTATTTATTTTGTAAGTATATAGAATTTAACAAAAATAAGCCCGCCGATTTCATTAATAAACTATGTGCAAAATATTAAAATTGTGATAATCATTTCTTTTTTATCATTAAAAGCTCTAAATAAATAAACTTTAAATTTATAAAAGAGCTTAAGATTAATAGTATGAAATAAATTAAAATGAGAAATAATATATATATATGATAATGTAAATAATAGAATAGATAACAAGTGAAATAGAAATAAATCTATATATATATATATATATAAATATAAAAAATATATAACTTATAATTTGTAATTGAAAATTATAACATAAAATAAGTACTACATAACACATTCACACTAAATATAATGCTTTTTAATATTAAACTATTCAAAAATTTATTACTTTGCAAAAAGGAAGACTTTCGATAAGGTATCGGATTGTCTGTTACATCGGATTAATATTAAAAATATTTTCAATTTAAAAAACAAAACAAACTGTCAGTTGTTTGAATTGAATAATGGTAAGCGTTAAATAAATTTTTAAATATTTAATAAGTTTTATTAAAAAAAAAATATATAAAGGGCCCATCAATTTGACATTGGATGTCCCTGTAAATTTTTATAAATTAATAAATAAATAAAATTAAGATTAATATTATAGAGGAAAGTAAATGTAACCTATTTTGAGTAGTTAGTGATATAGTTAAATTCAAACAGATTATAAAAATAAATTTAATTGAATGTAACTTTTATTTATTTTTTTTATTAGTTTTTAAAATCAAGGTTTAAAAGATAATATAATATACTAATTTAATGTTATATATTAGTACACAAGTTTTATATTATATGTAAGGTGAGACACTAAGTTAATTTTGATTTATGTGATAAGAATATAATAAAAATATTAGTGATTATTTTTTTAAGATGGTATAAGACTAAATTAAAAAGTTTAATTAGAAATAAGATTAGTTGAAATTGTAATTAAAATTGAAAAATAAAATTAGTTGTTTGTTTGGTTCGTCCGAATAATCTTACTTTTCAAATTTCTTTAAAAAAATCAGATATCATAATCTGTCTAAAAAAAATTATTAGTTATCTAGGATCTTTCGGAATAAGATAAGCACTTTCCACTATACAAGTGTAGTTGCTAAATAAAAATTCACTTATTTACTTTAAGCCCAAATAAATCATTCTAATCTTCTTTTGTAATTTTAAATAAATTTTAACAAAATTTTAAAAGATATAATTTTATACTACTATATTTTAAATATATTTATATTTAATGGTAATTATAGTGTTAAATTCTTAATTTTTTAAAATTTTAATATGTATTGTAATAAATTAATTGATATTCTATTTGATTTATGAATAACGATGATTGATGACTATATATGGAAGTTTTAAAATTTAGAATTTTTTTTTTTAAATATTATCATATATTATTGTATTATCTTAAGTATTAGAAAAAGGTATCTGAAAATGTATATATAACATAAAGTAAGTTTAAATATTTATATTGCAGAAGTTTAATATATTCGGTGAAAAAAAACCTAAAGAAGTTGATACCGAAACTCCATGTGAAGATCTACTAAAATCCAAAGAAAAATCATTTTTTCGACAAGTGACCATTGAAGAAGAGCCAGATTCATTGGACAGTGTCATCAGTAATCCACAATGTAAAGCCACAAAGTAAAAAAAAAAAATTATATACAAAATATTAATAATTTTTTTTTTTTTAAATTTAGCATATCCAATTACCATTGTACCAAGTAGACCTAAAAATTACCATGGATTAACTGCTAGTCATATTAGTGATAAAACCAATTTTAATCGGTAAGTACGAGTATATACTTATGAAATAATTTGTTTCTTTAATTATTTCCGTTATCAAATAGATAGTAAAAAATTAATTTAAAATCACTTAAGTTTGTAAGTGTTTGTAATTGTGAGTTAGTTATTTACTTATTATTACCTACAAGATAAGTTTAGTGTTTTATTCACACTTTTGATTTAGAGTAATAAAGAGTTTTTAATAATTTCTAAACCCTATAGAATTTCTACCAATAAATTTTCAATAAAGCTATACTATATATATATTATCAATATTAAAGTTAGTTAGTACTTAAACTTTAATTTTTAAAATTTTGAAATAAAAATTAACCAAAGAATCTAAGCATTTTTAAATATCTTGAGAAAAATTTTATCTATAGTTAATATAAAATACATATAAATTTCTGCAACTTTCTTATTAGACCTTTTCGAATTATTAAAAGATACTCATTTCTTATTAGAAATGGAAAACTTTGCTAAAAATTTCACACAAAATCTTTACAATCTTTTAGTTAATAATTTAAAATGTTATTAAAATTAAAATATAAACTCCTGAACACATATTATCAAAAAAAAAATGAAGAAACAATGAAAATCAACTCTAATAGTTTACTTCCAATTAACTCTAGAAGGAATTTGAACCACATAGCTACATACCATGAGAATTAAAGCTGTTCAAATCCAATATATGTATACACAGTGAAGTTCTGGATATAAGCTTTCAATAATATGTATCACCCTACTCTATTATTCTATTAATTAAATTAAAATAAATTCTATACACCACATTTAACTTTGATTGCTCAAATTGTAAAAGTTTTCTGGGATAAATCAATAAGAAATATCTTAAATATACTTAACCTTCAACTTCTCTCTACTAAACGATAATCAACATTGACCGTCACGATAAAAATTTGCAATTTTCCTGGGTGACATCGGGATTGGCAATTTAGTTTTAATTTAAAAACAGACTGAAATTTAAAGCTTTAAAAAGCTCGTATTAAATTTGTATACTATGTATATGTTAGTTATATATATATCTATTTGTTAACTTGGATGTTATAAATTAACAAAATTCAAATATGGTACACGTTAATAATTTTTCATATTATATAATATTTTAACAAATGTATCTTTTACATAATAAGTATATAAAATATATAAATATATATATATAATATAAACTTGAAAACAAATATTAAAATAGCGTCTGTTAGAATAGAATCACCCCAGACTAAATAAAAATAAAAAATATTTAATCATTTTTATGATCAGACAATGTATGCCATGTTATTTAAAAGTATAATGCGATGTTACTGATAACGCTTCTAGTAGATTAATTAACAGAAATCCAATGAAAACTTTTCCACTACATAAATCTGTTATGTATAAAGATTTCATAAATCTGGAAGATTACAAAAAAAAGATCATTTACCTTAAAAATATATCGTCTGAATGTAAAGTAATAATTAAAATAAAATTAAAAACAGCATGAATATTAAACATTACCTCTTATTAGCACATTTTTAACAAAATTTAAAAATAGTTTCGTAAGGTTGATAGGTTAGTGTGCCTGCCTATTCTTAAAACTTTTGCAAATTATAGCTACGATATATTAACAGAAAATATATTATATATAAACTACCAAGTGTACAGGATTATATATAGAGGGATCTGCTTTTATTTTAAAAGTTTTGAAGATGCTAAATTTGGAAAGAAGACTGGATGAAAAGGACACTAGGAGATTAATTGAGAGAGAATAAAAATGAGACTAGGAGACTGAAAGAGGTGAAGAAGACTGGGAGACTTAATAAGAGAGAGTCGAAACGAGATTAGGAGACTGAAAGAGATGAAAGGAGACTATATAGGCAAAGATTCAAATATATGGATCACATCAGAGTCAAAAATTGAGTACACAACACATTGAGCCATCCATTTATTCCTCTGCATAATTAATAAAAAACTAATAGAACTATTGGATTCAATAATTTTCACAAATTTAATTTTATACAAATCCTTCTTTGCCTATTGGAACTAAACCCGCTCTTTTCCTCGGATACGAGAACTGCCTTACAACTTCTATTTTTATATGAGCATAACCCTACATTAAAGAGAGCTACATCTAACATTTTCCATAAGTGCTTAAATGTCATTCCTAATGCATATGTATAATGTCTCATGCATAAAATTTGGTTTATCTAGTGAAAGAGATAGAATTAGTTGTTTTAAGACTTCCTTATTTATATTCTTCTCTTTCATATCTCAGTTCTAATTAACTTTGGTAAAAAATTTTAAAACCCGTTTTCAATGACTTCATCATGTTAAACTTATAAACAACTTCTTGGTTAAAATAAATCAAAATTGCATGCTCTTGCGTTTATCACAGCGTTGACACACTTTATTCTACTCTCTTACCGTTTTTTAATTAAATATTTATTTTAAAGCGGTTTTCAAAAACTTTTAATCTAATTATGCATTATTTATTAAGTACATAAAACCCTTAAAAGTTTCAAGAGTTTATTTGATTAGAACTTATTTCAATTGTGTCTATTATTATTTTTAAATTGATAATTAATTAATTACTTCTTTCAAAATATTTGAATTTTAAGGCTGAAATTAAGGCTCCTTGGCATAAGTTCATTACTAACAATAACTTAAGAATATATGTGTTCTAGAAAAGCGGAAATCCTGATTATGAATCAACTTCAAAACTCTTTTAATTTGGAATCTCGCACTTACATATATTATGTATAAACAATATCCGGTTTTTGTATTTTGAATGTGCACTTGTCTTTAATTCATTGACATGAGGATCTTTATGAAAAATTTTATAAAAATCAAAAAATCAATTAATTATAAAAATTTAAAATGACATAAGTTCGACAACAATTTTTGTTTTTGGACTGAAAATTTGATTTGTCTAACATCTGCCATTATTTGTATCGAACTTATCACAGGGAGCCGAACTCTTCAACTACTTCCTTATGTTGACGTAAAGTTAAAAAATTGTTATTTAAATGTTATCAAAAATTATACAAATACCTGTCAATGTCGTACCTATCTCAAATTAAACAAGTAATGAAAGAACAGTAAGACGATGAAAATAATAATACCCTACACCTTAAATTCAAATTTAAAATCCGTAAGTTCCTTTAGATAGGAATTTAATATAAAATGAAAACATAAAAGTTTTTATAGAGGATTATAAAATATAATCCTGTAATTTAGGAAACATATCTTTGTTTGGTATTGGGAGGCGTGTTACTGTTATACAAACCACCGCACCAATTCATTTTAAATATAAGGGACATAATATAAACAGGATCTGACCAATGGCGTAGTGATAAAGACGCCATATTTCATGTGGAGGGTGTTGGGTTCAAACACCGATCAGATCATATCTAATAAAAAATATTGTAAAATTGTATAATTATATCGTAATATAAAATAAGATTTAATAAAAAAATATATAAATAATTATTGTGTAAGATTATAGATGGCGCACAAAGTTAACATTTGTGTATTCATTTTTCATAACCTTATACAATAGCTACAGTCAAGTAATCAACGGCTTAGTGAATATTATGGTTAAAGAAACTGAAACCTAGTTTAAAATAAACTTGGTGAATGCCCTATACTCAAAGGGGTGGAAAAGGAATAAAAAAAAATATATATATAAACAGGACAGACTATGTATTAAATTTCAAGTTTCTATCTTTGTATGTGAGGTACCCGAACTCCGAATTCAGTTCAGCCTAGGGGCACGTTGCTTTGTTAATTTATTCTGGTGAAGTGTGTTAAATATATCCAAAGGAAATAGGATAGAACACCTTTGTATACAATATTTGAAGGTTCTATTTTAATTAGTTTTAAGACATGTTTGTTTGCTCTTAACTATAGCGGAAGCTTTCAGAATCCGAACCTATGGTCGATTTCGCTTATTTGCAATCCACTCATTTCTTTCGTCATTAGTAATCTACATATAATTCTTATCAAATATACCCCTTGTACCTTATTTAGGTGTAGGGTACATAATTAACTTGAACTTATCTATAATATGTTGTTCTTTCTGATAATCATTAAAATCTTAATAAAAAAATAAACACAAACATTTTTTTTTTATAATAACAACTGAATTTAAAAATTTTTTAAAATCGTTTTAATAAAAATGTACTAAATTAAAAAATAAATAAGAAAACTTTATATCTTAAAGATATATCGAATTATTTAATTATCAATTTTAAAAGCTTAATAAAATTAAAAAGTTGTGAATTATTTTATTTGAAAAATATAAAAACTTAGTTTAAAGCAATTTATATCGACGTTAAGACTTATTTTGGAAAGGTTCCTGGGTTTTGGGAAAATTATATAAGAAATAGGTTTGAATTATATATTGGACGCGATGAATATACCTGGGATTAAAATAGTAAAAAATGATGATCAAACTCTTTTATCAAATCAATGGAAAACTCGTTTTGATAATGATTCAAGTCCTAGCCCTACTCAAGTAATTGATTATGAAGCATTGTATAAAGAGCGTTTATTAAGGTACAAAATAAATCGAATATTAAAATTTCGATTTTTGAAAAGTGATTTTTATAATTTTTAAAATATGTATTAGTAGATATTTATTATTTAAACTTAAAACTAGTTTTAACTGAAATGAAATAATATGTAGTAGTACCCAAAATGCTTTGAACTTTAGTTAACATAACTATTATAAAGATGTTGAAAAGATGATTAAAATAGTTTTCAAATTTATTAATATAGTTATGCTAATTGTTTTTTCTATTATAAATTTAAAAAAAAAAAATTAAGTAAACAAACATATACTTAAGATATAAAACTAATTTTTCTAAATTTAAAAATTCTTTTTAAGAAATCGAAGTTTTCGAAATAGTACAAGAAAATTTCGCAGAAGGGCGGTATTAAAAAATGGAGAATGTAATGTTGTTCATAAAAATTTGGACAAAAAAGGAATACGCTATTTACAAGATATTTTTACAACCCTGGTTGACTCTCAATGGCGATGGACACTATTAATCTTTGCTTCAAGTTTTGTTTCATCATGGCTTCTGTATTCAGTTTTGTGGTGGTTAATATTATTGACTCATGGTGATCTGGAAGAAATGCATTTACCAGATAATGCAGGTTCGTATATTTAACATAATTTTTCTTATTTTTTTAAAGTGATTTGACATTAAAATCAGGAGTTTTTAAAATTATACATTTACAAAATTATATTCTTAAGGTTTCAAGAACAAACCCAAAGTGTATATTGTAAGTGTAATTTGCAATTACTTTTGTTGCTCAGTAAAGAAGATGGGTAGATATAGACTCAAATGTATGGATCGAATCATAATCGAAAAGTAAATCAATTTAGCAATTTATGTTCAACTATACATGTCGTGGATTTTTCAAAAACTGAAGAAGCTAGGATTCTAAAATTTTCATAAATTCGGTTTAAGATAAGAGCCGTCTTTCGCTTTGCTATTGAAATTCAGAACGGGTTCGAGTAGTTTTCTTCATCTTTTATAAGAGCTAACTCTAAATTTAGTAAAGCTGGTTGTCTGAAATTTTCTTAAAAGTGGTTAAGTTTTATAACCAAAAAATGCCTTAAAATAACTGCCATATGAGTATCTGAAATTTTGTCAAAAGTAATTAACCGGATGAAATAATGTCCATATTACTTTATGTACTGTACAATATACTATATGCCTATTTATTCTTTAGAGTTGAAACAGTTTACTCTACACTGTTCCTTGTTTTTTTTTTTAATTTTAAGAACATTTTTAGTTGAAATAAGTTTCTAGAATAAAATATAGATATTTTCATAGATCGTAGCATAAGAGAGGGCGAGAGTTATCTTAGAACTTGTATGAATTTAATCAGCTCCAATTTATTTGGTATCTTAACTAAAATCTATTATAGTTAATGTTTGAAATTTAATTGATTTGCCTCAAGTATAATAATGAAATATTTAAAATTTATATTTTTTAAATTTAAATAAAATATTGTTGCTAAAAACACTTTAATTTTTAAAATTTTTAGCCGAAAATGGTTGGACACCATGTGTTTCACAAATATATTCATTCACATCATGTTTTCTATTCTCAATTGAAACACAAACAACAATTGGTTATGGTGGTCGAGCTACAACAGAAGAATGTCCTGAAGCGATATTTTTGGTAATATTCCAATCAGTATGGGGTGTAATGATGCAAACATTTATGGCTGGAATTGTTTTTGCAAAAATGACAAGATCAAAACAACGTGCACAAACATTATTATTTTCTAAATCAGCTGTAATATGCCAAAGAGACGGTGAACTTCATTTGATGTTTCGTATTGGTGATATGCGCAAAAGTCATATCATAGGTGCAAATATTCGTGCACAATTAATTCGTACAAAACAAACAAAAGAGGGTGAATTAATGTCCCAGTATCATACAGAACTTGAAATTGGAGCTGATGATTGTGGTTCGGATATATTTTTCATTTGGCCAACTGTTGTTATACATAAAATTAATGAAGATTCACCATTTTATAATATGTCAGCAGCAGATTTGATTCAAGATAAATTTGAATTGGTAGTTATATTAGAAGGTACCGTTGAATCAACTGGACAGTCAACACAAGCTAGATCAAGTTATCTAAATAATGAAATTTTATGGGGACATCGATTTGGTCCGGTTGTATGTTATAATAAAAATCGACAAGCGTATGAAGTTGATTACTCAAAATTTGATGAAACTATACAAGTAGATACACCATTATGTAGTGCCAAAGAATTATCTGAGTTCTATAAAATTCAAGATGATATTAGAAATCCTATGGGTAAGAATTAATAAAATGGCTTATTTGTTTGTTTTGTGCTTACAAGTGTTAAAATTGTTTTTTTTTATTTTTTTAATTATAGTTGTTTTTAATTGCTAAATAAGTAATTAATTACTAACAAAATGACAATTTGGGTTTTTTATGTGTTAGTTTAAGAAATGGTGGTAATCGTCTCAAATCTCATAACATATCTTAACCATATTCATCTTTTAATAGTATCATTTTTCAATATACATACATATATAACTATATTTATTTTTACAAGTGTCTTTATTTTGTCTTGAAATAATTAAATTTTTATTTTAACACAGAAAGGACGATCTTTACATTACGTCAACAATCAGTAAATCAAGTTGAATCATAATATAATTTTAAGAAATTTCGATATTAAATAAATAATTAAAAAATAGATTTGCTTATGTGATTCGTTAAAAATTTTGCTATTTTAATTTGCAAATTGTTATGTTTTTTGAAGCTTTTGAAATGTGATTTTATTAATAAATTATGTATAGAAATAATAAATAAACTCTATATACAGATGTTGTAAAATTATTTGAAGCCAACCGTGAGAACTATCCGCATTATTTAACTGTGAGATCAGATTGTGTTGAACCATTAAAATATAAGGGTTTATCCAAAACTCAAAATGGAACACAGTACATCCTGACTTCTGATTCAAATAAATCTTCATCATTACAGTCGACCAAAAGTTGGCCAGAATGGGATTTTTCTGACAAAAAATAATATTTAATGATTGTGAATTTTTATTTTTAAATTAATTTAATTAAAATTTTTATAAGACTTTAATATAAAAAGCACTTTCATTTAAAATTGTACTAACCAAAGTTTAAATATTTAATAAGCATATATGTTTTTAAAAAAACATTTAATTTTAACAAATTTATTTAATATTATATATAAAAAGTAATATTGCTTTAATTTTTACATATTTTGACACTCAAATTTTATTTATATAAAAATTCCATTAACATATAAATATAAAATTAAAAATATATTAAACCATTTATTATTTATTTTTATATATAAAGAAATATACAAATAATAAGAAATTAACATATCAATAAAAATGATAATTTAAATTTGAATTTAAATATTAGTTATTTAATAAGAATTATTGTATAAATGTGTTATACCAAAAAGTTAGTTATAACGTGATAAGTTATTTTTAAACAAAATTTAATAAATTGTTAAGAAATTCAAAAGTGAATAATTTTATTTCAGATTAGATTTACAATTTTTGAAGAGTTGTCTAAAACCGTTATTCTAGTACCGTCATTTTTAATTGGAGTTTTTTTTTTAAATCCTGTTTAAAGTTATTTCCTATTATACATATTATTTACTGTTATATATTTATCTGTTGGACTCGAATACTTAACCTTACTTTATTTCACCCTAAGTTATACGGCTCAACTTCATGTGATGCGACAAGGAGCCGAACGATTTTTTGTGTATATTTTTGACAAACGACCAATCCAAACGTTTTAGAAACTGTCTAGATGTACCCAGTATTGTATACTGCCAGTCGAGTCTCTTAAGGATGATATTTCGACTGGACTTTGAACTTATATGGAAGCTAGATTTCATAAAGGAATGATCAGAACCCCAATGGGCGGGTTGACAGAAATGTTATATTTTTTCGGATTTGTAGTCAGAAATAGGTCGAAAATATGCTCGTTTTTGTCAGAAATTCTTGTTGGACTTTTCAAATTTGAGCTACATTAAACATCATATGTCTTAAGAATTTTTTCTAAAATATTTTATTTTGTACAAGAAGAACTCCAGTTGGCATGACTCGAATGGTTTATAAGCAAATCATTTTGTTCTTGGTCCTTGGAGACCAAATATACACAATTTAAATTCAAAAGCGCACGACTAAACGATTTGAGTCAAGTCAGCTGGAGGATCAAAAGCAAATATATGAACATATTCCTGCCTTGGTAAATTCGGAATCAATCAGAGTAACTGTAAATGCATACAAACAAGTATATTTTTATATAATAACCTACATATGGTCAGTTAAATATAGATTCAAAGTTTTTAATCTTTTATTGTATTCTTTAATCACAAATTCTAAAATAAATTTTAGAATAATGTGTATTCTAGAATAACTGTAAGTTTAATTAAATGAAATTGCAGTTCAACACATATCTAGCAACGGCCAACTGAAATTCAATGGAATACAATTTAATTGCAAATGTAAAAATTTTAATATTTATTTGCCTGGCCTTTAGCTTAAATTGGTTTCAAATTAACATTCTTTTAAATTAGAATTGTTAATTAAATTTGATATTAATGTTTATCTATATAAATATTTTAAAAACCCATTAATTAAATACAAAAATTGTAATTGTTAATTACTATTTTGTACAGGCTTTAATTACTATCTACATTAGGCCTACTTTTAATTAACAATGTTGTATTAGAATGTTAACTAGTGAATTAAAAATGTTCTAAAAAACTTTGTGCAGATAATTTTTCATACAATAATGATATGCATTATCTAATTAGTGCAAATGTGTTAATTAAATTAAAATTTAATTTAAGTTTTAAATAAATAAAGCAAATTAATTAAATTTGACTGCAAACCTAAATTAAAACCCTATTCATAAACAGTATGGATTGGAAAATAACTTTTTTAATTATTTTTATAAAACTTACATGGTGTAAACTAAGCTATTGTGAAGAAATTGATCAAAGAGATTCATTTGAAACATTTCTTGATTTACCAGAAGGATTAAATTCAGAAGAGTTTGGTTCCACTACAAATGAATTTAACGGAAGAAATGCAATGGTCTCTAATTCACTTAAATGGCCAAATGGAATAATACCCTATACTTTATCGGATAAATTTACAGCTGAAGAAGCAACTCGCATTCAAAATGCTTTAAAAATATTTGGGAAGTTACATGTGTTAAAGTGATTCCCAAGCAATCCCAACATACAAGTTATGTTCATTATAAAAAAGGGAATGGATGTGGAACTCTGGTTGGTTACAACAAGAGAAAATCAAAACCTCATGAAGTTGTTTTCAACGATTATTGTATTAAATTACCGGAAGCTATACAACATGAAACTATGCATGTAATGGGAATATTTCATGAACAATGCCGTTGGGATCGTGATGATTATATTGAAGTTATATGGAAAAATGTTGAACCAAGTCAAAAAAAAAATTTTATAAAAATTCCTTCATCTATGGCTGATTCTTATGGTATCGAATACGATTATAACAGTATAATGCATTATGGCGCAAGTGCTTTCCATAAAAAGGGAACAAACGAAACAATGAGAATAAAACAGGTAAACATTAGTTATAGGGAAATTTATTCAATTTTTTAATGTGATATAATTTATGATTTCAGAAAAACGGATTAGAAAGAAGTAATATTGTTATGGGACAAAAGGGTAAACTTACAGAGGGTGATATAATCAAAATGAATCGAATGTACGATTGTTAGAATACAATAATCGTTATTTTTAAAAAAGTATTCTTATAACATTCTATTATTGAAGTGGTTTTTGTGTATAGTTTTGTGTTTATTTAATTTTATAAATTAATAAAAATTCTACGAAGATTATTAGTACAATGTATTTAAAAATTTAAACAAATAAATATTGCAATTAGAAAATTAAACATATTCTATAATTTATTTGCAAGACTATAGATCGACCCCATACATGTTCTTTTCATTTTCAATGATCAATTGAAGTTCGAATGAAATTATGTGAGGAAAAAAATACGTTATTTATTTATTTATTAAGGAAGTGAAGCCTTATAAAATAATTTAAAATTATTAATTTAATTGGAGTAAAAAAATATATTTAACCTACAGAAGAACTCGGTTTATAACATTCAAGTATCAGTTCCTTTATCTATTATTCAATACTTTGTATAAGTACAACTATATATTCTGAAATCTATACTTTCAAAAATCAAGTACCGGTAAAAATAATGTAGATAAAATATTTGCCAAGAGCCTTTTTTAATCTGAGCAAAAGTCAGGGCCCACTCTGAACAAAAAGAGCAAGCTTTGAGCAGAGAATTATCAGAGTACGCTCAGATTTAATTAAAAATACGCGATTTAAAAAAACTGTCATTTTCTTTTAGTTACAAATGTCCTAAAAATATTTGAACTGAGCACGCTCTGAATAAAAAAAAAAGCACGAATCACAAGCTCAGAGCTAAAAAAAACATGTTGTGCTCAGATTTAATAAATGAAACTCCTAAAAGGGAAAAAGTACCTACTTGTATTTATTTATAGAAGTATTTGATTGAATTGATTTTCAAGAATAATATAAGTGCAGCGCAATACGCAAGTTTATTTTAGTTAAAGCTTTAAATTTCATTTTAACAAATTTTATATTTGACAAATAAATTAAAAAAAGACCCTAAAAGTGCCTTTAATTTTAAAAACAATTCGAATTGGACTTATAATTTAATATATTTGAAAAATAACCCAACCTTATCACACATGGCACTGTTATGAAATGATTTTGATTATAGTATTTTACCAATTATTATATCTTTTAAAAAAATTTGAGAGCTGATTAGTTCATCATAAAATTTGGACTGTTAACTTTTATTCTTTATATTTTTAAATTAATAAATTTTGTTATTAGTTAGCCGTTTTATATTAAATATATTAAATATTAAAAAAAAAATTACAAATGTATATGTATATATATATATTATTATATTAAGGATATCACAGAAAAAAAAAACTTCTTGTTAAAGAAAACTGGATACTAAAACATTTTCAGCAGTATAACAAATTGTTTTTATAATTTTATCGTAATGTAAATACTAACAGAATTCACCTTAAATATTTTGATTTTTAGGGTGAATAGCTGCTTTCTGAACCAATTTAACCAAGTTTTTTTTTAATAACCAACTTTAAAACTACAAATACAAACTACAAATTTGTATCTTTTGTCCAAACTGTTATACAAGAAGATGTGGCGATTTATTTCATGCACAAACCATTAAAAAAAAATAATTAACAGTTTTTGAACCACAAATATTTAGGCATTAATAAATATTGTCATTGCGTAAGTGTGTTGAAATATGCAATAATGTTAGATTTAAGGTTTTAATCTTAGGTTTTCATACATAATTGCAGCGAATATTTGGCTAATTTAATATGTCATAACTGTTATTTTTTTTTTTAAATCAAAATTTTTAAAAGAATTGGATAAAAATAAATATGTCTTCTTATTCAGTGAAAGCGTATTTAAAAGAGAAAGGATTAAGGAACAAAATCCACAATTCGTATGGAATTATAATTATCCATCCAGTGAGTACTCGATATATATATATATATATATATTTAAAAAGTATTCGAATAATTTTAATCAAATTCTAGACTTTAAATGAAGTATTTATATAATATAAAAAAGTGTAAATTTTACACAATACAATTATAGGATAGTTGATATGCAAGCAATAGCATTTAATTAAAATCTATTAGAGAATAAATTCAATTTAATAGGTACCTAACCCATATTTCATTTTGATGTAACAAAGTACAATCAAGTAAAACCATGCTTTTTAAACTGAAGAAACACTTTCGTACCAATACAACTTAACTTTCATTAGTTTATCTCTTTGTCAACATCAATATTATTATAGTGTTAACAGCTGAAACACTTGTGTACTTGAACTTTTGAATCACAAAGAAGAATCAATGCTTTTAATCTCCTTTTCAAATATGAATAAATCTTATATTCAGATGTAATGTGTTGCATTTTTGGTATAAACATAATATCATCCAACTCAGATAAACAAATTTCGGAGTCATCGGAATTACCTGGAAGGGATTTTAAACTTTTGAGCTGACTTTATATTTTTATTTACTCTGACCATTTTCTAGGGAGCCCTAAGTTCTAATCTAATCAAAAGCCTCTGCTAAGGTATTCAGAAACTAAAATATACTAAGAGATGAAAAACTGATACGGGTATTAAAAAAGTTTTAAGAACTTTTTCAATTAACAAGTAAAAATTCTTGTTGAAGAGAGGTTGGCTTGACAAATAGATCTTCTTCAACTTAATTCGCCTAAACCAAAAGGCAACATTTTTTCATCGAACTTTGGACACGTGCAGTAATATAAAATTCGAGTAATCTGGGCATAAATTCGAGTAACCTTGAAATATCTTAATCGTAAAGGTAAGCTTCATGTCTACAATATACGGATTCAGAATGATTTTGAAGCTTTGTCTTATATGCTATTATTACATATAGCTTCGCTAATTACCCATTAAGACTTTAACTATTTTTTTCAAATCTACTACTCAACTCTCTATCTATTATACAAACTTAATACCCAATAACGATACATAAATACTCTATATTCATAATATTTACATGTACCAACATTTACATGTACCAAAAGGTCATTTGTATAACAAATCTAAACTGGTATACATACGATTTTTCCCCTACTCAATTATATAAAAACTTTACGAAACTTTAAGGGAAAAAGGATATGCGCATTTAAAAATTATGGTTAAAATTTATTTTTTGTTTTTTTTTTCTCCCCTCCATTGTGATACACATATTTTTAGTACTAATGAAACATTTCCAAAATATTTCCAAATTCCAAGGAAAAAAAACTTTTAGGATATATTTAAAAAAAAAAAACAAATACTCTACTGGAAAGAGTCCATTAAGTTTTTTTTCTGATTAGAATATGTACTCTTTCACCTTTTATCTGGGCGTCCGCAAATATTTCAACAGTCGTCGTGAAACTTTCGTTTAAAGCAAAACATAAAATCGGGAATTCCTTTATTGGTTACAGTTTTAAAAAAAAAAATTCTTAATATAAAAGGAAAAAGAAATATTTTAATATTACTTAATTAGAAGTAAATAAATTTTTTTTTTTTAATTTTTTTTAACACAGGTTTTTTGGAATTTTAAAACTTTTAATTCAAAATTAAAAAAAAAACCAAAGTTTAAAGTGATTCAAAAATCGCATTTAAAAGAATTTAAGCAATATGAATTTAGTTCAATTGTAAAATTTTGTGTGTATAAAATTCGTCCTAGTTTCCAATCTAGTTCCATCATTTTTTTTAAAAAATTTGGGTATAAATAGATCTCTATATATATATAATATACATATAGATATAGATCTATATTAATATATATCTTTTTTTAATATTAACAAAAAAAAAACTCTTTGAAAATAAAAAGGCAAATACTACTCATGTATAAATGATAAAATAATCGTTAATTCAAAAAAAAATATAGTAATAATAATAAATATATAATTATAATGTATAGTAAAATAAATTAAAGTGTGTTTAATAAACCAAAATACTATTGCCAATATTTTGTTTATTTTTAATAAAAGTTATTTAATTTAATTTCATTCAAAATATACATCAAGTGATAAAATCTTGAATTGAATCTAATAAGTTCTTTATAAAATTTGTAACAAATTGGATAAGTTTTTAGATATTGAATAGTTCTTAATTTTAATTGGATGTAATAAAATCGTTTTTTTGAAACTAAAGTGAGTTTAAAATTGTAATTTAAAAATTTTTTCAAATTTTGTATTTTTTAAAATATAATATTAAACCAATAACAGACATATTTTGTCTTTAATTTAAAAAAAGTCTTTAATTAATAAAAAAACAAAGTCATAATCTTATAAATGAGAATTAAAATTTGGTCGCTCATGGAATAAAAAAAAATAAGAGAACCTATACGATTGAATTCAGATTAATTATTCATTCATTATTTAAAATTGATTAAAAGTTATGAATCTGTAAATTAAAAAGTTTTTAATATTCTAAGATACAAAAATAAAAATTATTTAATTTTTAATTTTTCAAAAATCAGCAAATAAATTAAACTAAATAAAAAATTCAATAATTAATATACATATAATTACATATGTTAGAATATAAATATGATAAGTTAATTTATAAGTTAATAGAAAATTAATAAATGGATACGTAAAATTGTAAAAAATAATTAAAAAAAAAAATTGTGTACCGACTAAGGCTAAAAAAATGCGGAAATAAATTAAAATTAAAAAAAAAAAAAATAAAACTAAAAAAAAAATTTTAAAAGGTTTTGAACGAAGGAGGAGAATCGCGCACTTTTAAAATTAAAAAGGTAATATTTAAATAGAATATTTTTTTGGAACCTATCGAATACAATTTTTGAACCGAACTCATAAAAAAAATAACAATAAAAGAATAATATAATTGTCAAATAATATTTTTAATTGTAAATCACTTTTAATTAATCATGTACTTTTAATTATAAAATACCTGATTTAACAGTTTTACATCAGTTGTAATGAAAAATTAACAATTACTTATCATTTATTTGATTATATGATAAGTATTTTAATTATTTGTGTAAATATTCCAAATTTAATTGATTTTAATTTATTTTATATTAATGAATTGTACATTAAATTAATAAAAGAGATTTACATAAGTTAAAAAGTATACATAATACATATTACAAATATATCTACGAGTATATATATGCTATTTTATATATTCCCATTTGTATTATGATATGGCCTTACATAAATTTTTGAAGTACCTATAATTGTAATTTTATCGAAAATTGAAATTTATAAAATTAAAAAATAAAATAGGTTCATATGAAGTTCATTAATTCAAATCAAGAGTTAATATTATTAGAAATTTTTTTTAGGAATTAACCAAAGTTTTGCATCTTTCTCTTCTGCGTCCCCTAAAGATTTTACTTTTTGATAAATTTTGGGTTTGTACCTAAATTTGCAAATATTTAAAATTTTTTTTTTATTTGAACTAGGCTGTAAAGTTCAGTTTGTCTCATATATGGTTTCATATTGTTTAATGGATTCATCTTACAAGTGATACATAAATCTTTATTTATAACATATTTCCAATTGTAGAATTGTTCGGAGTATAATAAAAATATAATGGTTGTTGCACTGAACTGAATTTTAAAGTAATTAAGGCATAAGGGGTACAATTTTATAAAATTCTGATGTTGTTTGTTACAGGGTCCATTATGTTGATAAATTTTTATTTTAGTTTTATCTAAATTTTTAAAAAAATTACTCAAGTGTTGTTAAGTTTATTACCTGGGCCATCAACTACTTATCATTATTCAAATAATAGATGTGACATCAAAACCATATTTTATAATAATTCAATAGATTTTTCAATAGATAATATATAATTCAATTGATTAGGAAAAATCATTCACTTTTCAAAAATTGATTATTTTGATTATTTGATACCAGTGATAACTGATAAATGATTGGTGCAATAGGGCACAGATCATTAATTTGAAAAATATCTATTAAATTGACCACATGTTTTTTTTTAAACGAAGTGTGGCATAAAAAAAAAATAACAATTTTATATAAATATATACTCTATATAGATAAACACATTTATATTAAATATGAAACATTTTAGATAGAATCTTTTACAAAATTATAGGCCCTATAGACAATTTTAATCTCTTGTATGAAATTTCGTAATAACATAAGGAGGAAATATTAAATAAAAACCTTATACTTACTAAAAGTTTATATACAAAACTAAATAGAAAAAATAAATTTCGGTGAATCTTGTATATAAGATTACTATTTCGTTTCATAATATTGATGTAATCTTCAAGACTAATATTTATATTAAATATATATGAAGCATAGTTTTCAACATAATTTTTACTGAAGTAAAGGGAGCGTTACATCTAATATAAATTTTGCGGAGCCTCAGGAAAAAACAAAATAGTCTAAAAAATCTACTCTATTACATTTATATTTACTCTTTTTTTTGATTTATTAAAGATATGAAGTTGTTCCTTAAAAAAAAAATTAACACTTTATAAAAAAATTTATATTGTTGTACCTCGTCGTGCTCTGCATCGTCTTTGATCATCTAAATAAATAAATGGAGTACAAAGTTGAACATAAGTTTTTCGAATGCTATTCTGAAAGCAAAAAATTTGTTCTTTTTTACTTTATGATTGTAGATTTGATGTATGCTTAAAATTAAAAATACCCCTACCTAAATTGCACAGTAATGTGCATTTAAATTGCACGTTGTCTTCCGAATTCAGAATATTTGAATGATCTTCTTCTTTTCAAAGTTCTTCTGAGGTTGATAGTTTATAACTTTTTTTTTAATTCTACATACTTCTTCTATTGAAAAGAACACTTTTTGTCGAAATCAAAGATTCACATTAAAAGGTTGGGCATTACAAAATTAAATCACTGTTTTTTACAATAAAAACTTTACATTCTTATCTTCATAATGATTGAAACAGGAACATGTGTTCAAAAGTAAGTTCCACCAATTCAAACTTAAATTGTAATCCAAGTCCCAAATTGATTTTAAAGGCAAATATAAATTTTTCTGACCATAATTTTCATTAATCTATTTAATTTTCGAGAGGAACAGAACTTTAATTCTTGCTGGTCTTGATATGAAGCTTCTAATTACAAAACTTTTGTTGACTCTTGGTTTCGCATCCAACATTAAAATTAATAGAATGGTATGATGATTCGACATATCTATTTCATACAAAAAATAATCCCTCCTAGTTCAGAATCTCACATTTGCGTAAATATAAATATTCTGGAAAAGGCGTGCAATCCTGATTTTGAAACCAACTCTAAAATCCCTTCTACTTCAGAATTTTCCATATAAAAATACATAAATATTCTGGAAAAGGCAGAAAAAACTTCCTACTAATTTATAATCACACAATTATATAATAAATATATTTTTATTAATATTAAAAATTTGAATTGGTTTCAAAATTCGAGGTTAAAAATTTATTTAGTGGGAGTTCTAAGACGACAGCCCGCACTATTTTAAGTTAATTGCTGTTAAAATATGGTTGGTTTCAAAATCACGGTTTAACACCTTTTACAGAATATTTATATGTATGTGTTTATACACAAAATTTGTTTTAATTAATTAAGTTACCTGTTAAAAAATATTTTTGATTTTATTTCATTTTAATATTGGCATTATATCGTTTTTAAAAAATGAAATAAAGTTAAAATATAAAAATTCTATAAATATAAAAAAAGTAATATTTGACTTTACTTCAGGGAACCTATAATTTATTGCAGTAATTCTAGATGGATTTAGCATGGAGGAATGTACAAAAAACTTCTAAGAATATTTTTGTTCATAGATTTGATCGAAAAATTTGTGTAGAAATTTATACCCTATTTCTTTATTTTGTAGCACATCATTGTCCTTCCCTAATAACTTGAAAATGTATGTTTTGTTAAAAAATTTTTATATTCATTAAGTCAAAAACCTAATCAACTAAAGTTTATAAAACTCTTTCATTTATTAACGAATTATTCTTTGCTCAACCTTGTTTAATACTTGGTTGGCAAACTTTCCTTCTTTTTAAGCTGGAGAAATAAAAGTAGGCAAGAAATTTACACCTTTCCTCTGCCAGAGGCCAGAGGGATAACAAATTTATAAAAAAATAGACACTAATAGCAAGAATTCTAATTAGTAAAAAAACAAAACCAGCTTTCAACTTTATGTAATCTTTTCAACTTTGAATTTCAAAATTGACCAAACAGCACTAATATATCTGGATTAAAAAATTATCTCTCTCCTAAGACTCACTTCTTATAAAACATCCAGAATATGCTTTGGATTAAAAGCACCAACGTAATTAATATTGTTAATATCCAAAATTTTGAACCATTTATAAAAAAGTTGTATGTCGTTGTATGTCGTAACTCACATGTGATTTATCAAAGAAAAAATATATGGAAAAATCTCTTAATTTATTTAAAAATTAAAAGAATATTAATAACCTAATTAAATCATCGGTGTAAAATATTTTATTCATTAACCAAAGATTAGCCTGACGTATTTTCTTTAATATTGAATTTAATATTGTTCCTGGAAGAACAATTAATTTTGAAACAAATTGGTAACTTTGCACCGCATTAAAAATTTATTATATTTTTATTTTTTTTTACCTAAGAAAAGTTGAATTTACTCTAGATATGTTTCTATATTAGAGAATAACAGGATGTAATTGATATCAATTCTTTATATAATTTTTTAATAACACGATTTTTATTTATTTATTTATTTTTAGTACCAGACAATAGTAAATATTTCCTGATAATATTAATCCTTTGCCGATTTGACATTTGGACTTATTATTAAATTATTTTAATATACACTTTATTTTTTTATTAGATATGATCCGAACAGGGTTTGAACCCGTGACTTTTCGATTGAAAAGCCGCCACTTTACAACTGAGCTATCGGTGGTATAAAAACACGATTTTTATGGAATTTATTAAAATCTTGCAGAAATTAAAATTCCAAAAATTCTCAATTAAAAATTGAATTTTCTATAAAAATTTTGTTAATTTCCAAGAACCATAGACCCTTTTTCTAATTTTAAGAAAACTCATGGTAAATATAGTAGAAAAAATTATGAAATTGTAATCCAAGTTTACGGTGTCTAAAATTTCGAATTTTCGATTTTTGACTCCTAAAAGCATTTAAAAGGAATCTGTAGAACAATATTATTCTTTTATTTTTTTTTAAATTTACAAAAAAAATTTATTTAAAATTAAAAAAATTTCGAAAAAATTTTTTCTATAAAATATAATATACATATGTAGTACATATTTTACAATAAATTATTATATTTAACTTAATTAAAATTGTCTTATATCTAATATATCTTCATAAGTATTTTCATAAAAATCTCTTGACGGACAAATTAAAATATCTTCTATTATTTCGCCCGCCATAATCATAATCATTATAAATATAGCTGAATAATGTTAAAATATAGTATATTTTTGACGCAATAAGCTACAAAAATTTGCGCAAAAAAAATGTATTCAATGTTATACATTTTAGTCCTTAAAGGTGGGAAAATCATGCGAATATTGCCTAGTGCTAGTATGAAATGCTAGGGCTATACTTTCGGAGACCTAAATATTAAAAAAATAAATAATTATATACAGTCTTAAAACTATTTTGTGGTTAGACATTTAAATTATTAAAAAAATATTTTATTGAAGTATAAGGAGAGATAAATTGAGACCAACTGACAAACGCGAATACTCTGAATTTAATAAACGCATTTTCTTGATTATCAAAAAATAATTACTCCAAAATTTTTGAAAATTTTTTTCAAATTTGAAATTCGAATCTTTGGTTTTCTTGAAAAATTTTGAAGAATTTTGTTTCAAGTATTTTTGCCTAGGTTTAGACTATTAATTATGGGCAAGGGTTTTCCATTTATTTTATTTAATTAGGTATTTAAGCTAAAAATTTTCCATTGATCACAACATATTTTTCATTTTAGAACTCCTAAAATCTTTGAAAATTAATCTAAACTGTTCAATAAATTTATATTCATATATACCCTCCATTTGTTGAGTAGTATACTCGTAATAATAAACATGTGATAAGGGTTTATTTTAATTTAAGTCAAAATTAATTATTTCTTGATTTCTAAAAATAACTTTTAATTTTGATTACATATTAATGATGGCATGTGTTAATATGAGGAAGGGTCATAACTGTTAAGATAATTTTTTTCAATTATGCAGCAGAGCGGTTTTTTTTAATATATAGAGGGTATCCTGTAAGTGGTATGTCAAAACAAAAAGAAAATTGTATGAAAGGAGTGGTCCCTTAGTCCTTTTTAAGTTAAAAAAAAATTTTACATATGATTTATGCGGTTTTTTAGAATCTATAACTAAAATATAAGCTTCCAAGCTACGCCATTTCTTTGCCATTGTAATTATCTATATACCATTCCATATACAGGGTGGCGCAAAACGACCGATATGGTTTGAATGTTTAATAACTTTTTTATTTAATGGTTAAGTAATTATTATTATTACTTTTTTGTTATTCAGTATAATAAGGTGGAATATTTTTAGCTTAAGTATGAAAAATTAAAACTATTCAATTGGAAATGGGCTTCATCGCTCATTATCAAATTGTTAATGAAATCGCGATTTTTTTCTGCTTTTTGTCGGAATGAAATGCAGTATTCAAGCCGTTGTTGGTGTCTATCGGCTTCAATTCTTGCACAGGCTGAACCTTATACGGGAACATGTGCAATGGTGCCCAAATCCTACGAACGAAAGCCCCTGTTGTGTCGAACGTCTTCTTGTTGATGTTTTTGGACTGTCCTGCACACTATCTACAACACGTTGGATATTTTCTTCCGTGTGGACCGTACGTGATCTTCCGGTACATGGAAGGTGTCTTACTGAAGGTCCAGTAGGGACATTAAAAAAACGACGATAAGCACGCTGCGTCAAAACAATTGACCGTTGATTTTCAAAATAAAATTCAACAATTGCTGATCGCTGTTCTCTTGTGTACTGTTCCATTTCCAATTCCCCAAGTTTTCTTCACAAATTTCTGAAATAAAAATAAAAAATATAAATAAATTTTCGAATCCGCTTCGGCCGCTTCCGAATCCCAGTGAAAATAAAAAAAACTTTGCTGGTTTTTGACTCGAATCAGCTACAATTCGCCATTGGGTTCAAATTAATGGCTTAATCAATAATAAATAATTATATATCGCTTTAATAAAAAATAACTCACATATATAGAATACGATATAACTCAAATACAAAATATTACAATATAAACAAAAATTGTATCTATTGTATGTATGTATTCTATGTATCTATTGAAAATTCAAGACATTTATACATGTTATAAGGCCTAGTACTAGTATACTCATGTTTAAATTGTATGTGGAATTCATTAAGATCAATTCTAATAACACGAATATAATATGACCACCTGTTCCAACATGTACCTATGTTAAGACGGGCTTATTAGCCTAACAGTTAAACAATTAGCTCTTAAAAAAAAATTTATAAGTCTTCCTTTGCAGCTCCTAAACATGGAACGTCCCAACAAAATTTTAAATGACTTTAATTTCTATAAGCTTTTTTCAAAATTTTAAGTACTAGATTTAATTTTGTCAAAATGAAGGTTAAAGTACCGTATGGCAATCCTGTATATATATTTTACATAACATTTATAATATAAATCCTATAAAAGCAGCTAATTGTCACCGTTTTCACTTTAAAACGAGGAAGATTATAGTTGCCCTTGTCAACTTTTAGATACCCGTGCATACCCACTATGGTGTATAAAATAAACCGTAATTTACTTCCCTTATACATTTAACTCATTACCCCATAATTTTGACGTAAAAAAAAAAAAAAAAAATTAACAAAAAAAAAAAAAAAATCACAAAACAAAAAACAAAATTTTCATTCATTGTCCCATAACATTAGCTTAAAAAAAAAAAAAAAAAAATTAACAAAAAAAAAAAAAAAATCACAAAAAAAAAAAAAAAGTTTTCATTCATTGTCCCATAACTTAAGCTTAAAAAAAAACAAAAAAAAAAATAAAAAAAAAAAAAACAAAAAAGAAAAAAAAAACAAAAAAAAAAAATTGGCCCACCCTAAAAGTCCGATGGTCCGAGTGATGTCCAACTTTGCCAAGTAACTTGCCCTATTAATTTACCTGCCCAATTTTAATTTTAACCTTGTAGCTTTATTAGATTCACAGTTATTGAATCGAAAACTTTGTATGGCAGCCCCCCGAAAATGGGGCCCTAACATTTTGAAACTTCATATAAGTGCTCGATTCATTATATAACTAACCGTGTGTAATTTTCAGCCTCGTAGTATAATTAGTTTTGAAGAAATTCATATTGGTGCAAAGAAATTGTATGGCAGCCCCCCATAAATGGGGCCCTAACATTTTGAAACTTCATATAAGTGCTCGATTCATTATATAACTAACCGTGTGTAATTTTCATCCGCGTAGTATAATTAGTTTTGAAGAAATTCATATTGGTGCAAGGAAGTTGTATGGCAGCCCCCCGAAAATGGGGCCCTAACATTTTGAAACTTCATATAAGTGCCGGAGTCAATATAAAATTAACCGTGTGTAATTTTCATCCCCGTAGTATAAATAGTTTTGAAGAAATTCATATTGGTGCAAAAAAGTTGTATGGCAGCTCCCCGAAGCCTTGGTCCGATTTTAACCAAAAACAATAGGGAACCTAGAAATTGTCTAAAAATGACTTTGTGTGAATTTCAAGACTCTAGCCCTTTTAGTTTTTGAGTTATCGTGCTGACACACGGACGGACGGACGGACGGACAGACACACATAGCTAGATCGACTAATTTTTCGATTCTGAGCCGATACGTACCCTTGACACTATATCTAGCTCGTCTAGATCGATGCGTTACAAACGGAGGAGCAAATCTAATATACCCGATGTTCATATATATATGCACGGGTATAAATATACGTTACAGAATTCTTATTATAACAGTTTGAATATAGGTGTTTTTCGACCGTGTGGGGCTGTTGCTAGGTAGGGCTACAGAAAAAAGTTTTATAATTTTATTTATTCAAAATAATCTACTTTAATGCAAAAAAAAACAATTTAAAACTTAAAATTAGTTCTTAAAATTTAAAATAAATAAAATGATTTAATGACCTTAGCTGTCCCTGTGCGGTCTCATAAAATTCTACTTGTATACATTAATATATACAATATAATAACTTTAGGTATTCAATTGTGATTTTTAATAAAACAAAAACAGAAAACTGACTTGTGTATAACAATACCTAGAGTAGATCAAATGGAACAAGTCAGATATAACTTTGCAACGTAAGGATTCGAATATTGTTTACTAGGTCAATATTCTTCTTCAGATCATTATACATTTTTATGTAATAATAAAGGCAATTGTTAATGTCGGTTCCTGGTTTTTAAAAGTATTAAATAAAGTTTGACCTATTTGTCGTATTGTGGTTATGGATGTGGTTATTTAAAACAAAGCTATGTCTGATTAGTATATCAATAATTTTAAACACTAAATTAGTAAAGATCGGCCTTACAGATACTCAAAAAACTGATATATTTTTCCGTATACAAACACTCAGTCGGAATTAAAAATGAGGAAATTATGTATGAAATTTATGTTTTTTTTTTAGTAATGTCCTTTTCTTTTAATATAATTTTCGGAGCCCTACTCCAAATATGGTTGGATTATATACTGGACATTTGGCGAAAAAAATGTTCTGAGTCGTTTTAAAATAAGCATATAAGGAGCATTTTTTTTCATAATCTGGTTTACATGATCACTCCATCTTTACCTGCTGTAAAGCCTTAATTCTACATAATTAAAGATTTTAACTACATTCAATTCGTTACCATTCTGTGTTTTTCTATCCACTCTATAATAATGATAAACTCATGTAATTAATAGCGTTTTCTAGTTCTTGCTCGGTTTTCACTGAATAATTTAAAACGACTTTATTCGCATTTATTCGTGTTTAAAAATAGCTAAATTTCAATTTTCGAGCCCTTACAGCTTCTAAGCAGGGGATGTGACAAGAAAATATTATTAACCGACTCCTACTAATTTCTGAAGGTCTAACTTCTCCCAAAATTTTAAGACCCTAGCTTGAACCGTTTAGAAGATATTTGGGTCCAAAAATTTGAAGTGAAACTATATAGTTACATTTTTACAAAATTTTTTGAAAATGTGCTAAAAAAGATATAGAATGGGTTAATCCTATTAAATTAATTATATACATATTATAGATAGAGTGTAATGAAAAAAAATTGTACGCAAGGTTCTGTCATTAAAAACAAATTTTCAAACAGATGACTAACAATATATTAAAATAACACTCAGTTTTAGTTTTTTTTAACATCTTTTCAAATTTAAAGATTAAAAAGATGAAAATTTATAGTTTTAATTACAATTGAAGTATATTTCAATTTATATTAGAAGGTTCGAAGTTTATTCCTAATAAAGTTTACTTACCAATTTAAATGAACAGTAAAACAAAATTTCAGAAATAAAATATGTCAATGTTTAACGAATAATAACACAGAAAGAAGTTAAAATAAACTAATTTTAGTTAACAAATAACCATTTCGATATATTTACAACTTAATTCAATGCGAATTGGTTTAAATTTACAAAGGTTAATTTAATTAAAAAAAATTAAAAAACGAATACTTGCCAGAAGTATGAGCAAAATTTTTTTTTAAATTTCAATATAATTTTATTTTTATATTCTATATGATTCTATCTATATTTACATATGGTAGTTAAGTCTTAACTCATTCTATGCAATAACTTTTTAAAAATGATTTTTTTGTATTTCCTTGAAGTATAAAAATAATTAAATAAAATAAATTAATTAATTAAAATGTTAAAATACTATATAAATTTTCAATCATACTTTTCGTAATATTATTAAAAAAATTTAAGTTTTTACTGTAAGTACTTATACCCGTATAAACGTACGTCAAAAGGTATAGTAAACTTGCCATTACGTTTGTGACGCAGAAAAGGAGAGAAGATAGATATATCTTATGGTCGTAAATGTAAATTTGCTGTCAATATGCATATTTTGAATTTACGACCAAAAATTATGTAAAAAATCATTGCTAACTGAACCTGGTCGTAAATGTGAAATATGTGTAAAGTAAACGTCAACTATGCAAACTAAATTTTTAATTTACAATCAGTTTACCAAGTAGTAAGGTACAGTTTTTTGAGCGTTCAGCGTTGTTTTATTTTTATGATTAATAATGTAAGTAAGAAAATATTATGTCTTTTTTTGAAAATTAATTTAAATTTAAATTAACAAGAGTGAAACTGAAAGTGAATCACAAAGTTTGTTGTGGGACACATCCACCTTAAAGCTACTAATTTGTACAAGATTAGCGATGGAAACTCATTTCAAAAGTGGAAAACATAAACAATCTCTTGATTTTATATCCATTGCAAAACTTAAAAATTTACTTTTACGACCACAAAAATTTATTTGTAAATTGAATGTCTACTGATTGCAAATTGTTTGGTCTTAAAATCATAATAATTGTCAAATGGCATATTTTACGTCAAAAAGTTTACATTTACGACCACACCTATAGACTCAAAGGTATGGATGGGCTCAGAATCGAAAAGTATATCTACCTTAGCAATTTGTATGTCTGTCCGTTCTCAAACTTCATCATAACTCAAAAACTAAAGGAGTTAGAATTCTGAAATATTCACAAATTAGTTTTTATGAAAAAGGCGTCATCGTAATTGAAACTCAACCAGCTCTATGGGTTGGAGTACCTGCTAAGCTACTTTTTTTCTTATATTAGAATAATTTTAAATATATAATGAAGTTGGATTATCTAAAATTTTGTTAAAAGTAATTAATCGAATGATTAAATGTCTATATTACGTTTAGAATACCCTAGAGTTGGCACATAATCTATTACGCTTCTTCTTGTTTTTAAATAATATAAATTTTTATTTTAATATACATATATCGTATATATTTTACCTAATTACCTCCTGTTTAATTTAATTTTAGACAACTTGAGCAGCAAATTATTCACATACACAATGCAACAGTATTTTTATTGTGTTCTGTTTGCAAGTTTCATCATATTTGCTAACATTAATGATGGTAAGTAAAGAAATCCACAATTTTTCTGAAATAATTGATAACATTATAATATAAAATAATATTATAGAAATATTATATATTTTTAAAAAGTTTAAGTTTAAATATTTATCATTAATTCTGCATATCTAATAATCAATTTTCTTAGGAAAATCTCAATTACATAGTTCATATATGACACAACATGATCCTAGTAATTTACAAGAAATAGCTCCAAAATTTTTATCTAGAGGACATCTGTATAAAGTAATAATAGGTGAAACAATAGAACTTCCATGTAAAGTTCAAAATTTAGGTTCCTATGTATTACTATGGCGTAAAGGAACATCTGTGCTCACAGCTGGGAATCTAATGATAACTAGAGATGCAAGATTTCAAATAGTAAATGATTATAATTTACAAATAAATAGTGTTAAAACCCAAGATGCCGGAGACTATATTTGTCAATTGGGTGATCAAGAGAATCGTGATCAAGTACATACTGTGGAAATTTTAGGTAATTTAATTTTTATAAATTTTGTAATTAATAAATAATTTTCTTATGTTAATACTGCTTCTTTTTATAAAAACAACTCCGTTTAAAGTACCTAAGTTTTTACTCTATTTAATAATGAAAGCAAAAAATTTTTGATTAATTAATTACAACTCACACATGATGTTTATTATTTTTTATACAAAGCATTTGTTACATCAAAATTTATTTGGAGTTGTCTAAGTAGTCCAATAGTGTAGGATTGTCGTAACACTCACTACAAATGGACTTTTTTTTAAGTGAAAAATATGCTGATTTTGGCATGTAAACTTGTCTAAATGCTTTTGTTAAATTTTAAAGGTGAAGAATTTTTTTGAATATTTAATTAATTCAATAATAGTCTTAACCTAACTTAGATGTAAAATCATATAAGCAGCCCGCTCTGAAATAAGAACAAAAGTCAAGTCAAGTTTTGTCACTGGCTTTCTAAATGGATTTAAATCCGTTTCGTGGGTTGCAGATCAATATAAAATTATATTTCAACTTGGTGACCTCAAAAAAATTGTATCTAAATTTAATTTAAAACGTACATTTAAAATATATATAATATAGAGGTATTTAATTTATACCTCAATAAAGCCTCTTTTAAAACCAAGTGCAACAATTTCAAAGCTAATGACAACCTTTTTAAAACCAAAAAATCTTTTTCAAAACGTTACACAACTTTTTCAAAATCATCAAAAACCGTTTTACAATAACCACTTTTTAAATTTCGATTGATAAAATGCTAGAAAATGCTACTAATTAAAATAAATTTTACGAGTTTTTTCACTTTGGGTCCTGAATGTGTGTGGTGCATGGTTCATAATGGACAATGCAAGAATTCATAAAACTCGGAAGGTTATGGAGCTGTATACACTTCTTTGCAACACTTCTTTTTAAAATTTTTGCCGCCATATTAAATTTATAGAAAATGTCTTCAAAAGTTAAGGCACATGTAAAGATCAGCCATTTAACCATAGACTGCAACAATACAATAGTACTTAAAACAGCAATGCTGCAAAGTTAGGAAAAAATAACGCCTACTGATTGCAATAATTATATTACGAATATGATAGCTAAATTACCCAAAGCAGTGTCCGGTTTGCCACTTCACTAATCAAAAAATTAAAGAGGGCATTAGTTTGCCATCTTAAGCTTAGAACTACATATAAACATTTATATTTTAGTTTTTTTATTTTATTTAATTTCCCTAGGTTTTAAAACTGTTGTACTAGGTTTGGGAAATGGTTTCATATAAGTGTAAATACTATAAAGTCATCTTGTAAAATTTGATACTAATTAGAGCAATAAAGTTTTCTGCTAAAATGTTAAATTGAAGCGCCTTACTAAATTTAATAGACTTCTGAAAATTTTAAACTCAATCGGTCAAATTGTTGATGCATGATGTAATCAATGCATCTTAACATTAAGCATTTAATTTTACAATTAGTCTTTTAACTTAATAGGCTTAATAGGATTGCTAATTTTATTAGTAGTAATAGGTTTTTATTATTATATACATTAGATTTTTATTTTTTTTCTAAGAAAGATGTTTACTTTAGTTTAATTATTTATTTTAATTATAACTTATCCATAATTAACCATAAAATTCGTTCAGTTCCACCCACTTTAAGAGCCTTACCACATAATGGGCAAGTAACAGCGAGAAAAGGTAGTACAGTAACATTAGAATGTAAAGCTTCAGGTAATCCAGTTCCAACAATATATTGGTATAAAAAGGATATGTTTTCGGGACCGACACACCTATCAGATAGCTCTACTTTAATTTTGGAGAATGTTGACCGACATCATGCTGGAATATATCAATGTTCGGCTGACAATGGCGTAAAAGAACGTGTTTCAATGGATATTCAACTAACTATATTATGTAAGTAAATAACTTATTTTTAAAATATATAAAAATATAAGAAGAAATCGATTTTAAATATACATATTATTATAATCATTTTCTGATTTATAAAGATTCAGATTTGGAATATTTCCATTATCGTCTAAAATGAACTCATTTCTTAATTTAACACTTAATTTTACAAAATATTCTTGCATACAAGTCCTTATTTGTAGAGCAACTTATGTCCTACACTTCTACTCCCTCAGAGCTATTTAAAAGCTTAAAAAACATTTCACATATTAAAAATTGTTTCTTTGTTTGTATTGCATAAAATTAGGCGTAAATAATATGGAGTGTACGAATCAATTGAAAATCGAAAAAAAAAAGTTTATAAATAAAAAACCACTTTTAAAAATTAATTTTGAACATTTTATTTTATAGCACCTCCAGAAATTACAGTTGAAAAATCATGGGTACATGCAGCTGAAGGTTATGATATTGAATTAGTTTGTACAGTTCATGGTGATGTTAATTCAGAGGTAACATTTCCTACTTTTTATTTCTAGATATACATTTCTTTGATCAATATACTTATTTTGTAAATATACTTTAATAAACTTTAAATATTTTTCAAATTTCAGATGCTGTGGTATCAAAATTCATTTCTATTGGATCCAACTGATAGAAGATCAATGCATTCAAGAGATGATCGATATAGCTTAACTATTCGTCATTTCCAGCATTCAGATTTTGGAAACTATAGTTGTGTTGCTGATAATGCTCTAGGAAGAACAAAAAAATATATTGAAGTTTCTGGACGACCTGGTCCTGCTGAATTTATTTCACCAGCTACAAGTGGGGCTTTGGATCATTATAATATGACATGGACAATCGAATCAATTCCACCTTTAGAAGAAATCAAAATTTTATATAGAAGACTATTGGTAAATAATTGATTTAAAATACATAATATTTTATAAATCTATTCAATCCTATGGAATCCACATTCAACCTTTTGTAAAAATTGATTACATGCTTTTTTAAGATCAAAATTCACCTTCACTTTAATTAACATTAAATATAGACAAAAATATAAATTTGATTTGCAAAACGTTGAATTTTAAGTGAAAAATTTGTAATATCTATGTGCTTACGAAAAATTACTTTAAACTAATTAATTTTTTGCATATTGATACAAACTGTTAAGTAAGAAAATAAGTAAGATAATTAAGTAAGACAAAAATATATTAAAACTACAATTGAAGCTACGATTCTAAAAAAAATCTAATTTCAAATTAGAATTTCTATCAAATATTTAAGTTTTCTAATTTTAAAGTCATAAATTATAACTATTATTTAATATTTTTGTAATCACATTTAACCACTATATAATTTTAGATGAATGAAACATACCAACACCCTGATAAATGGCATGAAAGTTTTTATACACCTACACCAGTACGTTTAGATGCTAGTCATTATATAATGTCACATGTAATACGAAAACTTGAACATAATGCAGTATATGAAGCTATTGTTCAAGCGAAAAATCGTTACGGTTGGAATGAGGTAGGTTAAAGTAATAAATTTTAAATAAAATGTTTTGTATATTACTATAGTATACGACATTAAATAGCTATAATTTTCTTTAATTTTACATTTTATTACATTTAATTAAATTTTTTATTTTTTAGATAAGTGACATTCATCAGTTTTATACAAAAAATCATGATTTACTTTTAGATATAGACATGGAATATAAAATGGGGATATCGAATGCAATAAAATTAAATAATTCTAATTTAGTTTATAAATCAAATACCTTTTTAAGCATTTATATTATTATATTTAAATTATCTTATAATTGTTTCTCACCTTCCTTAAAACGATTACTTCTATTATTATCTGTATTATTATCTCCAATTTCTCCAGTATTATTAACCTTATCATAAATAATTAAGCAGAATTAAAATATTTATATTTTTTTAAACCTATCAAATCTGTTTCTATTTATATTTAAAAAATTTTTAGCAATTGTTATTAAATATTATTTTATTAATTATCTTAAAACTCTGAAGAGGGGGCCATTAATTATGCAATAAAAATTAAGCGCTTTTTTAAAAAAAAAATTTTCTATAATTTTTAAATTAATGCTTTTTTAAAGCCGATTTGTGTTTTTAAAATAGGTTTTCCTTATTTATCACCCCTCTTGTAAATTCCCCTAGGCACGTATTACTTTACTTCCTTAGTTGTACATACTATTAGGACTATAGCGTACCAATCTAAAGGTGGTGTCGGGAGAATCAATTCAACTTGGTTGATTTTGACATTTTTCAATTCCACTCAAAAATTTCCCGATGTCGGCTAAGTCAATTGAATTAGTTTCAATTAATTGAATCAAGTTGTTTCAATTTTGATTTTTTGACAACAGAAATGTCAGTATTATAAAAATAATTTAAACGAAAAATTTTTTTTAGTTTTTAGACGGTTTATTTTGTGCTGCATTATATTTACTACTAATAATTTTTGCAATGAGTTTTTTGTGGTTGCTTCCATTAGATTGATTAATTTTTCTAATTGTTTCCTGTTGCTGAAACATTTTTTCCTGAAAATAATAAATAAAAATTTTCATATTTATATAAATTATTTATCTTTATTTACCTTTCTAAATTACTCATTTTAATTTTTCTTTAAATTTTTAAACACAAACAACGCCAATAACAGAATAAATTTAACAGAATAGATTTAAACATAAACAACGCCAATGCCATAATGTAATTTCAAACACAAAAATGTATTTGAATTTCAAAGTCGACTCAGACGACTTTAAACAACACAAATTGATTTCCCCGACACCGATAGTTGACTCAAATCGACTTAAGTTGAAAGTCAAAAAAAAATTGATTCTCTCGACACCACCTTATGTTAAAAGTCAAAAAAAAATTGATTCTCTCGACACCACCTTAAGTTGTATCCAAGGGGTAATATAGTTTTTAATTAAGTAAAATTATTATAATGCAGGAAATTCTATGAACAAACCAATTTAAATATTTAAACATTATAACAAAGAGATACGAAATAGTCTTTGAATAGGACCTCGGGTGAAATCGTACAGAAATTAAAGTTCAGAATAGCGTTTTTCTTTTTAAGAACTTTTTGCCTAAATGTTAATACGTGCTCTAATTGTAGCTAGTCTATTATTTTAAGCTTTCTTTTAAGTTTTCATAACTTAATGCATTTTATAAAAGCCACAGCTGATTTAATGTACAATTTAAAATCGAAATAGGAAGTTGTATATATAGTTTTATATTATTAATTAGGAGTGCGATAAATATTTAATTATTATTTATTTTTTTTATTTTTAAATTTAATGTAATATTATTATTTAAATAAATTTTCTTATCTGTGATACCTATGTAGTAATTTGTTAATTTGTTTTTTGTATGGCCTTTTTTTTAGTTTTTAATTTTAATTTTCTAAATATAGAAATCAATATTTAATATTTTTGGTATTAAAATAAATTCCTGTTTTGGTGATCAAGGTGGTATTACTTAGTTATAATGAGACATTCTACGATTGTTTACTTTTATTTCAAAAATGTTAAACTAACTTTCCACCAACCATATAGATTTTTTTTTAAAGGTTTTTAATTATATTCTATTATATTCATAGCGCTATACTATATATTCGTCATCTTCTTCTTCTGTTATTTTTACTTCTTTAACATCGATTTTTCGCAAATTCTTTGAATAGTTTGCTATTATTGGCCAAAACGTTTGATTTATTCATGTTTTCCATGTTTCTTATTAAATTTAAAACTACTGTTGCCCTTCATGTTCTCTTGAATATACGTTTGGAATTCAATTTAAAAATTATTTTGTTTCTCTCTTCTATATGATATTTAAAGTCACGTCCAATATTTTGGGTATAAATGAATAATCATTTAGTGTTTAATCAACATCTTTTAAATTTATTTACAAAACACTTAAAAATGTGAATTGTAAAAGGTCTTATTTTAAGCCTTTTGATATTTTTTAAATTTTATCTTCACCATTACATCAATATCTGATCTGTTTATTAATCTTGTCCAGTAATGGGTAATTTATTTTTATCATAATTTTAAATTAACTTATTTCTAAACACTACTACTAAGAAAACATTAAAGACTGTTTATACAGTATGATAATATCCTAATAACTAGAAAGTCTAATTAATAATTAAAAATTTACAAATATCAAAGTTTTTTTTTCTCATTTTGGCCAACGGGTTTTGAATTTATCCACTCACAGATTTCAACTTAACGTTCTAGTTCCATATTTACCAAATCGAATTTTCAAAATCATAAAAAAGTTTCAATTATTTTTTTTAATTTAAAAATCATAAATTTTCATATACTTAAATTTTGAATTGGAAACTATATTAAACTTCCAGTTTTGTCTTCAGTCGTACTTAAATAAAATTAAGTTTTCCAAAAAATAAAGAAGAAAATAATGTTATTCTTTAATTTAATTTTAATAGATATTAATTTCATATGATATTTTAAAAAGTGTAAAGATATAAAGTGCCTTAGATATTCAATTGTTATTTTTCAAATTTAGTTTTAATCACTTTTAATTCTAATCGTTTTATATTCTTTGATTTTAAGTAAATTTAAGTTTATGATTTATATGAAAAGGTATATAGATTAAGGAGCAATAAAATTAGTTTTAAAATCTAAAATATTGTATTAGTTATTAATTTTTCAAATATATTTTCTAAATTGTAAATATTGTCATTTAGGAATAAAAATTAAAAAAAAAAAAATATATAAACTACAATTTAATATAAAAGTGATTTTAATAAAAATTAAGTCAAAAATAACTATAAAATTTCTTAATATTCCAAAATAACAAAATCTTAAAATTCAAAGTAATATAATATTAATACATTCAATTAAATAGCTTTTGTAAAATAGAATTTTTATTTAAAACGCAAAAATAGTAAAATATTGTATTTCATTGCACATAATATGTAAAAAAAATTTTAAAATAATAATAGAACACACTCTACTAAAAGTCTGTTGGAAAAATATTATTTTATGAAACTATTTAGTAAATATAAAAGAAAATTCAAATTTATAATTCTAAATTTAATGAGATACAACATTTTCTTTTTAATTGAAATTAATTAAATTCATATTTTATATTTTTACGATTTTTATCATAATCACTAAAATAGAAGACAACCTCATAATAAAACCAAGAAATAAAACTTAAATTTTAAACTTTATTTAAAGTTTTAAATTTTAAATACTTAAAATGAAGAACTTTTATGGAATTATAGCTAAAAACATAACCAATTTTTTCAAATTCAGTTTCGAACGTTCTATTAAGAATATTATATACAGGGTGTCCCGGGAATAACGTGCCATAAAACAGCAGATGATAGGGGAGTTCAAAACGACCAAAAAATTGTATGGGAAGGGGGGTCTATCTCCAACTTTAAAAAAATCTTAAACTTTAATTTCTTCAACAATAAAATCTTTTGAAGAAATTTATTTAAAGGAAAAAAGTATTTTATTGAAACTTTATTTGGTTATAACTTTTATGATTTTTGAGATAAGAATAAAATTTGAATTTCAAAATGTTCGTAGAGAAACAAATATTTTTTTTAGAAAAAAAAAATGGTATGGTAATTGCTCAATTTTTTGAGCAATAGGGTTCAAAGCAATTTATGCCTAAAAAAATGCTCATAATTTTAACCTTTAAATCATTATAACTTCCAATTTCGAAGAGCAATATGCATTACTTTTTATGAATTAGAAAAAGAATTCAACAGGCTTTAATGTGCACGTTAAATTTTTTTTTAGCTACTAGATTTTTGCTTTTATGGGTAAAAACAAAACATCAAAAAATTTAGTGAAAAAATATAATTTTTTTTAAAAATCGGATCTTTAAGGCCTTTTAACTCCGTATGGGTTGGAGATAGACCCCCCATTCCCATACAATTTTTTGGTCGTTTTGAACTCCCCTATCATCTGCTGTTCTATGGCACGTTATTCCCGGGACACCCTGTATATTAATCGATAAAATTGATTATTTAAAATATATATAATGCTTTACAATTTAATATAAAGTGTTTTTGTGATTCTTACTTATTTAATTTTTTTTAATTAAATAAATTTTCTAACTAAATCTAAAATTTTAATTTTTTTTTAATTATGACATCATAATTATCATAATTAAACAATTATGTTATGAAATATAAATTAAATATTTTTAATATTTATTAAGGAGGTAAATTTCCTTATGTTGCAATTTTCTTGGTTGTAAAATATTTTTAAATTTTTTAATTTAAACAAAAATTAGTTAATTACAAAGAACGATATAAAATGTTTTTCCAACGCCGATTTTAAAAACTTCAGATATTAGTACAAGTACACAATGAAATAATAGTATACATGAAAATTTCCATTATGTTCTATATAAATAGGTATATATATATGTCAGAAATTTAATGTATTAAAAACTAATACTTTATACATAATGTTATAAAAAATGAATTAATAATAAAATTCAAAAATTTTGCCATATAAAATAAGTATATAGTAACGTGCTATTAAAATATATTAAATATAATCAAAAATGGTCAAACAATTAATTTTTATTAAATAATGGTTTTTATTTTGGTCATAATTTACATAATTACATAATATAAGATCAAAATGTTATAATGTATACCAATGTTATAACATAATGAAAATCATAATGCTTTTAGAATGGTTCTGAGATATATTTCTTACATAAAAAGTATCTAGAAAAAACAATATTAAATATTTCAAAATGAAAAATTCATTAAAAAAAATATTACCCACCAAAATATGTAAATAAATAAAAAAAATAAATGGGAAATTTTAACTTTCATTTAATTTATTTAGTTCATTTATGTAAATAAAACTTTTATAATTATTTAAATTAAGAACTATATTAGAAAAATATTATTTCAATATAATAAATAATTATAAAATACAAATAAGTATATATATATAAGCTTAGTGCATTTTATTTGTATAAAATTTTTTTTTTTTAAATTTGAAAAATAGTTAAAATGGTTTTTGAAAAAAAGATTTGAATACAATAAAGACTATTATAATATAAAAACCGAAAATTGTAATAAAATTCGTATTTAATTAGAATCATATCAGAAAATTAGACTAATTTTTTACTTAAAATTTAAAATTATATTATAATTATTGTATATGTACATATATATGTTATATATATATATATGATGCATATATTTATATATATATATATAAATATATATACGTATATATATAATATAAATAATACATAATGCTAAATATGTTAAATAATACGTTGTAAAAACTATAAATTTTAGGAAAATACGATAAAATTAAAAAATATTAAAATTGTACTATGTAAAGCTGAAATTTAAAAAAATAATTAGGAGCCTAATATATAACTTATATAGTAATAAAAGAAAAAAAATTAATTAATAAAATAAAAGTTGATTAATTAGGATATATTTTAGTGTATAGAAATAATGATTAAAAATAAAAAAATTTGAAATAAATTTAATGTCTTAATACGTTTTTATTATTTTTTTTTTAAACTTGTCCAACAGATTTTTAAAATTTTTTTTTATTTCAAGGTAAGTACTTATAAAACAGAATAGGATTATTATATTCGTTAAATATTTATTTTACGAGAAATTCCAAAAAAGTTAATTTATAAAAAAATGTGTCGAAGAATATCAATAGAACAAGTTATCAAATTTTACGAATTTCTTTTTATGGATAATCCGTCACATATTCAAAATACTATTCTAAATTCCCTCTTAGAACTTCTACGAAAAATTGGCTGCAATACGATCAAAAAGTTTTAGCGATTCTTAATTCCCTCGTAAACAATTAAATCTGCAATGGCAACTTTGACGTTTGAATTCATTTTTCTAAGTAAAAATAATGATGATTTTTTCAAATTTGCAGTACCTAATAATTTTTGAATATTATTTTGAGAGTATTTTAAAATTAATCATAAATAAAAAATAGTAAGATATTTCATATCATTTCTTTAATATTGAGTTTGATTACGTCTAGTCCTTAAAATTTTAATATATTCAGTACCAGTTTGCTACGAATGAATATTCCTTTCATAGATTTTTAACACTTTTCGTAACGTTAAGTCGAAATTGAGAATAGGTTTTTCGTAGATTATATCCGACGTAGCTGTACGAGGGAATTTAGAATATGGATGTATATTTCTTTTTAAATTTATTTTAAAATAAACATAAGAGTGTAAATAAACGTTTATATTTTTAAAACACTGATAAGTATTGGTCTACTCGTCTCCATGAATACAAAACGTCCAACAAAATACGAGGTGAAATTTTTTATTTTGGTAATATTAAAAAACATATTTATTAGTTGTTAAGTTTTAATGTGAAGCTATAAAACAATTTTTAAGTTAAAATTTTTTCACATAAGTTATTAAAAAATGTTTTGCTCCCATTAATTTAACCATGACGTTTTCCATACATTTGTTCCTTACCTTTAATTTCTTTTTTATTCACAGTAAAGACGTGTTTGAAAGACGTTTTTAATGGCATAGTCGATTAAATATAACATATTTTTATGCGAAAAAGAATTTTCCCTTATTAATCCATTAAAAAAATTTAATGTATTACACATTCTAAATTTAGCTTTATTTCAAAACTTCTGTATTTTACCCAAAAATAATTAATGTTACATCAACCCTTGAATTGGTTTATCAAAAACTGTTTTCTCAATCCTTGTAATATTCCAAAGTGTCTTTCATATTTTTTTATATACATATAAAATAAAATTTTAAAATAATACAATGATAACAAAAATTTAATTTTCAATATAATTTTTGTTAGTTTACATATATTTTATAATCTAGACATAATTTACATATAATTTTGTAATAGAAATTAAATTAAATATCTAAATGTAGCTAATGCTGGAAACTTAATATATACAAACTACTCTGCTTATAAACTAAAACATTTTAGGCTAAAATATAACGTTATTTCTCTATTTTAAAATTTTAGAAAAATAATATTGATCTGAAATAAAGTGTTAATCTCTTAGTTTAAAATTACATATAAAAATAATTAACAAAATTGAAATAAAGAAATCTGAAATTAAACTAAATTTTTTTTTATATTTCGCATATCTCCTCTTAAATTTTTTAAGATTATTGTTTTAAGTTTTCATAAATTAATAAAAAAAACAATTACATAATATGCTATTATTTTTTAAAATTACAAAACAAAATTAGTAAATTTATAAAATTACAAATTCGGAATACTATATACATACATATTATTACACATAATGTTTTATTAAATGAATTTCTATTACACAATTAAATATAATAAAAAAAGGAAATAAAATTTTCATTGCAGTTATTGTTATATAATTCGATTTAAAATTCTAATTTTTCAAATTTCAACACAAAATAATGTTTTTATTTTAATAACTTAATAATATTTTTCCTATTTTGGTTAATAAATACATTTGAAGAGGAAAACATGTTGTTTCTATCTGCTTTCTAAGATTATTTATCAAAATTTTATAAAAATTTATTTATCAATTATTATAATACATATAATATTACGAAAGACTACATTAGAACGTAATATTTTAATATAACATAAATCTTTAATTAATTTGCAATTAATTTGCAATTAATTTGCAATTATAAAAATACTACTTAATCAGCTTTGTAATGTGTATTTTTGAAAAAAATTATTTCAAAAGGTTAAAAATAGGCTTTTTTCCGTAAGTATTTTAAATTTGTTAAATATTATTTCTTTAGTTTTAAAATTATATATTTTTAAAACAATTTAATATGATTTAATTGTTTATAATTATATTTATTAAATAAACTATATTTTTTTACTTTATTGAATTCTTAAATAAATATATAACTACATTCTTTATACTGTTAACAAATTTTATTTTTAAACTATACTTTCCCTTTCAGGTGGACTAGATGGTAGTTCTTCAAAGCTAGGCAATGGTTTTCCAACGCTGCTTTGCAGTATACCAATTTTTCGTATTGGTGTTTCACTAGATTTAACAGAATTCCCTTGAAATATATTGAATATCCATGATTTAATTGTTCCACTACTACTCTCTCCTCCACTACTATTTTCACAGCTTCCTGTAGCAGTACTGGTTAATTTTCTAGTTAGATTTCTTTTATATTTTTTATTATTACTACAATTATGTTCTTGACAACCACCATTTCCGCTATTACCACGACATCTTTTAAATAAAGCTGTATCAGCACCACTTATAGCTTCTAAAGAACGTGAACGTTTTGAAAATAAACTTAAATCATCTTCACCAGCTTCAGTTAGCGAGCTTTGTCTTAACAAAAGTGGGCTATTTGAATCCTGATAAATATTAATAGAACCATTACAATTATTGTTTATATGTTTATATGTTACAAATTTAGGATTTTTCACGGGTTTTGAAAATAAAGGAGTTTTAACACTGCAATTACTTCCATCGGCAACCATTAATTGATCATCATTTTTGTTATTGGAAGGATTCCCATTAGGATTGTTGCAAATAAATGATACTCCTGTGTCTAAAGATCTAGAACTAAGTTTTGACAATTTCATTTCACGTAACATTAATTTATTTTTATTTGATCCTAATAAATTACTTAATCCTTTCGAAGTATTATTGGATTGTTTGCCCGCAAATGATTCATGTAAATTACCTACGCTATTACTATATTTTAATTGGGTTTGATGATTCGAATAAGGATCATGTAAATGTATTTTATTTTGATGTTGATGACAGTAATTTGCTGATGATCGTTCTGAAAAGTTATCCAATTCTGGGTTGTTATTACTTATCTTTAATATTGAACAAGAATCACAATTTGATTTAATTATTCGATGTGGTTTAACTTTAGCTAATGGTTTAAGACTACAATTATCACCACCATCACAATTACTTAATAAAGGAGACCTGGTCATGCTATCACAGTTAATATCATCATTATCTTCGGAATGATTCAACAGCGTACTTCGAGATATATTAAATATATTATGAATATTATTTTGTTTATTTTTAGTATCATGAAAAAAACTAATTATTTCTCTTTTTCTTTTGTTATCACCAAAATTTTCTACTTTTTCGTTTTTTTTTTCAAAATTGTTTTCATCATCACTATTTAGTTCACCACTATTATTACCATTGCTTACATCATTAGTTACAACACCTATTAATTCGTTTTCTCCAAATCTGTTGTTACCATTATTATTTCTTAAAATATTATCTTCAACATTATTATTATTATATTTCATTAAATTTTCACGTTCTCCCTCAATTTCATCTATATCATAAGTTATTTTAGATTTTGTATTACTATCATCAAAACCATTTATGAACAACGGTAATTTTTCTAATTTTCTATGAACCGGGCGAGGTGAATCTCTAAAAGCATACATGGATCCTTGTAAGCTATATGTACTCTCACCATCTGGTCGCGGGATACTAGATTGTCTTCTGCTATTTAAACCGCACCCGCCTGGACCACTTCCACCATTAAAATAATGAACTCCCATTAGACTAGCTTGGCGACTCTCACAATTCAATTTTGGACTTTTTCGTGGTCTACAAAATAAAGGTGGAGGTAATTCTGTAAAATCAACTGGTTTACGTTGAATAGCATTTTCATTTGCACCAACCAACCAATATGTTAAAACTTCCCCTTTTCCTTTCATAGATACTAAGCCTCTGGCATCAGTAATATATCCACCTAATTTATCTAAAGCATCTTTACATTTTGTCGAAATATGAATTCGTAATGCTTCTCCATTAGACTCCATTCTTGATGCTGTATTTACTGTATCACCAAAAAGACAATATCTTGGCATTGTCAGGCCAACTACCCCGGCTACAACAGGCCCAGTATGCATTCCGATTCTTAATTTCAAAACCTCATTAGGACGATGAGCAATTTTATGTAATCGTACGGCATTTAATAAATCTAAAGCCATTGAAGCTACTTCACCAACATGTCTATCACCATTTTTTATTGGAAGACCAGATACCTGAATTTTAGAAAACGATATGAATTTATTTTTTCAAATGTAAATATGTATAACCAAATACTTACCACCATATATGCATCTCCAATTGTTTCCACTTTGTACACATCATATCCCTTAATTATTCTATCAAAAACCGTATATAAATCATTCAAGAAATTAACCACTTGTAAAGGAGTACTTTCAGCAGACATTGCCGTAAAACCCACAATATCACTAAAATATATTGTGACCTATAAAATACGTAAAGAATTTATTATATTTACATTGAATAAACATTGAATAATTGAATTATTATATTTACATTAAATGTAATAATATATTATATTATATAATATAATAAAATATAATATAAGTTATATATATTATTTGTAAAATAAAATTCAAATAATAGACTGCAATTAAAATATATAATATTTAAGTTAACTTGATTCTACAAAACTACAAATAATAAACTTACAGAATCATAAGAAACGGGTTCCACTCCTAATCCTCGAGTTAATTTTTCAGCTACAGATTGTGGTAACATTCTATGTAAAAGGTCTTCCGTTTTCTTTTTTTCTTCACATAATAGTCTTGTACGTTCATTTACAATATCCTCTAAATTATTGGCATATTTTTCCATCATTTCCATCATTTGATCCATTATATTTTTTGATTTACCACCCCTCATCTTTTTCAAACGATTTCTTTAAGGTGAAAAAATATAATTAATAAAAATATTGGATTTAAATTACTTAGGATTATTAAAAACCTAATTGTGGGAAAATCAGGTCTGTTTTCAGCAATCTCGTCCCAACAATCTTTTATACAATTAACTACATAATCTGGACATGTTTCCATATCGGTTATACATTCTAAATCTGGACGAAACGGTAACTCTCCATTAACTGGATACTTTTTTACTAAGTCTATAATTTGCTTTGGTTCGTATCCTATATTGCCAAAAGGACCTCGACGACCTATTATTTCAAATAATATTATCGCAAAAGCATAAACATCTCCTTTTTGTGATCCATAAATATTTGGATGTCTTAGCAGTTCTGGTGCCTTCCAAAACAAATCTATAATAATAACATTAGTAACTTACTTATAAAAATAAAAAATCAGAATTTACTTCTATAATGCTGATGCTCTCCTATGGATTCACTTTCAGCGCAATGTCTTAAGTCATGCAATCCAAAATCAGCTACTTGTAACATCCATCTTGAAGTTACCACACAATTTGAAGACTTTAAATTACCATGATACTCCAAGGATGATGTATGTAAGTATATCATTCCCTAAACATTCCATAACGATTTAAAGACAAATTAGTTTTTATATTAAAATTTTTGTCTATTTTAAAATTACCTTAATTAAATCGTGAACTAGTGATGCGATAAATAAATCATCTAATTTTATATCTTCGTTTTCAATGATATCATATAAGCTACCCTTGGCACAATAATCTGTGACTAGTAAAATTCTCATTGGTTCATCTACACAAGCTCCTATAAAGCTATTTATATTATCGTGTCTTAATTCACGTAACAGTCTCATTTCTTTCATAATTTCCCGTGATATGTCTTTTTTTCTTGAAAACTTCATTTCTTTAATACGTACAACCACCCCACGAAAACGTGCCGTAGGTGTAAAAACTTGATTGGAACACCTTGATCCATAAGATGCAGCACTTACTAAACTAAGCTACAATTTCATAATTGAATAAAAATTAATTTAAAAATGACACAGGATTAAAAAATTTACAAGTTCGTGTGTTTCTTAAACTTACTTTACTAGGAGATGAAACAATATCATTACCGGAATATCCTTTGATTTCTTCACGATCAATTTTCCACAATAAACCCTCTATTTCAAGCTCTATTTTCCATTTTCTATATATACTCATTGCAACAACACCCGAACAAAATAAAATTAATGCTAATATTCCGGCTATTACTACCGAAGTTATATGTCTATCATCCTTCTCACATAATTCATTATTAAAACCACACATAGGTTCATCAAAGGGTTTTTCCTTAACCGGCCAATCAACTCGAACCGATCCATTTATAAGTTTATATTCCTATATTAGAAAAAAAAAATATTTTTATATTGTAATAAGATTTCTGAATTATAATGTTAAATAAAATTAAAAACTCGAGTATCTGTTGTAACTGATAAACCAAGTATTTATCATCAAATTGGTTGAAAGTATTACATTACATACATATTTTATATTTACTAGTAGGACCCTTGTGCACATTTTTTTAATCCTTTCTTAATTTAAAAACTATTCAAAAACGATCAAATAAATCCTTGATTTTCGGTTGAAAAATAAAAGAAAGCATTTGTCTTTGTCACAGACATGTGTACTTACAATCCAAATCGTTTTGAATGTTTTAGTCTTTTTTTTCTTTTCTCTTTGGACCTATATTCTATATTTCAAGATTTTATTTGGTAAAGTTGTTCACAAAAAGTACGCAATAATATCTCTAATACAAGACATTTTTTTTAAAAATTTTTCAAAACCAATGTTATAGAAAATGGAAATAGTATGAAAACTTTAAGTTCTATTAAAAGAATGGCACCTAAACTAATTTTAGGTGAATTAAACCTTTTGACCTAACGCGACAGGTAATATGAGGAGACAATTATTTTTGAGCGATTTTTGGATTTTTTTCAAAATTAATATTAATTCAGTACTATACTAAAAGTAATAGTATATTTAAAAAAAATTAACTCTTTGATAAAACGACCAAAATATAAATAATAATATTTTAGAGTAATTGACTTTTTTTTTCAACAATATATTTATCGACTATTTCAGCTTTTTTGTTTTAATGGTTCCATAATATATATTTCGGAAATTTCAGAAACTTTTAATAAATTGTATATGATCTTTTCGCAGGTGTAAAGACTAAACTAGAAAAATATGAATTTATTAACTAATTTTTTTTTATCCAATAAAATGTAAACTGTTTTAAATTGCTATCTACACCAAAAAGCTAACGAGATCGATAATTACACTGTAAAAGAAATTCAATTACCTTGTTTAAAATTGCTCCGTTAACTTAGCAGTTAAATTAAATTAAGATTTCTAATAAATTTTAATGCTCGATATTTCAAATAAGCGCAGTATTAACATTTTTTTTTTTTAACTTATAATTGTCTCCTCTTTTTATTCGTTATAACATGTACACCTTTATTCGTAGAAACCCTGTTTAATTAAACTATTCAAAAAGTAAAAGTTTAAAATGTAAAAGACAACTCACTCACTGGAAAATTAGCTCCTTGTTGAAAATATGCCACTGGTACCATATGAAATTCACAAGTTATATTTTCACGTATACTATGACTATATGGCTTTAAAGCAACAACAGAGAAATTGCCTTCAGAATCTCCATTTCCATCTATTTTAATAGTTGCTCCTGTTACACCTAAAATATTTTATATATAAGATACTTTTAAATTCTTTAAATAAATAGAAATAATCAATTACAAGCAATTTTAAATTGTTTGTAATTGATAACTGATAAACATTTTAGAAATTTTTTGATTTAAACTTTTTTGAAAATCATATTAAATATTACAATCAATAAGTGCAATGATAAGTTTTTGTGTTAGGCTTTTTCTTTCATAATATAAATTCATATAAGTTTTATATCTCTGAAAAACTTAAGTATAATAAAATAAATTAATTAAGACTTTAATTAAGCTTTAATAGCATTATTTACATTAGAATTAAATAATTGATTCTTTAAAACTATTAAGTTGAATTTTTTGACATATTAATAAGAAACACTCTAGTATCAAGTGTTAGATATAGCATATTAACTATTATCAATTGATAGTGTTTCCGATCATGTTCAATGTATATTATTCATAAATATTCAAGAGCTTAGACTGTTCTTCGATAAGCTCAAGCACTTTGAAAGCATTAAAAATTGAAATAATATGATATTAATTAATTTTAAACTTTAAGTATCGAAACATAACTATAAAAAGAATAAATAAACCTTTTTTTAGGTTTTAAATATGAGAATATCTGTAGATACATACATAAATAAATATTAATGTAATTCATAAAGTAGAGCCAAATCCTAATAATATAATGAGTTATAGATACCTTCTCTATAAGTTATTTTTCCAAACTTAATTTAAAACTTTGATCTACTTACTTTTGTATGTATGATTATTAATAATAGTTCCTATAATTTTAGTTCCATTACTTGCTATTTCTCTTATAACTTCTTCTGTTATTGGTCTTTTATCCTGGATTATTAATTTGTCTAATGCCCAAGCATAAAGTTTGACAGAATCATAAAGGTAGGCAGCATATATTGAAACGAACTACAATATATATATATATATATGTAATTAAATTAAATATATTTGTTTAAAATGTATTTTGATGGAATTTGCATATTTTGTGATCGGCCTTCCGACAACTCTAAATATTTACCTTAACAATTTTCTTATCATTAAATATTGGAGGTATTGAAAAATTAAATGGTTCCTTCAAATTAAATTCTCTAACTCTTTCTGTAAATTCTTGATAGTTTTCGGTTGGTGGTGTAGATACAACAACTAATAAGCTTCTAGCTCTTTTTAGAAAAATTTCAGTAAACGCACAAGATGACATTTTGTCAAGTGTATCCGGCCGGTACAAATATTTTTCGGCTTCTCTGAAAAAAAAAAAATAAAATAATTAAAAAGAAAAAATTCTCGGATCATTTTCTTAATGATTCATAATTTGTTCTTTGTTAGTTATAAAATTACTGCAATATTTAACATTATTAATATAAAATTATTAGATACATACATAACAAATCTTACAATGGTGTTCAAATAAATAAGGAACAATAGAAAAAGTATTAAGGTAAAAAACTTTAAGACCAGTTCTTTATATTCCTTGATTAAGATTTATTTTAAATAAAGATTGGCTATAGAATCAATACTTACTTCGGCGAATAAGTCATCATGTCTACAAATATAACCATGTATTCTCCTTTTGAAAAAAGTTGTAACGTTTCCATAGTATTCATCATTTCAACAAGTGCAGATGGTGTTCCTAAGAAAACATATATTCGTGTACGATTTTTTGTACTTTGTATTACCTTGAAAATAAAAGATCATTTTATTTAAATAAGATTTATGTAGTTGATTTAGTATATGAATAAAATGATTGTATTTACTGGCAGAATTTTTGCAAAAATAAATCAAACTTGAAAATGTACTAATTAGAATTTAAGTATAATTTAAAAAACAAACGTATCATATAGATTTTTTTAAAGCTGGGCTAAGTCTCTTAAACAAGTTCTTTCTGGTATCGGCTGAAAATTCGTTTTATATGATTAAATACTTGTATATAATTATATAAGGGATTCTATTAGTAAAGAAATTATTTGTAATATAAATTACAATTAAGATTTGAAATTAATTATTATTTATTTCATTATACAAATCAATATTGAATACAATTTATAAAAAAAATTCTCAAGAAATGCAATAAACAACCTTGTGAATGTTTTTAAAATTTTTAAAATAACTAACTGGTCAATAATTTTTATAATAAAGTTGTTTATTTATTGAACACTAAAATAAATTTAATTGCAAAAATGCATCTAAGAATAAATTGAACTAAAAATTAAATCTAAATTTTAAATAACAATTTCTTATACTTGGTACCAATAACCGCTCCGACAACATGCATAATTGTTTTCGCAGCATTTATAGTTATCCATAACCATTTCATTGTGGTTAATTGTCATATTTTTTGTAGAAGCCTGTTTAGAAAGTAAACTTGCAACAGTTTGCCATGTGTCCTCAAATATTATAGAAAATTTCTTCCAACCATAATAACGTAATAATGATATCACGGATTTTGTTACCTAGAATAATAATAAAAAAGAAGTTAAATAAACATTGTTTTACTTATAATATAATACGTAATTATCTAAATATGGTTTTTTTAAAATATTCATAATCAAAAGCCAAATAAAAATATATATACATTTTTTATGCTAACTGTTAACTGTTATAGGCTAAACAGCCTTGCTATATATGTGCATATCGGAACAGGAGGAAGTATTATATTTAAATTATTAGAACTGGGCCTATTGCACCAACAGCTTATCATTAGTTAAATAATCGAATAATCATTTTTTTTTGATAAATTTTTGTTGCACCAAAACCATATTTGACAACACATCCATCCATGAGGTTTGATTAGTGAAAAGCAATTACTTATTAAAAAATGATTAGGATATTAGTAATAAGAGGTTGGTGAAATAAGACCCAGACCAATGAAAGCCACATAAGTTACATGAGATATTTATACTACGATTAATTACTTGTAGAAAATTCATAGATTTTCAATAGATGCAATTCGATTTTGTTTATATTGTAATAATTTTGTATTTTGAGTTATATGGCATTCTATATATGTAAGTTATATTATTCAATTAAATTATTTGTTTATATTTTGTATTTGTTTATATTTTTATATAAATGTATTGTTTTGTATTAAAGATAAATAATTATTAATTATTGATTAAGCCATTAATTTGAGTTCAATGGCGAATGGTAGCTGAGTCAAGTCGAAAGCCAGATGAAAAATTTTCACCTTCACTTGGATCGAACCCGGGCCTTTTGCATAAAAAGTTGGCATTCTAACCACTGTGCCACCCACTATTTATATTTCAGTTATAAAAATAGTTCATCGATAAAAAACTAACTAAGAAACAACATTTAATGCTTTATTTAAGTTAATTAAGTTAACTTAATTTTATTTCTTTGTTCCATTATTATCCACGCGCTCCATTTTGAGTTTTAACACATAAAAGTGAATTTTAGTTCTCAATTGTGAGTTTTGGATGATGTCACTTCTCCCAATCAATTAAATTTTCAGGAACATAAAATTGATATGAAATATTACACCAGACTGAATTTTGAAGTTTTTAAGCGCTTGAGGTGTGCAAAGCGTGTAAGGGATATCAGACAATAAATTCGACTCAAATTTATAATGACATAAAAGAAACAATACAGTTGGTAAGAAAAACCAAACCAATAAGTTATTGTATTTTAAAATTAAATTTATATATCTTACCTGAGTATCTGGTGGTTCTGTACGTGCAAATGTTGGTATCACCGACGCTTGATAATCTGAACATTTCTAAATAAAATAAAAAAAAAATATTTTAATCTTATATAGCTATATAAACCGCAAGTATTTAAAAATAGATTAAAAAAACAACTTTATATATATTTTAAAATTTTAAATAAGATAAGATAATAATTGTTTGTATTAATAATAATAGTACTAGCACGATACGATATCAAATGAAAACTATAATTAAAACTGTGGCAAATAAAAAATTTAAATAGAAAGACATAATATATATATTTATATATATATATTATATAGTACGGTAAGGCTTGACTTTAGAATAAAGGAACAATGATTTTAATTGATTATAGTGTGGGTACAGCGCTGCTTCCATTTCGCATGATCGTTGCTTATAATAAGTAAGATTGCTAAACCTCAGCTGTTGTTCTAAACGTTCTCGTTGATCTTCCTACTTACCCTCTGACGTTTCAATAGTATTTTTTTTTTGAAGAAAAGAGAATATTAATTCAATAACTTTTACAATAACCAAAAATATCGATATTGGACTTTTATGTTTTTAATATTAATTTTTTAGTTATCATTAAGTGATTGAATGGTTAGTTAGATTTAGAAATGTTACGAATGGGGTTCAACAACCTCATATAGGTTTTCATATAACCTAAGTTCGATATTCTGATGTAGTTTTGTTTTTTTGAAGTGCTAACTCTTCAAATGTTAGGCTAATAAGCCTGTCCATACCATATTTACATGTTGGAATAAGGGGGTCATATTATATTCTTATTATGAGAATTAATCTTAATTAATTCCACATACAATTTAAACATGAAGTATATTATAAGTAGGTCTTATAATATATAGAACTTAGATTTTCAATAGATAAGTACAATTCTATTTATTTCCATAATTTTATATTTGAATCATATGGTATTTCTGTATCTGGTCGAGAGGTCGAAACTCTAACCACTGTGCCACCCAGCCCTTAATTATAGATTCAGACGAAGAAGAACAATTATTTCTTTAAATGATTAAGTGTTAATGCAAACAATTTAAAATATATAAAATGTTATCTTAATTACTTACATATGATATCATTGGAATATTTCTACTTTGAGAAACAATAGCCTCAACATTGCATGGACCTTCAGGACCAAAAAAAGTTGATACTCCATCACATATCATTTCTGTTATAGCTCGAGTTGCTATAACTGTGTCTCCCCGTGTATCATTCCATCTTAATTTAAGACGCACATTACGCAATAAATTTGTGTCATTATTAACCTATTAAAATAAAAAAAATAACTTAACTTAAAATAACTTATACTTAAATAAATATAATTAAAACTTACTTCCTCAAGAGCCATTGTTAAAGCCCCAGATATTGCAAGCCCTTGTTTATCTCTCATTTCACCTTTCATTGCTGTTAAATATCCAACTGTTAAAACAGTTCTATTATCATTATGATAAGAATAGGTTATTGCATCCGGAATAATAGCTGCTGCCACCGAAAGCAGTAGGAGCAGTTCGAAGAGTCGACGCGTCATGGCCCCTTATATCGGGGCCGATCAGCGCGACGCCTATTAGCAAAGATTTCTGAAAAGAAAAATTCAATTAACCCCCTACTTGGTTAAAAAAATATAAAATTTTATTATAATTAACTAATTAAGTATATAACTGAAATTTATATATAACAATATCATTTTTGTAATATATGTACGTGTATATATTCATTTTTACAAATTATTCAATAAATTCTAGAACATAATTAATTACTAGGTACTAATATTTTTTATAGATTTATAATATGAAACTGTAGAGCATTTAGGATTAATTCCATATACGCTTTGAGTTTAGGGTAAATATGTTTTGTAAAAGGACGCAACAAAGCAATAGTGCAGATTTTGTATGAAAATAAACAAAGTATTGCATCTAATTTACTTATGCATTCAAATCAAGTAGTCACAACACAATATAAAAATGCGCGCCAAAAATATATTTGTTTACATGTTTTAAGATGACATTGATTTGTGAACCATTAGGAGAAGTTTGTACTGTTGTTAAATTTATAAAATTTAAATTAGAAATAATACATTAAATAAACACAATTTTATACATTAATACGTTAAAAGACAATTTCAACTTAGATAGAATGGTCGATATATACAACCATAATATTAGAAACAAATCAAATTACTATTTAAAACTGTTTAAAAAGGGTAAACAGAAGAACAATTGCCTGTACACTTGTTTAAAGGCGTACAATAATCTTTCAAACGAGATAAAAGCCATAACCAATTTCTTTATCTTTAAAAAAGAAGTTAAAATTATTTTAGGAAATTCGCGTGATTTTAATTAAACTCTAAAAGAAACAAAACTCAACCAGCTAACCCAAGTTATGACATAATTATTTATCTTTGTAGTCATCTTCACTTTGTGTAATAAGATTGCATTGTAATAAAATGTAATATTTTTAATGTTAATTAGTAGAATTACATTCATTAACGACTAACTAAACTAAATTTAATTACTAACCAAAAAAAAAAACAAAAGGTTAAATAAAGAATAGAATCAATAAATTATTAATCATTATTCTTATTTTATATGCATCATGGTAAACACAAATACGCTGAGAACATGGGATGAAGATGAGAGGGCGAATTGTTTAACAAGACTAATTTTTCTAAAAGGAAAATGGTTCAACAAGGCGAATTGTTATTCAGAAAATATTTGTTTTGCTTTTCTAATTTTGAAAAAAAGGTTTTTACGCCAAATGGAATACCAACGAGATGCAACTATTATAAACGCAAAATCAAACTAAAACTCTTGGTATCTCTTGACATTTTTGAATGAGGGTGCGTTTACGTTGGAGCTGCGATAAGTGATAAGAGCTTCGATGAGAGCATCGGTAAGAGCATAGAAAAAGGTATGCTCTTATGGTGTATTTATATTGAAGCTTTGAATATAGCTATAAACTGAATTAAATTTTACCCTTTTATATAAAAATTTATTAATATTAATTTTTATTTTACTTATTTTAAATGAAAAATTGTTTTAAAAAATTCAATTAATTTCACACTTCAATTAGATATTGAATTGAATAGTAATATTTCACTGATCAGAAAGTCAATGTCCATAATTATTTGAATCAAATTTTAAACTAAATTTATTTGTTGAAAATTTTAAAAAGAAAATAAAAATCGTACTATTTTATCAACTTAAAATAATATTTATTATATTATAATATTATAAAATGTATTATTATTGCACCTGATTGAGATTTTGTATTGAAAAATATTTATTTAAAAATTTTGATCATCGATAAAAGCGTAGCAAACTGAATAAAGAGAATACATCTATTTAAATCATGTATATAGTTTCCTACGCTATGCTCTTATCGACGCTCTTATCACTTATCACAGCTCCAACATAAACGAAATCTTAAGTGTTAAGAATGAAAATATCTCATTTTAATTTAACTTGGCATGCTGGAAGATGAATCAAAATAGAAACGTGAATATTGTCGGCTACAATCATTTCTTGAACAAAAGTATTCTATCTGGCTTTTTCCTTTTATTTAATTAATTAATTAATATATTTTTGCTTTTTATTAATAAATTTTATTTTTTTTTTATTTTTTTCTTTATTATACTCAAAAACATGTCTGTAATCAGATATACATTACAATATCTATTAAAAAATATTATAAGACCGCACAGCGCTCTGCTAAAAACGATTGGCTAAAATAAAGAAAAATATAAATAAATTAAAAATAAAAAAAATTAATAATTCATATTTATATTTATTATTTATTATTGATCCAATGAATATAACCTCAACTAAATAAATAGGGAAAAATTGGGAATTGAAAAATAAATTTTTTCAATTTAGTGAAAACTGAAATTAGTCAAATTTTTAATTAAAATGATAACATGTCAATTAAAACTTCAATTTTGGGTACAAAATATTATCATTCCCCTGTACCAAGTAAATCAAAACAACAGCTTAATTGTTTATTAGAAAAAAATGCTTAGAAGTTAATAAAACGAGGAAGAGAAGAATCTGGCTTACTATACTTTTGGGAAAATTTTATATTTATTAAATACCATGTAACATTTAAAATACTTGATGAAACTAGTCTAAAAACAAGAAGATAGTTTAAAGAAACTTATCCAATTTGTATTCGATCAAAATTCTAAATTTTTTCAAGTTCTTAATCGTGTTTTTCAATGCTATAAAACTCAATGTTTTTATGCCCAAGAAATGAATAGCATTCCAAGGAAGTCTTTTGGTTTAGTTTTGCAAAACTTCTCAAAAAAAAAAAAATAAAGATCGTACACAACTTTTCAAATGCTAATTATCAAATAAATTCTGTTTTAAAAAATGATTTTATACTATTAATATCATAAAATATTTAATGGAAAAAGTGTATATATTATATATAATTTACTAGATATATTTGTTCAGCACTATTTCCATTAAATATTTTATGAATCATGACCCGTACGATAAACGAAACCACACCGCCTCGCTTAATAAGCCAAATGCTTACCTTCTACACCACCATTACTCATTATTCATTTTAAGTTTTTTTTTAATCGATAACATGATTAATTGTGGGAAAGACGAACAAAATTGTAGACGAAAAAAAATTGTATGTAACTTTATTTAACTTAATCGTGTCAAATCTACCACACGTAGTCGTGATAGTATATTTAAAATGGATTGAAATATCAGTCTACCTTTAATACTATTTTCTTTATAATATTATTCTATAATTAAAAGAATGCGTAGTTGGGCAGGTATTTGAAGTTAAGTCGGGTCACAACCAAAAATAAACTGGGAACCGACAAAAAGCTTCAAAAATATTCAGATATGATGAACATTTCATGACTCCAGTTAAAATAGTTTTTGAGTTATTGTTCTAAAGTGAAAATTCGAAATTTTTATTTTTATTAATTTGAAAAATTTCGTTATTTGGCAGGTACTCGAAATTGAAATTGAATCTCAAAATAGGGAATCTACAAATAATTTCAGATATATTTTGCTATATATATAGACGGACAGATACACAGAGGTATATAGACTCGAAATTCAATTTTAAACCAGAATATATATACTTTTTTATATCTACTTATCATGCCTAATTCAATGCGTTACAAACGTAAAGGTAATGTTAATATACCCGTGAACTATTAGACATTAAGCTGAAATAACTACATACTCATCAGTAAATAAGAATAATGAATTAATCTCAGAAGCTACTTAACAAGTCCCTGGCATATAATTTTCTGTCATACTTATGGTAATATTTATTTTTTATTCTCAATTTTTTAATTGCTCAAAAAATTATATTTAAACGAGGAAGAGTGTAGTAGAGTAGACTGTGTCAACTCTGGGATACCCGTATGACCGTAACATATACATTATATCATCCGGTTAATTACTTTTGGCAAAATTTTAAACATTCAGCTTTATTAGGTGTAGAGTAATGCTCATATAAAAGAAGGAGTTGTATGGCAGGTACTCGAACCCGTGGACCAAAATGGCTGAATTTAAATAGCGATTCCGTTTTTTGCATAAAAACGAATTTGTGAAAATTTCATAATCCTAGCTCCTTTACTTTTTGAGTTATCGTGATGACGGACGGACGGACATACATAGCTAAATCGATTTATTTTTCGATTCTGATCCGATCCATACACTTAAGTCTATATCTACCACCCCCTCCTTCTCTGCGTTATAAACGTAATGGCAAATTTATTAAACCCTTGGACTATATAGTCATACAGGTATAAAAATTGCTAAAAATTGTTTCTTTGTTTCTTAATAAAACTTTTAATTTAATATCTTTAAAAAATTTTATATGATTACTAAAGAAAAAAAAAAAAATTATTTTGCGTTCTAGTAGTTACTTACTTACTTATATTTTTCAGATAAGTATCTTTATTCATAATTTGAAAAAAAAAAAATGTTTAATATTATTTTGTTATCATCTTCTTCTATTGTTTTTATTATAAACTTTAATTAAACAATTTACATATTATTATACATATATATATTATTACGCGGTGATTTTATAACACATTTTTTTAAAGAAAATCATATTTACATACGTACAAATCATATAAATATTTACATAAAAATAATAGTGCAAGTATTACCAACAACAAGGTTATTTAAAAACACCCTCAAAAAGTTTATTTTTTGAAAAAAAAAAAACAAAAATAAAAAAAATGATCTAAAAATAGATCAAATGAATATTTATTTATATATATATATATATATTTAAATAAATAAATGTATACATAGCTACCATGTGACAATACGAATTTAAATGCATGAACATTGTCCTTAAAAACTTGCTTTAAAATAAATTTAATGTATTTGTGGTCTTTTTTTTAATATGCGCGACGCGTGTGATTTATTTCTAAAAATTTGTACTTAAATCAGAATTAACCGTTTGATTTAATTTTTTCTATTAAAATATTTTAAAAGGGATTTATTTTCGGATTTATTGTAAATAATTTATTATTTTAAACTAAAATCAGAACGGATTCGATTTTGTATATATATATATATATATATATATATATATATGTACATGTAATATATAAATAACAATAGCTACTCATAAATTAAACAAATACTTAGTTGAATTACTCACAATAAATACTTCCGGTAAATTGAATTAAAACTTCCAAAACGCCATTTCTTTTTAATGATAAAAATAAAAATTTATTTATATATACGTATGTATATATAAACAAAATGTATAAGTGTTTAAATGTAACTATTTATGGCCTAAAATTTAAAAGAAAGCAAATTTTTTTTTGGCAATTTTTCAAACATTATGAATTTAATTCACCTATACCGACTCCCTTATACCAAAACCCAAACAGATATTTTGAGATTACGAAGATTGAACATGTTGAAGTTCATTAATATATCAAGGTCGTTTCTAATACATATATAATTAAGTATATATGTATTTAAATGTATATAAATAATAATTCTAAGTAGGTATATTGAAAATACATATATAAAAAGAAAGTAAATATAAGGAAATTTGAGTTTATTTTTAGTTTACTAAAATGCATTATAAATAACAACCAATTAAGTAAGTATAGATAGATCTACAAATAAACATTATGATTCAACATCTTTTAACATAATAAACAAAATTTATAATTTGTTTATAAAAATTCAAATGAAAAATATTTTAAAGCTAAAATAATAAAATATAAATAAAGATATAGAAAATAATTTAAAATAAACAATAGAAATAAAACGATTTAAGTTAAATAGTAAAGAAAAATGAATATGAATTATTTCAAAGATGGTGGAAAACACTGATTTACTAATAAAGAACAATCTTAAAACAATAAGGGTACACTTTAAGTTAATAAAACAGAAGTTAAAATGAGTATAAATGCGACGCGTAACACTTATTAACTTTGGAAACGCGTTTAGAAATTATTCCTAAAGTGGTATTTCGACTTCTGAACTATCATAAATGTCATAGCAGTTGTTTTACCAAAATATCATATAAATGACATAAAAGTTATAAATATCAAAACCATCTTTTTCTTGTAAATGATCTTTCTTTTCATTTTTTTAGACCCTAAACTGTAAGATCTATATAGACTAGGCAATAGATTAGGAGTAATATTCAAGTAACATATTAATGCAATTTTTAAATCAGCATCAAACTTTGTTATAGTTTTTCTAAAAATGAATACTATTATTAATTAAATTACACTTATCCTATAATTATTTTTACTTATTAATCATTGTAAGATGTAAGTAAAAGCCATTCAAAAACTTGATAATTATTTATACTTATATTAGTTTCTCGATTTTTTTATTTTATAGTAATTTTAGCTATTTTGGTTTAATTTTTTTTAAGCATTCGTCCATTAAATTACAAAATGCAACTGTAAAAAATTTTTTAAACACAAATAACTTCAGCTGTTCAAGTAGCCCTCAAAATTTGAAAAACCAAATAAATATTCAAATAATGTTATTAACTACTTGTTATAACCATAAGTAAATTGCTATGAATTTGTTTTAAAAAATGAAAAAAGAAGGGTGGTGGAACAGTTCCATAAGTATTAAGTCCATTAAAAAATTTAAAATGGAAATAAGTCCTTAAAAAAATTATGGCTTTATATCCCTTTTATATTTGCTATTATGGATTGAGCATTAAAGTCATAATTTTTTTTTTACTTTAAAAATATTATCCAATTACTTCTTTACTTAATTAATATAGGCTGTAAATAAAATCATTAATTTTGTAACCGACTACACATAAATATTCTGAAAAAAGCGAATACCCTGATTTTGATTTTATGCCCAGTCTGCAGGCAAATTGTAGTTAATTATATTAAAATTTTCGATTAATTACATACATAGGTATTATAATACATATATATACCAGAAATATAATATATATATTTTTATATTTATATCTTAAATATAAAAATATGTCAATTAATAGAATGCACATAATACATAAATAAATAAATATATTACATTATGTTAGCATTTAGCAATATTGTAAATTATTAATTCATTTTGTTAAAATTTTTCAATATATTGTAGCGAAATAAGGCCATATGATCTTAATTCACAATATAACAAAGAAATAGGGCTATAATTCACCTTATGATCTTCCATTTCATTTCAAATGGAATTAAATCCATAATTTCAAATTCTGGACTTAATACCTATGGAACTGTAAAAAATCAGCTTTTTAACATTTTTTGATCTCATACTTTAAACATTTCAGTAGTTAACTAATTAATTGTAAATGGTAAAATTCAATAAGTAACTGTAGTCAATTTGACAACCGTACCTTTAAACAAATCCGACACATAAAACCTTCTTAACAGTCAAACAAAATGCAAATATACTTCTAATAACCTTCTTTTCATTATAGTATCTTTATTTATTCTTACTTTTTATTAAAAGAAAAAAAATAAAAAAACATAAAAATAAAAAAAAAAATTGAAATTTTCCACGAAACTTGTTAATAATATTATTTTCTAAAACAGAAAACTTCAAAACAAAATTAATTTTTCAGTTCAAAAATCTAAATAAAAAAAAAATATATACGTAAACAATTATACAATATATATTAACATAATATATAACTGTATAAGTGATAGTTAATATTTATACATATTTACATATATATACAAAATTATTTGCACTTTTATATTAACATTCACGTAAAAACTCTTGATATATTTTGTACTACCATAATGGGCTTGGTCACAATAAAAGTCAAATTATGATTGGAAATTATGTCCTTTTTTTTATATTTGTTTGATAAAGGGCCTATTATACATTTTCATTCTTAAGGTTATTGCAATCGATTTCAAATAAATAAAAACAGTTGCTTAATTTTTATCTGTCTCTTTCTGTAATAAATGGTTACTACAAAAAAACAAAATTAAAAAATAAAAAACTTTATTAAATTCTTAAATTGTAAATGAAATTTTTTAAATTTAATAAAAGAATATTGCAGTTAAAAATGTTAAAGAAAAATTACTTTTATCGACATGATAAGTATTATCGAATTAAGGCTTATTTAGTTTAGATAATTTTTTAATACATTTTCATTTGAAAGAAACTGCAATATGTCACAAGTCAAGACAAGTTTAGTACGTTTTCCATTATATTGACAGAAAGTCCAGTACTATAAGTTATAAAGCTGTACTTCTTAAGACACTCTTGTCCTTAATTTTTGACTTTTAATTCAATTATTAATATTTTATAAAATAACATATCCTTTGTAATAGTTTTCACGCAAATTATATTATATACATTAGAAATGAACCTTGATTAATTTAAAATGAAGTAAAACTCATTCAACTTTTGATAAATAAATTAAAAGAAAGTAAGAAAATAATGAAGTACTTCCTCTGCTAGATTATATATTATATAATATATCGTAAGATAAATTGTATACGAATGACATTTTGGAAAGATCCTTTTAAAGTACTCATATTTTGTTTTATTTATTTGTTGTATAAAAGTACTTGTCATTCCTATATAAATTTAATAAAAGTAATTTACATTTTATACAATAAGTATAAAAAAATAATTTATATTCAAAATAAAAAAAATATTTATGTATTTTTTGCATGAATTTTGTTTTTTTTTATATATATATTTGTACACGTTTACATACATATATTTTTATTTAATTTACTTGCTAATTAGTTTGTAGGTGAGATTTTTCCACTTTATTTATTAATAATTTTAAATTGTTACTTTTTTTTTTTTACCTTTGTTTATAAAACACAAATGTTGACGTTTACTTATTATATTTAATTTATTTTTTCAATAACTACATATGTATATACATATTCGCTAACAAGAAAATTCGTCATGTGACCATTATTAGCGTTATGTTAATCAAATTTGGTTTGATATTATGAATTCCTTGTCTATTTTTAGCAAAAATAAAAAAATGAACTTAATAAATTTACAGGTTTTTTTTTCTTTTTTAATCTTCTTTGTGGTTTTTTTTTTCTAATTTTTAAAGTAAAAATATTTAGATTAATTTTTTTTATACAATTTTTTGTGATTCCATGATTGTAATAATAGTTCGTAAACCTATTTTAAAGTTTTTATGAAATAATAAAATATAAGAACTAAAGCTTTTCATATTAAGATAAATAATCATTGATAAATAAGGGAAGATTTAGTGTGCAGACAATAATTTTTAATTACGTTTTTAATATTTTAAATATTTCTTCTTAATTAAACATTGACAAAAAATAAGCCTTCATATACATCAACTGAACCTTCAAATATATCAAAGTGATCAGGTTTCTCTCTACAAATCTATTTCTATCGTAAAAAATACTTTTATTTAAGTATTAATAATAATTAATACATAATACATCTTTGTAATACTGAAATAAAGCCCTACCAACTATTTTGATAAAAACAATCCACATTAACCCACTTTTGATAAATTATTAAACATGAGCTAGAGCTTTTGGTAATTTAGTAATTTATACATCGAAATGAATTTTATTTTTGAAAAATTAATTCTTTGTATACAGATCTGAAATCTTTCAAAACTTTGTACCAAAACTTTATGTTAGAAGTTACAGTTTTCATAATTTGTTGCTAATAATGTTCCGAAAATATTAAAAAAACCCAGTACATTCCGGTCATACCAAATAAAAGGGACGGGCCAGCTATAAATAAACTATAAAGTAAATACTAAATGATAGACAAAGTTATACTAACACAGCTATTACCTAGTCCTAGACTTATTATATTATATATTCTTTTTTTATTATTTACACTTTAGATAATTTTGCCAATTACAGAATTATCTATAATATTTCAATAAAGTTACATCATACAGTTTATTTAACTCTAATTGAACTATTCTAAGCGCTTAGCCCCTAGATTAATTATGTTTTCTTTTAATTTTGACTTAAAACTATTATAAATTATAAGTATCCCTTTTTTGTTGGTAACGCATTATATAGTTAAATAGAACTACATTTTAAGCATTTTGTTTCCTTGGAAAAGTTTTAGTCCGCTTACTTCAATTTTTGAAGTACTTTTGTTCTTATATTATAATTATGCACCTTCCTTCTTGAAATTATTATCAGATTTGATTTGGCTTTGTCATTTAGAATTTTATATTTATATTTACATTTTTCGTAAAAAATAAGCTGATTTATATTAGCTCATGCGTTTGATTGCATAGTTGTGTAATTTTGATTCTAATATTGGAATTGTATAGACTTTTGTTCATTATCCTGCCTATTTGAGTAAAAGGAATTTTAGTTACTACAAATATAAGATATAGAAGTGGACCGAGCTAGGAACCTTGCGGAACGTCTGTTCTTATGATTAATTTTTTACCGAGGACTTTATTAGCTTTCGTACATTGTGTTCTATTTCATAGATAACTTTGAATCAGTTTGTTGCTGTTTCCTTTAATTCTTCAGTTATTTAGGTTATTGAGTAATCTGGCATGATGTATAACTTCAATAGTCTTTCTTAGGTCTATGAAGGTCGCTGCTACATTGTATCATTCAACAAGCCTATCATAAACAGTTCCTACGGAAATGTGATTGCCGAATCTGCTCCATATTTATTAATAAACTCCGACCTTATTCTTTTATTTACTGACTTAAAAATCTTAAATTTTCGATAATGACTTGAATTTGAGATAGGCCTGTAATTTTTACATTCTCTTTTTGTTCCACTCTTATGTAGAGAAATAGTAAAAGCTTTTTTTAATTAGTTTGGAAATAATTCAATTTATTTCACTGACATGAGTTTTTTTATCACATTTGCAAGCTGTTGAAGATCTTTCACTGAAATTTTATCAATTCCTGCAGCTGCATTCTTGTTTAGGCTCATAATACATTGATTCATTTCTGCTTCTTAACTGGTGTGGGAAACATAATTTTAGGTTTTAACTGTTAACTTACCAAATGGATTATTCTGCTTAATGTTCCTAATGATATGTGTTCCAATCTCATTGAAATATATTTGTATATAAGTTAACAGTTAAAACCTAAAATTATGTTTCCCACACCAGTTAAGAAGCAGAAATGAATCAATGTATTATCTGCCAATTCCTTATCACTCCCCATTTTTTCCATTCATTTCCAATCCATTATCATTTTTTATTACTTGATTTACAATTCTTTATAATTTCTTTCCATCACTTCAAGCTTTCTCAACATTTTTTTCAATAGTATTTTTATTTGCTTCTTTATTAATTTCTGTACATGTTGCTTGAAAGAAATATAAATATCTTTCTTTTCTAAATTGTTTTCAAACTTTTTATGATCGTCGTTGATATTCGCCTGGTCTTGAACTTTTTGTATAAAAGAGGAATAATCCAATAATTTATTCTCGTTCTAATCCGTAAGTGAGCCCTTTCTTTAGCTTCCTGTGTTATTTTTATTAGGTCCTTCATTTCCTTAATTTGTTCCTTAATTAATTTATCTTAAACGAAAAGTATTCACTCATTAAAATAATCTATTTTATTTATAATATGTCTTATCATTAGTGTTTTCTCCGTATTTATTGAATTTATCGAGATTACGGATAATTTATGATCTGATATAATGCTGTTTTAAATGTTAATAGCTATTAAAAAAAAACAAATGAATGTACATTCAAATAATCTATATTTTCAATTTTGCGGTAAAAAAAATTTATACATTATATAAGCGCAGTTAGTTTTAATTTCTAGTAGAACTATTTTAATTGTGCAATAAAAAGTTCATAGGTAAATGAATGAAATACACAAATCACAAAGGTATGTAAACCAATTAAAATAGTTCTGAGCAATACTTAAACAAGTACTTTAAACGAATAAATAAAAAACGACCAAAGAAATATCAAAAATCTGGACGAACAATGAAAATTTCGCGTCTAGAATTAGAAATTTCAAATACTTAAGCTTTTATTTTGTAAGTGTAGCTGCCAAAGACTTCAATATTAAAATAACTATTATTATAAGTTCAAATAGTGTAACTTATTTAACTATTTTCATAAAATTTAAAAAAAGATCAAATATATTTTGAAGTAATTTGTATTGTGTAACACAATTTGACCTATAGCATGATATGTATAAGTACAAAATAATGATTAATTAATTTATGAATAATTTAAAAATAATTGTTAACAAATTTTTATATATGGAACTTGAATTCAACTAATAATATCAACAATTAACTATATTCAACTATTATAATACATATAATTCTATTTAATTTTCATATAAAATCACTTGAAATAATTAATGCGGGAATTAATTAAGGTACAAGAATGTATTTTTCAATAAATTTTTAAAAATATGTTGAAAAGTTTGATTTTCTTAGAACATTCCTATGTCTGTTTAAAAAATTTATGTATCAATTAATAATAAGCATGTACTTAGATATATGTATAAAGAAATTTAAACTTTTTTATTTAGCCAAAATTAACTAATAACTTTTTTACTAATAAAACTTTTGAAATTTTTTTATCACAATTATAAATTTACTGAGTTATGAGAGTATGAGTTAATCTGATATACTTACGATTATTTCTAAAATGTAAAAACAAAACCAATCAAATTTATAATAAATTATCAAAATTATATGAAATAAATAAAATACTTTATTCAAAAATTAATTTAAAATGATTTTAAGCCAACCATCGGATTAGAATAATAATAATTTTTAAATATAACTAACTACTTAAGTACTTAATTGCTTAAAATTTGATTTTATTTTTTATTAAGTATAACTTTATTAAATTAAAGACCTTGCGGTCGGTCGTGCTTTGATAAGCAGATGGTTTATTAACCGGCGGAGTGTGTTTCATTCCCGAACAACATTTAAAATAAATAATTTTCTTTTACAAATTCCTCTTGGTGATCTTATATATTAACGGAAACGGGTGTCCGAGACTTTTGAACTTTCATAACTTTGTAACTGTTGGGTATATGGGGATCATTAGTACACAAAAATTAAAGCTGACAACTTACAGTACAAAACGGATTTCTTTTTATCTCTCTACAGTAAGCTGCTCAAAAGTTATTGATTTTTTTTTTAAAAGTCTCCTTAAATCTTTAATCCCTCATATCTCGAAAAAGGTTCACAATAGACTCCAGTACAATTTTTTGTTTGTTTTAATGCCCCCAATAACTGAGTGTAGTGCGCGTACTTGAGTCCCGGACACCCTGTATACGTAATGTATAAACCGATGTAAAATATTAAATATGTGATAAATTAACATAGTATAAATATTTACATGTATACTTTGTTATAAGTTAACTACTTATGTTAAAAGAAGTATTGGCAATTGTGATAGACAGAACTCAGGTAAACATGTCCTTAGATAAACATGTCTTTTTGTGAAGGAGTGTGTGAAACAGGAATGTTCAAATTGGAAACCAAAGACAATCCAAGAACATTTTTTTAAAAATATCAACAGCATAACTTTTGCAAATAACTTTACTGGGCTGTTACTGGGCATATCCAAATTCTGAATTAATTGTGGGCTTCTGAGTTAATAAATTTTGACAACATTTGCAGATTATTCTATAACTTCTACATAAACAAGACTTAATGTTGACGGTTTTAAGTTAACATTTAGCAGAAATTTAAAGGAAATTGTGTGTAAGTACTTGATTGTAACATTTATTACTATAGTAGAAATATAACAATTTACTTTATTAATTTATCTTCTAATATTCCTAGTGTAAAACATACTAATTTTTTATAGACAATATCTAAGCGGAGATTACGAATTTGCAAATGATTATTTGTTAAGTACCTATATGTATATCAGAAAATATTTTCGGAAAACAAGTAAATTCTGCAAATACCTAATTTTTATTAAAAAATCATATAAACAATTTTAATATTTTAAATATAAAAAAATTTATTTAAAGGGTTCTAGGCACACTCAAAAAAAACGATAATTTTTCAAAATATTTCAGAAGTTTTATACAAATTATTTTTGTTTTTTAATATTATAATTTTAATTTAATTATATAGGTAATTATTTAAATAATAATAGGTAGTTAAAAAATTAATCAATGTGTACTTACTGGATTAAACACTGATACCAATAATTTATTTTAAATTTAAACCTGGCAATGATATATCTTGTCCGTCATAAGGCTCAAAGTAAAATTTTAAATTTGCAATATACAAAATAATATATATTTAATATATAGTTTAGCGTTTTTCAACAACTATCAAAACTTAATATGTATAATAAATTAAATTATTAAACCGAAATAATTTCATTCTTTTAAAAAACAAAAAAAAAAAAACAAAAAAACTTTATCACTGTAAAAATGTTAATGTTAATTTTCTAAATGTTATGTAAATTACGATTACCTTATTAACATAATCCCAATATAGGAATTTTTATTTTAAAAAATTTTGTAAAAGAGCACTTTTTCAATATTATTATAGGAATTTATTATTTTTAACTAAATAAAATTCCAATTTAGTTATGTAGTTACTAGTTATCAACAATGCACTCTCTCTTTTTTTTATTAAACAAAACAAATTAAGGAAAAAATATAAATTAAAATAAAAAAAAAATATTTTAAACTCTTTAAAACGCTTTTTTACATTCTTTTTCTATTCACATAAAAATTGGATCATTTTATATTGTATATTTTCAAACTAACTTATGTTTTGTAAACACTATTGAAAAAAAAAACAAAAACAAAAATTAACATATAAATATACATAGGTTATAATATATGTATTTAATCTCAAAATTAAATATGTGTTAAATGTTAATGCATAACAATATTTGATCACAGTAAACTTGTATTCATTTTTTTGTTTTTTATTATTATTAATTTCATATGATATCTGTTTCAAGAAATGAAAGAAGAGTATTTTAAAATATCAAGTACCTAAATCACTCCAATTCTTCTTTTTTTTATATATACATATATATATATATATATATTTTAAATTAATTACAAATAAAATTAATGAGATTGATTTCCACTAAAATTTTAAAAGATGTTTTTAATTAATTAATTAATTTCTCAATTACGTCGTATTATCAAACTGAAAATAATTAATACCAAATTTATAACAATGAAAACAGTCCAAAAAAATTTGAGAACAAAAATTAAAAAAAAAAAAAAAAAAAAAAACAGAAATAAAAAATCACTGATAAGAAAAAATAAATATTACCAATTCATTGACAATTTCAATTAACTGACACATATGAGTATGTACTGAATACGCGATTACAATTTTACAATATTACATTTTTTTTTTTAGGGAAACAAAATATTGAAAAAATTTTCATTTAATTTTAAATATTTAAGTAATTTTTCTTTTATATTTGTTAAATTTAAATTAATTTTATTGATTCAGATTTTAACTAAAAAAAAATTACATTTAAGATAATTTCATCAATTTACATTATTAGAAATATCTGAAAATGATTAAAAAATAAAATCTAAATAATAAAATATCTTTTTCAACCACAATATATACGATTAAAGAATTCTCGGCACAATAACTATAAATATAAATTGTACAAATTTAATTCACCTATACGGGAAAAAAAAATTTGGAAATAGTGTAAATTTTTATATATATATATATATATATATTTAACTTTTCTCTCACAAATTATCAAGAATTTGTTAATAAACTTGTAGTTTGTACATATTTACATACATGACAGTATTTGAAATGAAACTAAAAAAAAACTAATAAATAGTTAAAATACACTTAATATGTAATGTAACTGTAAGTATTAACTACTTTAATTAAAAAGGTATTAATTATTACAAGTGTTACAACTTGAAAGTATTATTTACTTAAATCACATTATTAAATTGAAAGTAGATTATTTTGTCAAAAGATTATATATAAACAATTTTTTTTTTAAATGCGTAAAGTAAATAAAATATTTACATAAACGTACCCAAAGAACCTGTAAGAAGTATCTTAGTATAATTAAGTAGAGATTAACAAGAAAAGAAAGTGAGAACAAAAATTAAAAATCGGAAATTTGCATATATTTGATTAGAACTTGAAACTGATTGCGAGCTATCGAATATTGGAATGGACTGCTGTGTTATAAATCTAGTAATAAGATATTCGCATACGAATTACAAAAAAAAACTATAATCTTAGTTTTAATACTAAAATTTAATCTGTTTTCAAATTTTAAAATTTTGTGTTTTTTCATGCTTCCAAACTAAACGTTACAAATGTAATACACCATAATTTTATATTTTTAAATGTAGAATAATTGTATAGTTAGTTAGTTTTAGTAGAGTTTTTAAATATTATTTGTTGTCTATTCCACACATTTAAATAATTACATGTATCACATTTTTTATATAAGTCTTTTTATTAATTAACTAAATAATAAATTTTTTTTTTCTGTAGATCATTATTACAAACTTAATAACCAGAAGGATTTAGGTATATATTTTATTTTTATAAGCAAATATCATTCGGTACAAAATTTTTAATTATAGTATATTTTAACAAATCAAATAAAGACATTTTTGAAATTTAAAATACATTTTAAAACTTTTACAACTTTAAATTTTATTTCAATTTATAAATTAATTTTACTTTTTCCCGTTTATTAAAACATTTTTTACTTAGCAACTTTAGTTTAAAATGGCAATTCACTCTTATTTAATAAATTTTTTTTTATAATTATTTTAATGTAATTTTAAATGTATTAATTTATTTTTATATTAAACTATGTATTTATTTATAAATTATTAAAATAATTTTTTTTTTATAGACAAATTTCATTCAATGTATTTTTTATTATTTTATTAACTAACTAGGTATTAAAATTTAGAGCCAAAGTTTTAAATAAGAGAACAACACCTTTAATTTAACTATATTTTCTAAAACATTTTTTTTTTTTTTTTTAATTTTCTAAAATTTTAGCATATGACTATTTGCAAATGTTAATTATTTACATTTTTGTTAATTTTTTTTTGTATTATAATCTTTTAAACATTTGAAATAAAGTAAACATTTAAAAATATTTTTTTTTTTTTATTTTATTTAATAAAGTGATCTCCGTTTTTTTGTGTGTGGTAGTTTCTTTTTTACAGAATACAGAATGAATGAGTAATAACAAATTGACATTTATCTTTTCATTTTAAATGCACACTTATACACTCTTCTCTTTTAAAACAATAAACATTATTTATATATGTATATAGAAGTATAAGAGTGTATATACTGTTTTATCATTTATCAGAATTCATTCAGGCGATATGCTTTCTTAAATCGGAATTGTATCAAATCTGCTACCTTTTCACGAGAAAAATGTACTAATTGGTACATTTTATTTTAAATTTAATGTAATAAAAAACCGAGTAACTGTTAATATATAAGTACCGAACCACATGTTACTAAAAGATAAATACAAGTTTCAAGAGTTTTGAATTTTAATAGAAAATGTGAAATTTAATGAAATTCTATATATAAAAAAACAAAAGAAGATAAACGGCTGCAAAATTCTTCGAGATTTTAATTATTAATACATTTCAAGAATATTTAATAATAATTTTTAGAAATTTTATTTCAAATTCAACACATGTAAATTTTGAATTTGATTCGTACATTAATCACATTTGTGAATCATTCAATATACTAAAATTAAAACAAGTATCTGAAAAATGATAAGAGAGCGTAGCTTTTTAAAGAACAAATAAAATGGAGCAGATATGTTACAATTGTAGTAAAATCAAATCACTTTCAATGTTGTTTAACTTTTTTTTTATATTATTAATTATATTAATATTGTACATGTGTTTTCTCTCATTGTAAACTTAAAAAAAAATTATTAACAAAAACATTTACATTAATATTATACACCACTATCGAATAAGCTGTCTAGCTATGAATAAATATATAATAAATTATGTATGTAGTTGCTTATAAGAAAAATCTATTTTTAAATAATTTTTATTACTTTTTTATTGCTCTCTTCTTATCACTATTATAATTACTTTTTAAGAATAATGCAAATTTAACTTTGACAATGATAGTAAATATTATTAAAAAATTTCTTTTTTTTTTTTTTTAATTTATCAAATAAACTAATTAACCAAAATTTATGCTTTTCTATCCGAAATTAAAATAAATTATAAACGACTTTGTAATAAACTGAAAATTTAGGACAATTTTTTTTATTTTTGCTTAAATTTTTGTTTTCTATAAATTTTTTTTTTTTATTTATATAAGTAAGATCAATATAACCTCAAAATTAAGTTGTAGAAATAGTTTTAAGTATACCGTATTTATACGAAAATGTTTTTAATGTTAGTGAAGCTTAAATTAAAAACATTTTTTACATAAAAGTATAACGATTGTTTTACCGTAAAACTCTAATATCGCTTTATAGATCTTTTCTTAACAAAATTCTCACGAAAACTAAATTTTTCTTTTATTTCAACAATTAACAAATAACATTTACAAACCACTGAATTAAGCACTACAACAGAAGAGTACACAAACGATTGTCGTTGTGTTTCAACAAAATCGCACAGATAAACTACAACGTTTTGCTTTAAAAAAGCCGTTTGTGTGATTTGAGTATACTTTTCTTGTTCAATCTGTAGTTATAAAACTACAAATTTTACCATGTCGACATATAGTAATAAAAATCGCTACACGCTGGTTGTCGTATATAAAATCAATTCGTATAGATTTATGATCGTAGAGAACATGTTAAGTACTTTTGTATATTTCAAAATAAAATGGTTAGAAAATGACATTTTTTTTTTAAATTTCTCAACAGTTAAATAATTATTTAATTATTGAACCATTTTATACTAAATAGATGGATATTTATTAATTCAATAATGTATCTCTGCTTATTAGTTCAATGTCAAAAAAAGCTGGTGTAAAACTAATGAACACCAAAACCTGTACTTTTTTTTTCTAGGTTATTCTAGGTGGTCCAAGAACTGACTAATAAAAACACCTATATTAAATAATATTAATAAAATAATATTTTTGAAGTTTTAAACGTCACTAAATTAAACTAAGCTCTTATGAATAATATTAAACATTAGTTCAAAGGAGATAATTTTTATTGCAATAAAGCAGTTCCAAATTTTGACGTTTTATAAAATGACAAATCAATTATGGAGTAGTTTCGCGGGCTGTGAATGTTTTCCTGTTTAACGAACAGGTACAATTTTATTTACATTTACTCACATTTAGTACGATTTTAGTCTTACACAATTTTGTTTTAAAATGACATTTCAATTTATGATTTTTATATATATATAATTTTTATACATCTAATTTTTTTTTAAAAATGACAAATCAATTCTAGAAAGTCAAAATTTGAAACTGCTCTATATGATAAGCTTTATTTTATGTAAGATATCGTACCAAATGTGAGTAAATTTAAATTAAATTGTACTTTTGTCTTACACAAAAATGAAACATTGACAGCCTGTGGAACTACTGTATAGAATAACTTTTGTTCAATATTAAATCAAGCCCGAAAAAACCAAAATATTACGTTGAACAATATAAATTAATATAAGGAATGTCTATATTTTAAATTGTAATGCAGTCAAATTCTAAACTAAAACAATATTTACAAGACATCGTTAATGAACATTTTTTCCAATGTTTTATCAATGTATGAACACAAAACAATATAAATTCTTATAAAAAAGTAATTTACCTTATATATTAAATATTAATTTATAAAAAACATTCATATTGAAATATTTGCCGTTCGTACAATTAAAAAATTTTAAATCAAACGTCAAACGTTTTAAACAATAAATACTTGTCAAATTAACACTTAAACCTGAACTTGTCAAAACCAAACAAATTTTTTGAGCAAATGTCGACCAAATGATGAACAAAACAACAAAGTGAAATTTTTTATAATCCCATTTTTAATAATGACAATGACAGAAGAGCGCAAATTACATATCGGAATAACTTTGGAATCTGGATAGAAAATCATATTACAAGAAAATAATAGCGAACATTCTTTTGCCATGCTATTTCATTAATCAATTAGTTCGTTCGTCCCTGAACTTTCGTTTTTTTTTTATTTCTATTCTATGGCACTACCATATTACAAAAATTTTCCATATCGTTATTTTTGAATTTAAAATTTAACTTCGACGAAATAATAAATAAGAAATGAAAGGAATTGTAAAATTTTAAAAAAAAAAATATTTTATTTTGAAATGCAATTCGAAATTAAAAGGAGGAATTTTATTTAAACATCTTAGTTAAAGATCTTAAATTTTAATTAATTAAAAGGACGTACCAAAGATGGCACATTTTCCATTTGTTCGTTACAAATTTTTTAATTGAATAAGTTATGCACAAACTCATAGACAATATAACTAATTTAATTTTTAATTTTATATTGTTTAATGTTTTTAATTCTTTTTGAATTTATGAAATTACTTTACTTTTTTTCTTATTCTACAAAATAATTAAATTATTTTTGGACGTTTGGAGTATTTTTTACGTTTTCAACATTTCCAACAGCTTGTTTTAAAGATAATAAGTGACTATTGGCTAAGATGTTATAGTTATTTAATTTCTTTTTTGCTAATTAATTCTAAACCAATATACACATTAAATTCATTTATTTTTCATTTATTTTGTATTTAATTTTATTATATTTATATTTTTTATATATTTTATTTTCTTTTGATCACAAAAACAAATAGCAAATGCTAATTAATTGATTTACACTATCTTATATACTCTAATCCTTCCATATAAGTATATCACAAAATTTTACATTTTTATATATAAGAAAACAGCATAAATTTTAATGTTATAACACAACATTTTTTATTTCTCAGGAATGTTTATCATATATTAAATAACAAATTGACTAACTTGAGACATACATTTCAATTGGATTACGTGATCTTAACAGTAAAATCTAAATTCTGTTAAATATAATATTTTATCAAAAAATTATTTATTTGATTCTGTAAAATTTTTTACATGGATAGATAGAATCAAAATCAGTTGTAAATTATAGAAGATCAAGATTTATGCTATATATCTTAAAATTAAATTTAAAATTAGATACTGAAATTACTTTATACATTAGTTAAGAACAAATATTTTTTTATATAAATCTAAATGATGAAAAAGGTTTTAATATTACAAAAAAAAAGTTTTATAAAATTTAAATAAATTGTACAAGACTTTAAAATATTTGAAACACATATTACAAAGTATTACAATTTATTTAATAGCTACAAAAACGGTATAATACTAGTTATTTTATAGTACAAATTTTTTTAACTTTATTTACATAAATAAAAATAAAAATTGGCGGGTGATAAATTTTATGTAATAAATTAATGCATTATTTTTGTATAAATGTGATAAAGAAACCTTTTTTACAACTAAAAAAAAATTGTTCTAACTCTGCTTTGGTAGATTCTATTTAATAAAAACATAATGCTTATATGTATATATTATAAAATAATGCTTATATCTAGGTTGAATAATTGAACAGAAACACACATACAATAAAAAAAAATTAACAACATTAATAAATGTTGCAATAATTAACAATATTTTACAACAATATAGATACTATAAGCTTAATTTTCTAATTATGTTGTTGTAGATCCAGAAGGCTTATCGTTTAGTGATGTATAACCAGTTGGACCTGGAGATTGATTATCTCTTTTAGAACAACAACTAAAAGCTTTTTTAAACATTTCCATCATTGAATCATTTCCAAAATCATCAAAATCTTCTTGAAATATACCAGACTCAAGATCTTCTAAACTACTTGAACCAACAAATTGCTTCAAATCTGTTTGTGGAAAACCTTCGCGATAATATCGTTTAATAGTATCATAGGCATCCATGATAACAGATATAAATAATGATAGTACAACATAAATGTACAACGAAATAAAAGAATATAGATATATACGGCAAAACCACCACAACATTGCTGATTTATTTGACATTGTTGAAAATGTTGCAAACATATCATCTCCATTTATTAAAGAAAATAAACATTCTGATGTCATTGCTAATGAACGAAATTTCATATGGTATGGTCCTAAAACAAGCCAACCACAAAATGTGAATCCTCCATATATTAATATAGCGCACAATAAGAAACGAATAATTTTTGGTGTCGCCTTCTTCAATGTCAATATTACAACATTGTATGTTTTAAAAAAGCCTAAGTAACGTAAAACACCAAACCATACAAGTAAATTTCCAACACCCAAAAACAATGAACATATGTCCCAACCATCTGTTTCAAAAAATCTTCTTTCTATTTGTTCCTTAAGTGCAGATCCCATTACAAGAAGAATATCATTACAACAGATCATGATGTACCTAAAAAAAAAAATATGTAAGCAAATAACAGAATCGAATAATACTGGTGCATTTTTCAATAATATCATGTGAAATACAAATTTAATGTTATTTATTATTTATTATGTTTTTTATTGCTTAGTTCGGTTCAATAAAATTTTTATAATTATTATAGAAATATTATTTCTTCATTGATTGAAAGCATATAATGAACTGAAATTGAAGCAGTTACAAAAAATAATTTAGTTTTAAATAGATTGAAATTGAAACTTCCAATGAGAAGTAAGTATTCTATTTTACAAATTAATTGTTTAATCAATTATACCAAAAAAACATTTAAAACCACTAAACTCAAATTAAATTTTTATTACAACAAAATAAGTTTTCTTTTTATCTCTTAAATAATCTACTTACCAAAAATTAATAAATTCCATTTTGCCATCAAAGCTAAGTTTTTTTCTATAAGTCACCAAAAAAAAGTTTTCTGTTTGTGTTCTCAATAACTGTGCTCTATATATAGCTCGCGCGCATAATGAAAATGATATCAAACAGATTACAATAACAAAATAATTCAAAACACTTCTTAAAATTGAATCTATATTTGATTGTGTAATATATTCCACATCTCCTTTGCAATACAATCGAAGGGCATCGGCTTTTAGGGACAGTAACATTTGTCCGTCATGATCTCTGTTATCAAATATTATTTCAATATCAAATTTGTAACAATCTGGTGCTGATAATGGACCGTATGAATTAAAATTGACAGTTTTAACAGAAAATTTTAAAGATGCTTTCACTAATGCTGAAAAATTTACTACAACATCTTTTGATTTAAGGAATTCTTCAGAACCAACCAATGTAATATTTTGTGTTAAACTGACACACAATTTGTCGATCTCTGGGTTGAACACATAACTTTCATTAAATCCAAATATCTGGCCTTCGCGATACGTAAATAAACAAAGTTTCATAGGCGCCATTGTATTATCATCTGTAGGATAACTATAGGGACCTATAGATCTTGATAAATTTGAATATCCCAAAGCAGCGTAATTAATGGTCTCAAAAAATTCGGACTTTTCATACAATGCAAGTGGACCCATTGATGGTGGATATGCATCAACCTCCATATTTGAATCCCATCCTTTTAGAAACAAATGCGAAAATGATACACGGTTATCGCCAGTATAATTTACATGGTTATAACGGGAATGTGCAAATAAACATAACTGCATTGTGACAAGAACAATTTTAACTACCTAAAATATAATACAAAATTATAATTATAAATTTATTTTTTTAAATTATAAGAATATATGTTAAGGTAGCAAAGTATACACTTAATAAATTAGTATTATATTGTCTACCAGTTAAGTTAAAAATATTAAAGCGTATTTGTTGTCGTATTAAAAAAATCAAATTGAAAATTATAAAAATATTTTCTTTAAATAATTCAATAGATTTTTACATTTTAAACTACTTCCACGTCCTAGGAATACTAAATTAATTCTGTGGTTTTAATTAATAAGATTTTAACTGCAAAATCGTAATTTAAATAAGTATTTTCGGTATGTTAATTTGTATTGTAATTTTAAACAAAAATTTAATAAAACTTGCTTGTTAATAATAGTATTTAAAATAAACTAAGTATGCAAATTTATAAAGAACTACTTTTTATGTTGAATGGCATTAAAATGTAAAAATTGATGATTTTGCAGTTAACATCTTATTAATTAAAACCACAGAATTAGTTATTAATATTTACCTGAACTACAAATTTATAAGGAAAACGTCGTTTTGCTTGCCATTTTTCTATTGGGTTCATAAAGAAAAACTGTAATTTTCTTCTCATTCGATTTTCATTATAGGAAGAAAATGGAGACAATTCTGAGATATCTTCAGACACACATTCAATAATTGGTCTGGTATCCGTTTCCAAAAAAGCTGACTGATCTCCTATTACATCGCTCTGAGCTTGCGATTTTTTTATATTTTCCGTTGTATAATTTTCGTCGCTTTCACAACCAGAATTTTCAACATCTTCTTGGCTAGAAATCTTATGTCTGCTCATTATTGTACTTATTTATAAAAAAATTATTTTTTCAATTCACTTATATTCTAAATACTCTTCTAAAAAAATTTACTGTGAAATTAACAAAGAAATATAAATTTATAAAATAAACTGTCAAACGTCAACTTTTTTATGAATTGTTTTTAATCAAAAAAAATATAAAGACAAAATAGCCAATATAACAAAAAAAATTTGAGCTACTAATTGAGGAGCAGCTGATTTTGTATTGTTTAGTTTCCTCTGGAAAGTTTCCTTAAAAAAAAACTTTTAGCTAAATTTTATTTAAATAAAGATTTTAATATTGAAAAATTTCGTTTAAGTGAAAAAAAAATTTTGTATTTTGTGATACTAAAATGCAAAAACATTAAAAATTATAATTAAATATTGAAAACCTTTCTGAAGTGTTTGAAAAAACGTTTAAAATTTATTGTTGTTACTATTTCTTCAAATAAAAAATATTTTGTTGATATTTTGGAATAAGTTACAAAATGAAATGCCTCTAAAATAAAACAGAAGAATTTTTTTAGTTAACGCAAACGCATATTTGTCACATTTTTTTATTGCTAATTTTATGTTAAATTTTACAGTTTAATTAAAGTAATTTGTCCTCACTAAATTATATCAAAATTTTAAAAGGAAACTCATACATGATTCCCATAATATTTGATAAATTTTAAATTAATGTCAAAATACCGACATTAACATTAGGACATTAATTGGATAACATATGTTTCATTTTTGACGTTTGAAATTTAATGTATAGAAAAATATATTAAATATAAAAATATATTAAAGTGAAAGGGAAGCTGCCAATCTATTCTTCATAGTAATCTATGGTAATCTGGATAAATTTTTCGAGGGATCTGAATTCTGAATCTTCTCTAATTAAAAATATAACGCCCATCCATATATGATTTTTTTAAAAAAAAATATTGATTTCTTTTGGAATTATATAAAAAATATCGATTTCCTTTGGAAAGATATCTGAAAATCTGCTATTAATCAGCAACATCCGTTAAAAAAACTTCTCAAAACAATACAAGGACGATATTGAGTAATTTTATGAATGATATTAGCAAAGTAAAACGCTTTGATGATATTTTGTTGACTTGAAAAAAAAAAGTCAAAATCTTACTATAAATTGTCAGGGCTGATATTGTTGATACTTTATACATTTAAAAGTCAATATGTTATTCTTCCCGTACGCGTCGAATATGGTTTATACAACATGTTCACGGAATTTGAGAAGTTGTGTGGTGTATGGGAAAGTTGTACAATCATGTTGTGTTGGAAGTTTTTAATTGCATTTTAAGTTGTATCGTGTATCGGATGGTTATATAACTTAAGTGTCATTTTAATTTTTTTATTTATTATCTTCCGTTTTTTTTTTTTTGAGAACTGAAGTACGTTGAAATACTTTGAGAAAATAATAAAATTATGAAGTAATTAAAAAGAATTAGGTAAATTAGTTGAATTAATTATAAAATTATCTGAGAAAAACATTTTAACATATAAATAAATATGATAGGTTGGGTAGTCCTCGTTCCAAGTTGTACAACCAAGTCCGACGTGTATGGGAGGATTATTTTCAGATAATTTTTAATAGTTTTTGGAAATTTTGAATTTCAAAAAATATTTATGAAAAACAAATAATTGTTACAGTAAAACTGGCAAATTTAAATAAAAAATGGCGGGTACTCTTAATAGGTATTACGAATGTAAAAAATTTATAAAATTCACGATCGATATTTGGTTTTTAAGGTTTATTTAATTCGCTGTAAATTGAAAAATTGTATTTACACATATCCTATAACACTTTTGTAAAATTTTCTCAGACTCTTTCTGAAACAGTGTTGGTTACATACTTTTATTTATTTATTTTTAAACAATCAGCTACCACACAAAATGAAAATTGTGTGATTCAGCCTTTACTTTTCAGACAGGTATACTTATATATTTTAAACAAAATATATTTTATATACATATGTATATGAAATAAACAATAAATTATTGCAATATATGTAGGTATATTATTATTTTTAGTAGATATGATCCGACAAGGGTTTGAGATCCTTTGATTGCAAGGCCGACGTGCTAACCACCGATCGAATTTTTCAGACTTATTGAAAAAATATTAAATTTAATAATAAAAAAAATATATAAAATATAGAAAAATTAAAATATCACAATAGGTATATTAATAATAAAATACGTATCACTGATATTCTGTTACCTTTTGCTTGTCTGATTATTAGCGAATCATCCTACTAGATTCATGACTTAGCGGAGATTGCTGCACTTCAGTGGGAAACCAAATATGCTAGCCAGTTAAGCTAATCTTTCAGATTCCATTGTTTTACTTCTATAAAATTAGAAACTTGTAAGTTTACTTTTATAAAATAATTGTTACTAAATTTAATTATGAAAGATTGAAATATAAAAATGGCAGATTAGAAAATGTAGAGTTAATTATAGAAATAATTACTTATTATTTAATGCAGAAAACTTATTATGTTCAAAATCCATATTTATTCTTGCATTTAATGTTTTTAATTCAGAAAAGTCGATTGATCTTTTAATTCCAAATCTAGAGTGCACATAAATACGTAAAAATTTTTATAGCTGCAATTACTAAAAGTGTACAAAATAATATTAGAAATATAAACCCTTACAAAAATATACTCTACGCATATATAATCTATAGGTATTTATAATACATTTACTAAGTTTTATTCTTCTTTTTAACCCTTTTTGTGTTTTTGTTTATTTTATAGATGTAATCCCTTTTGTCAAAAATACCGACGGAAGTACATTTTAATTATTTTATAATTTATTTACAAACATATATATTTAAACTTTAGTCTAGTATAGTATTTATATTGTACGGATATCTATACTTATATAAACCTTAATAACCCTAATAGAACATACGTATACGCAATACGTATTATACGTCTGGTTAATAAAAAGACTATACTGTATAAGTTACTAAATTTACCTGTCTAAAATAATATATGGAGACATATTTTTATTAGTTGGTATAACAAAGGTTCACTGTTTGGTTATTTTTTATAGTTTGATCTTATTTACATAAAAGATTTAATTACTCCGAGATGACAAAATGATACAAACTATATTTAAGGATTGAATATTGTATAGATATTAGTCTATTCATTTAAAATTGAAAATATTAACTTTTCGCACTTAGGGTCCAAGAGGAATATGGGATTAATTCAATATAAAATTTGAAATTGGAAATACAAATAATTGGAGCTTTGAAATAGTATATTTTTATCACTTCAAATTATATTAAATAACTGCAACGATATCTTGCAACTTGTACTTCAAAATTATTTTTAAAAAATTTCAAGTTAATTTTCAAGAAACTAAAGGTGGTGTCGGGAGAATCAATTCAACTTGGTTGATTTTGACATTTTTCAATTCCACTCAAAAATATCCCGGTGACGCTAAGTCAATTGAATTAGTTTCAATTAATTGAATCAAGTTGTTTCAATTTTGATTTTATTTTGATAAAAATAATTTAAACGAAAATTTTTTTTTAGTTTTTAGACGGTTTATTTTGTGCTGCATTTTATTTACTACTAATAAATTTTGCAATGAGTTTTTTGTGGTTGCTTCCATTAGATTGATTAATTTTTCTAATTGTTTCCTGTTGCTGAAACATTTTTTCCTGAAAATAATAAATAAAAATTTTCATATTTATATAAATTATTTATCTTTATTTACCTTTCTAAATTACTCATTTCAATTTTTCTTTAAATTTTTAAACACAAACAACGCCAATAACAGAAAAAATTTAACAGAATAGATTTAAACATAAACAACGCCAATGCCATAATGTAATTTCAAACACAAAAATGTATTTGAATTTCAAAGTCGACTCAGACGACTTTAAACAACACAAATTGATTTCCCCGACACCGATAGTTGACTCAAATCGACTTAAGTTGAAAGTCAAAAAAAAAATTGATTCTCTCGACACCACCTTAAGTTAAGTTATCATGTCAAGATAGAATACCATGGCTTCACGAGGTTTTTCTGGGTAATGTTGGACTTTAACCAACGATCATAGATGCTTGTGTAATAGGAAATGGAAACTTTATATATTTAGTAGAAATTTTTCGTCAATTGTATACATATTTATTTATTTGCAGGTATCTGAAATATAAATGTTACAGATAGCTTTTACCGCGGAATATGCGGTATTTTTTTTTAAATATTATTTTTATTTATTTATAATTTAATTATAATGTTAATTATTTTGTTTATGTTATAAATTTTTGTATTTTTAATTATATTTAGTCATCAAGAGGATTTGTAAAAGTAATTTTTTTTTCAACTATTTTATGGCCTGAACTGGAATCGAACCCGGACCTACTTGGTTAAGCCATATGCTTACCCACTTCACAACCGAGGCCCCTTCTCCATAAGAGTTACAAACTTTTAGGAATACTAATGACGTTATATAGCATTTACAAAATATAATTAAAAACAAGCAGATCCACAAGCCGGAAATGTTTGATCCACGTTGAAAATTTTTAGTACGAAGGCATTTATTTTTTTATTTCTTCCTAATAAGGAGTACAGCTCTACTAGGCATTTATAAAACAATTAAAAAACTGACCAAAATGTACGAGTAGCAAGTTGAGTAAATGTTGAGGTTACATCGAAATCGTTTATGAGACCTATTTCTCTAATTTTATATACTTTTTAAAGAAATGCAAGAGCATATTGCGACAATGAAATCCAAATACGTGCCTTCTATATACTCCATTTTTAATCAATATACTTTATGTATAATACATTATAAGAAGATCGGAAGAAGATAATTAAGATTTATCAGCGAGACAAAAACCAAAGAAAAAGCATATAAATATCATTTCATAACTAATTTGTTATATCAATGTTCCAGAACTAATTTAAATTAATTAGAACAGCAATAATTAAATACTTCATTTTTTTAAATACTTAATTTAATCAACTATAAGATGAAAAGCCATTTGCCATTCAAGTGAAAATTTATTAAAACCTTTTTTTTAAAAATTCGTTAAAATAATTAAATGAAATTTTTAAAATTTATAAAAAAACAAAACACAAAAGATAAACATAATATTAAACAATAGTACATATCAATTAATATTTTATTTTATAATTTATAGTATAAATATAAAAAACATTGCGTTTTATAGTTAATCTTTAGTGCAACATAGTATGCTTTCTCTACATATGTTTTACTTTTTTATATACTTTTTCTTGACATTAGAACATAATACGTGCCATACGGAAAGTAAGACTTTTTCCATTTTTCATTTCATCTTTAGAAGCCATTCAATTTTTTTCTCTTTAACTTGTCACATGCTTTAAATAAATTTTTTTTTTATACCAAACGCAAACTTGTAAAAACTTGTTTAAACTTTCAAATAGAAGTGTACAAAATAATGCCCGTTATGCTTCCGTTAATAGTACTTTAAAGCACGAAAATGAAAAAATCTAATTAGAAAATTATGATTTTTTTTGGAGTGTATTTTTAAATGTGTAAAAACTATCCCACAACTCCACAAAGTGTATATTAACCAATCCAATTAGAGCTTTTGCTTATTAATAATTGCTCTGATTGAAAATAACAGTTGAATTAAATATTTGAAAACAAATTTTTAAAAACGTAGTTTTCTTTTATTGCAATTAGAGTAAATTAATGATTTAACATAGCCCTTAAGAAAAAATTGCAATGTATAGTGGGCAATACACAATCGAATTTTCTGGAGATTTCATAGTCATTTAACCAGTAATAATGTTTCTGTAAAAGTTTCTATTTCAATTGATCAGATCATTTCAATTGATTATTCAATTAAAAAAATATAAATTATTGTGATACGAGTATATACTGCTATGATAATTTATATCATAGCAGTTTATACTCGTATCATAATATAAAATAAATAAGAGCCCCATACTTGAAAAGGAAAGGCTGAACTTATCGCATTGTGTGTTGCATGGGATTGTACATAAATAAATAAATAATATCTAATATATTAAAAAAAAATTTATTTTCATAAACTTTAGCACATTTGTTCCTAAATCCTCTTATAGTAATAATATTAGGTTTAATTTATATTACACATATATATATATATATATATTTATTAAATTTTAATGAATAAATTATTATGATTTTTTTCCCTAAACATTTTTTCTTAAGAATCTGTCAAAAATGATAAAATGATAATCAAATATATATAGGTATATGTAATTCATAATTTATTTAATTCTTATTATTTTTTTATACATTCAATTTATTAATTTTCAATAACAACAGTTAATAAATAATAACGTTCAATTTAGTTCATATTTTTTTGCCGTTCACTGTACTAAAACTTTCAAAAAAAAATCATTCGCCATTATTATTAAATCAAACATTTTATTTACTTTTACTGTGTAAGATAAAGCGAGAAGGAAGATAAGAGGTTTGGCTTCATTTTACTTAAGATGTTATATTCATACCCAAGAATGATAAACATATATATATATTTATATTATAGAGTATAAAGGTAACTAACTACAAATATACTTTTAACCCTTTCATTCAATAAGAAGTTCGTCTAAATTGTTTTGGTTTTCTACTCTTTTTGGTATAAAAAAATGTCTGTGTGTTTATTTATCAGTAAAAATAAATGTATGTATTTGGTATATATTATGTTATAGGTGTTTATAGGTTTATTATATGTTGTATTTTGCTGTTACCTTTTTTTTTTAATATTTTAAAAAAATTTTTTAGTTTAGATTGTGTTTAAGAATAGTAGTGTTAAGTTTATCAGTTAAGTAATTCTTTAGCGTGATATATAGGTATATTCAAAATTTCCTTTTTTTGAATTTAAAATTAATATTTATATAAGTTAAAGTTATTATTTTTACAATTCTATTGGAATTTAAATTACATAATTAAATTAAAATTAAAAAAGTTTTTAGATAAACGCATGTAATAAAAAAATTTCGAGCAAATTTTGAATATTGATATGATACGATAATTTATTCAAAATTAAAAATTGAGAAAGGATTAAAACAGTCTTTAAAATTTCTTAAATTGTTTATATAAAAATTATGCTATAAAAAATTGTTATTATTACTAAATAATAGAACAAATTAAAAAACAAAACATTTACAGATCTGTTTAACATTTAAATATTATCTTGACACTTTATTTAATATTTTGCCATACTGGTGCGAGAATATACGGAAGTAAAGATTAAATGCATAAAGTATTTTTTCGTATGGACACATAAAAAAATTTCTTGTTTATAACGTGTGTATGTTCTTTTTTTTTTATTATTTTATTAACTGTTAAAATTACTTTTGTCAGTTAAAAAAAAAAAAAAAAATAACAAAGACAAAAATGTCAAAAAGTAAATTATGACAACTTATTTATAAATTCATTTGACAAATATATACTAATTAATTATAGTTTATCTAAGGTATTTAATTCAAAGCTAGTAATAATTGATAATTTTAAAAAGATAATAAAAAGTAAATGTTAAGTATATTTGGTTAGTATAAAAAATGATATGAACATACCTTTGACACCTGATGATCTTTTATCATATTGGGTTATACGAGGTATCAAACTTTTATATAAAATATTTCAAGTAAAAGAAGAACATTTACTATATTATCAATGAAATTTAATTGATATTTAAATATATTATTTATTTAAATTCTTAATTAACTCTTAAAAGGAGCTTTACCTAATATTTAATAAAAGGTGTCAAAAAACTATTTCCGTTTTAACAAAATTATAATATTGTACATGAAAGTTAAAGTGCTAAATAATTTGTTTTGAGTTATTAAATGCCAATTTAAAAAAAAAAAATGGTATTATAATAACAAAATATAAAGGTTAATAAAATATTGTTTAAAATATATTACAAGATATGATATGATATTATCTTAAAGTCAAGTTAAAAAAAGTATTTGACTGTTTAAATCGAATTAAAAAAGTAATTGACATTTGGCTTAATAATTACAAAAGTTAATTAAATCGATTTAACATTTTCAATTAATAAAAAAATAAATATTTTTAATTGGGAAATTAAATAAACAAAGGAAAAATCTAAAAAGATTAAATCTTCAAAGGAAACTTAATTTTGGTCTATTTTCATTTTAAAATGCGTAAGTATATTAAATTGATATTATATATATTTTATTCAAATTTATTATTATTTTAAAGCTTATTTATTTAGTGTTAAATATGAGAGATAGCATATCGTAACATAAAATAGTTTATATGCATAAATTATTTTTAATGATATTAATATATTTTTCTAAACGTATTTTTGGGTCCTATTTTTAAAAACGTCCAATTTTCTTGAAACCCAAGAGTCGAACAGAAATTGATTTAAAAGACCTATAGTCCCCAGTTCTGTAATAGAAACTAAAAAAGGAATAAAATTTAGCTAAGTTCGAAAAAAACTACACTTAAATTAAATTTTTGAAGTTACTTATTTTAGGACGGACTTAAGTGCCACAGAACTGTTTAATTTTTCTTGCCGTATTTAGGTTCTACTATAAAATTGGTAAGTACATTTTCTCAAAAATGTTGATCAGACTACTGTATCCCTAAAAATGGAGGTGATTAAAACAAGACGAATATAATTTGAAAATTTAGGACTATTTGTATTTGAAAAAATACCAAATTCTTTTGAAAATATAGACAAATTTTATGTTAAAAAGGAAGAAGTTCATGTGAAATGTTCTTTCATAGTAGCTAGATCTTTTAACTTGCATCTCAAATGATTGATGATTGATTGAGTTTTTTTAATTCCTCCAATATATTATTGCAGTAAATATAATGAACGCAACGCAAAGTCCAGTTGGGTTTATGTCCATTTCACGTAAATTCGCCTATTACAGGAGGCTTATATAATCTCAAACTATGTCTTCAGTATGTCTTTGTTTCCTCTATATTATTTGTTATTTCCTCTATTAATATTTTAAGGTACATATATATAATATGACATTACATGTATTTGCTTTAATTTATGTTGGGATATAATAATTAAAATATATTAAATATTACAATTATTATTTATTAGGTATACATATTATAAGAGATTTATTTTATTATAAAGGTACTACCTATTCCTCAACCCATATACGATTATATTTTTGATAACATCACTAACTTTCAATACACATAAGAGGTTTAATAGATACATCCAGAAGTTCCAGTAGTGCTTTTTCACTAAACATAAGTTAACAAATAAATAATGCATTGATTTACAATTTGGATAAATCTTCTTTAGTGAAATATTGCTGTTAAAATTAGGTTATAATTAATTTATTTGAAAAAATCGACTAAATGAGAGGATATTAAATAATATGAATTGTTATAGGGTTTTTTATAATTAATCTTAATATATTTTCAAATACAATTATTATTATTTTCAACTATTTTCCAAATGATGCCAAATTTGTATTAAAATAAACTTTTATTTAAATTTAAATTTTTCAGGAATTGAATCTATAGATATTAAAAAAAATTAAATTTGTCTATTTTAAAATTTGTAATGATAATATCTGATAAAATGATACAGAATTTAATAAATTTGTGGATTGAACCAGAATTATTTAATTGTTACCAGATTACAAAAGACTTCAATTTTGGACTTTGCATTCTAACATTTTTTTCAAAACATTTTTGTGCTTCCGTACTTTTATTTTCAATTTTGGATAATTATGAGATCATTATTATTTTTATTATCTTTATTAATATTAAAGGAGTCCCATTACATTAAACACATTTACAATATAATTTGATAGTGTTAATCTCAGATTTTAATAGTCAGTAGTGTTTTTTTTCATCAGATAAAAGATAAAATATTTAAAAAAAAAATCAATTGTGCCAAGTAACAAAACAAGTGTACAGTACTCTTAAGTTTTAAAACTGGAAATTCGACATTATCTAAAAATAAGACCTAGTCTTTTTGTCGGTAACCATCATAAACGCAATTTGTATTTCGTTCTAATATAAATAACTATTTTTATTAAATACAAATAATTTTAGGTTTTCTTCAGATCGGTTTACTCTAAGCTTCCAAATTCTATTTTATTTAGATTTTTTTTTTTCTTTAATAGTGACCATCAAATTATTATCGTAAAAGAAGAAAAACAAAAACAATGAAAAAAAAAAATTACTTACTTTTAAGAGCTGTAAAAAAACTAGCCGACAAACGGAACCGTTTTGTGATGAAATGTTAATTTTATTGATTTATGATTGGACTAATAAAATTTCAATCAGGTAAAAATATCTATATATATGAATGTATATATAGAGTGCGTTGTGTGAAACTGAAAATATATGTAATAAACAGCAATATACGTATGGTGTACAATATATATATATATTAAAATATAAATGCAATATATGTATTTAAAAATATTAGGATATATGAAAATTTGTGGCGGCATATTTATTTAACCCTTTTTGCATGCAATAAAAGTGATGTCTACATCAATTTTATATAAAAATAAAAAGAAGATGTTGAGGTACTTGAAAACTTAAAATAAAAAAAAACATGAGTTCATTGTGCTAATATTTATGTTGGGAAATTAGTTTTATTTTTAGTGTACATTTTATGACACATTGGATTATTTTTTTTTTTATATAAACAAAATTTTTAATAAAAGTTTTTAAAGGACTAATTTTTAATTATGCAAGATGGTTATATTTTATTTATACATATTTCTAAAATACATTTGTTGTAAAATATTGAAAATTAGAATATAAAACATATACTTTGAAAGAATTGTTATAAGAAGAATTACATAATGAAAATATAATTCTTAATTATATATTTTAATAAATAAATATATAAAAATATATTAAATAAAAGTAGCTTGAGTATGATTTTAAAGGATTCTTTTAAATATAAATGAAGTTCAAATGATTGATGGTTAAAAATGAATTTCAGAAATTGAACTTTATTATACATTGCAGTTAATTTTAAACTCTCATAATGTTTCCATACACGGTGGATCAGGTTTTCAACTTGGTACGCGGAATTGTTTACCATACCACACACTTATCCAACCTATCATCGAACCATCATTTAATTTTTGTTTTGTTTTGAAAAATATGTTAAATGTTAAAAGTATTCCTTTTTATTTAACAATTTTTGTCTTCTAAAATTATGATATTTAATATTTTTTTATATATTAAAATATTCTCACCTAATTTTATAATTATTTCAAATTATTTACTTAATTCTTTGTTATTTTATACATTATAATTTCATTATTTTTTTAAATCGAATTATTTCAACGTACATTTGTGTTAAAAAATTAAAAATACTAAATTAAAAAATTAAAAATGACATTAAAATTGTTCAACTTATCCATACACGATACAACTCAAAATGCAAACCAAAAACTCCGCCCACTAAAATCAAATTTTTTTGATCTTCATACACCCATCTTTTTTAACCTTCAAAATAGTTTTTCAACGTGCCCGTACACGAGTCAACTTCGCAAGTATGCATTCCAAGTTTTAAACCTGGTCCACTGTGTATGGGGAGCATAAGATGTTAATTATGTAACTAAATTTTATATATATATATAGTTTTTAAACTTTCAGTCAACTTGGCTAATTGCAATAAAAGCTGTTGCAGTAATTTCCAAATTTTAATTGAAGAATAGGGCATAACTCGCGAAATTCTGCATAAAATCTTATTTCTCATCCTATGGTTAAGTTTTATTTCTGAAGCCTTAAATTTAATTCTTAAACTATTATTCTATAAGTAAAAAATTAAAGGCGAGTTAGATTCAAAATCAGGGAAAATTTTTCAGAATAAGTTTATGCACATGTATATGCGAGATTATGAGTTAAGATTAAGGTGTGTATATATAATTTTGATTTTGTACCCGACAGCCAAATCTGAATATTTTAAACATGATTTCAAACAATTATTCTTCTGTCCAGTTCCACAAAATTTGAAACCTTCTTTTATTAAATAAAGTTGTTTTCTAATTAAATTCGAAATATTACCTTTGATTTAGTGGTATATTTGAAATTCCCCTAAAGAAAAAAAACTTTCAAAAAACCACTAGAAAATTAAACCCTTTGTAGTGTGAGATCACCAAAAATACCTGCCGCCGTAGCCAAAATACTGGGATGAGCACCCAACCAGCTTGCGCAATAAAATGACTGAAAAGTAACAATGAGGCATATTGTCCTACAAGGACTAAATAGAAAATCCAGAATGGTATATATAAGTTTTTATAAGTTGTGTTAATGCAAAAGAGTTCTACGGAAATACATTTTATATTTGTGAAAAAAACGCTTTGTTTAAATATGCATGAATGAAAAAAAGAAATATTTATACCAGTTTTTTTGTAACTGTTTATCTCTATACAATAAATAAAAAAAAAAAATATTTGGTATTATTAAGCTGTTTTCTAATCAAAATTAAGCGTATTGTTTTTTAGGAGCATAATTATGAAATAAGGAATGATATCAAAGTTGGTCACTCTAATAGAGTTCAGTTTATTAAATGAACTGCCACCACTGACAATTATATCAAAATAATATCCAAGTCAAAAGTTTTCATAGGAGCATAGGTTTTAAAACTTGAGTTCTTATACCCATTTTAATATGTACACCTCAACCCAAATTTATGGCCATTTGCACCCTACTTTCGTATTTATTTAAAACATTTGGAAAGAGTTTAAACAGTTTATACTTTTTATTGAAAAGTTAATTATTAAAATAGTAATTTATTTTGTAAGTTAACTTAATAAATTATTTAATTAATTATTTTATACTAGATTACAACTAACTTAGTTATCAAAGTATGAATTTCATTCAATATCAACATTTATGTATCTTATAAGTTATTGTTTTTATAAATAATTATTAAATTTGACAAAAACTTTGAGGGATTTGACTATGTTCTTTACAAAAACGAATAAACGAATTTAGTACCAATGATTTCATTTATTGATAAAAAATACAAGATACAAAAAATCACAAACTGAAGTGAACTGTATATGTGGTTAATTAAATAAAATTTTAATGTATAAGTCAATTTTTTTTTATATAAGTTATATAAAGATCGATATTTAAAAATTTGTAAATAATGTATAGTGCATATACTAACCATATATTGAAGGTAAAAATTCAAATTAAGTCGCAAATTAAATGTAACTTTTTTTTTCCTAAAAATCGTGTTGAATTGATTAAAGTTATTTTTTTATACAATGCTTTTAAAATTAATGTTTTTAAGCTCCTTCCAAATTTTTTTAATTCTGACTGGTTCATGTTGCTAGACCATTGTTTCTTTTTTTTAAAAAAAAAACTAAAGTTATTTTACGAGTTTAAAGATTCTCTTACTTTTTTTTTTTTTTTTTGAAATTTTTAACTATGGTTTTATGTTTACTTGTGTGCCATTAAATTTTTACACAAAAATGAATGACTGTCAAGATATCGTGATCAAATTTGTTTACCCAATGAATTTGTTATGGTCGTGGGTAACTAAAACTAAAAAACGAGTTGTTATTTTTTACATTTTAAGAAGAAATATGGAGATTATTATTTGAATTTATTTTACTAAGTAAATACTTTTATTCATGTATACTATTTATAATATTTAGATACATATGTATATATATATTGTTATATATAGATACATATATATATTATACATAAATATTAATATATGCGTCATTAAATTAATTTTTTATATATCTGTCTATATATATATTAAAATATTAAAATGTGGAAAAGTATTTTTAAATTTAAAATTTTAAAAAATAAAATGTATGAAAAGTAATATTTTAGCTAAAAATTTTCAATTAATTCTTTGATTTTTGATAATAATTTTTTGTTAAAATAATATTTAGTAGCGTTTATACCTTTATTTAAAATAAAACAAAGTAAAACAAACATTTAAAAATAATTTTGTAAAAATAAACAAAAGACTTAAGCGAGAAACTTTTTTTTTCTGAACATTATTAAAACAAGAGTTAAAAATATGAAAACTTATTGAACTTAGTTGCCAAAAGTTAAATAATCTATTTAAAGAATTTTACAAATCAACATATTGAATTTATTGGAAAAATATGAAGAATCGGACATTTTGCGACTTACAATCTTTTAGCTATTACAATAATTGATTAATTTAGAATGAACAAACAGATCAACGTATAAATTTTGAATAGTTGTCATGCAACATAACTGCAACGTATAAAATAGTCTTATTTTTTATAATTCCATTTATTTGCTAAATATACACTGTAATGCAAAAATAATAGAGTTGTGATATAAATTTTTGTAGCGCTTTTAATATATGTGTTTTCAAATTAATGGTGATACACGTTTACCGTAGGTCTCTACATTTACTCTTGTAAATTTTTTTAGTAAGAAATTTGTCTGTAAGTACATTTTTAAAAGTAATTTTTATGTTCATAATCAGTTAAGGCTCTATCTTATAGATATTGTTTCTTAAAAGTATGTATCTATGTTTCTATGAAAATAAAGGCTAATAATTAATGTACTAAATAAACATACATGTATACATACTTTAAAAAAAATATTATATAACTATTATATTGTAAAGAGTTAAGATTCATCCATTAAGATTATAAATTATTTTAGAAATTATGATTTAGATAATTATACGTTCACAATCTCATTTTAAAAAATCAAGTTAACTTTGATAAATGAATTAGGATTTTTATCCTGATTTTTTTTATATATTCTATATTTCAACAAAAACCGATTTTCCTAAAATCATCTTAAAATTGAATAATTCGGCTGTTGAAATTTCGATCGCTGTATTGATTTTATCGAATAAAATTTTTTCAACCCTTGTTTTTATATTTATTAATTTATTTCTTTCATTCATTTTATTTTGTACAATTTATAGGGGATTTCATTTAATTATTCGTGAATAATTTCTAAAAATTATGTTAAGTTTCTATACAACAACTACATAATAATAACAAGTTTCCTACACTTCCATTTTGATGATTTATGATTTTTGTAATCATTTGATAGAATACAGTAGCCGCAAAATCTTTTAATTCCCTTAGCTCAATTTTGATATTGATATATTATTTGCAACAAACTAATCTATTTTTAATTTAATTCTGTTCATCGCTGTGCAATAGATCTACCGTGTGAACATAAGTCGGAATAATATTTCTCTATTCCAAAAAAGAACTCTAACTATATCTGTAGATCGAATCTACTATGTGCAAATGCACACCCTTAGTCGAGAAAACTTTTATTTCCGCAAGCGCTACTATGTGGCAACCCTTAGGCTTCTGTATTTTATTAGATTAGTTTGCCCAGATAGGACTCAGGATTTTTCTATTTTTTTTTTATTTGTTTTAATAATTACATAAATCCAGTAATCGTTACAAATTTAAATTTTTTCAAATTAAACCTTAAAATAACTCTTTGCTTTGTTTTTATATCAAATTATGTATTGTGTTTACACTGACATATATTTTTCCAATTCGATTATTCGATTTATTGTTCTTTAGATGATCTCGAATATAGATTATAAACAAGTCGTTTAAACATCTTTAAGTTCTAGAGTATAAACTTTTGCTTCCGCAGATCAGTATACCATTTTTGATATCACGCTTGCACTTACTTAACTTACATTTATAGTATAATTTGAAAAAAAATATTTAAAATAGCGGCGCAAAAAGAAATTTCAAACCCGCACAATTTCCAGTATTTGAAGTTTTTTAAACATAACATGTAACTAATTTATAGTAATTTAATTTTTATGTATAGTAATTTAATTTAATTAAATTAGAACATTATAACTGAACTATATATCTTTGAATCAAAAATACTTATTTAAATTCATAATAAAACCAAATATAAATTTTAATATATTTTCTAGATGAAATGACAACATCATCGCATATACTCTCTGTGGTAGATCCTGTGATAACACCAAATTTAGGGCGCAATAATAATCAATCAAGTCCAGATGTTGATACCAACTTACTTGTTTCATTAGACGATCGAGAGCTATGGATGCGTTTTCAAAATTTAACAAATGAAATGATTGTTACTAAAAATGGCCGGTAAATATACAATATAATGTATTTTAAAACTGAATATAATTAATTTAATAATAATTCAATATTACTCTATTATTAAAATGACTAAGTATATATGAAACGTTTTAATATAAGCATTTGCGTAATAAAATCAGGAAAAAAGCAGATTTTATTTTCATAAGAAAATTAATTTTAAAACGGAAAAGAACAAGCAATTAAGAATATTTTTAAAATTTTTTTGAAACATGGATACAAATACACGAACGTTTAAATTATCGCAGTATTTAATTTAATTACTTTTACTATTTTTTAGAATTCATATATAGCATATATTCTAAATATCACAAAAGTCAAATATCTTGTTACAACTTAATTAAAAAAAAATATTTAACAAAATGCTCTGTGCATTTTTTAAAGTTTAAAATTTTGCAACGCTTCTTACTGTCGCGTTACAAAAAATGAGATTCATTTTTTAGATGCAAAACAAGATGTTTACACATATTCTCCTTTTCTATTAATTAGCGTCTGTATTTAAGTTAGCAAATAAACTCTAACTATTGAAATTTGTTGTATAACTTAAGAAATTCATGTTTGCGTTTAAAGCTTATAAGAACAGCATCAGAAAATTAATATATCAAATGATAACCTTAATATATTATATATACTTGTATTTTCTTTTCTATTTAGACTAATTAATTTATCACCTTTTCCAAATTTTTTTTATAGTCATTTAATGATGTTTTCTTTGTTTTGATTTATGCAACTTAAAGTCTAGAGATGTCTTTTTTTAATCAAGATAAAAATAAGTTATAAGTTATTTTTCACTTTTATCAAATAATTATATTTTGTTATAATTAAAATGTAAAAGCATTCCATTTTAAAATACTTTATTAAAAAAATTATAAATTTCTTGTAGTCGAATGTTTCCTGTTGTCAAAGTTACGGTTTCTGGACTTGATCCAGCTGCAATGTACACAGTTCTGTTGGAATTCGTTCAAATTGATAATCATAGATGGAAATATGTAAACGGTGAATGGGTACCGGGAGGAAAAGCTGAAGTTCCTCCAGCTCATCCAATATATGTACATCCAGAATCACCCAATTTTGGAGCTCATTGGATGAAAGAAGCTATTTCTTTTGCAAAAGTTAAGCTTACAAATAAAACGAATGGAAACGGGCAAATAATGTTGAATTCATTACATAAGTATGAGCCTCGTGTACACTTAGTGCGCATAGAATCTGAACAGAGGCAGGAACAAAGACATGTAGTAACATATCCTTTTCCAGAGACTCAATTTATTGCAGTGACAGCATATCAAAATGAAGAAGTTACTTCATTAAAAATCAAATATAATCCGTTTGCAAAAGCTTTTCTAGATGCAAAAGAACGACCCGATTCTATTTATACAGAAAATTCACATTATGGATGGTACATTCCACCTCCATCTTCATATAGTACGAGTACTGAGCAAATTACAAATTCTGCTGACCGATATATGCGTCACTCCACACGTCCCTTACTTAGAGCAACACCGTACAGTAGGCCACGTATTGTCGGAAATGTAAATAGCAACTCATCTTGTACACCTCCACCAGCTGTATCACATGCATCAAACACACACGCTACCCAATCTCAAATTTCTCAGCCATCCACTTCAATTCAGTCAAATTTCTTACCAATCGAGCCCTCAATAACGGTAACATCTACAGGAAATGGAACAAACGTTTACCCTTATTCAACCTGGCAAACCACAGCACCTCCTTATTGGAATTCTACGGCTACAATGCCTAGTTCTACAAGTCCTCAAAGTAATTTAAAACAATATTTAAATATTAACATTTTTAATAATTTAAAAAATTTTTTAGCTACAAATGCTTCACCAAGTCCTTCCACCGGTTCCCCTAATTATAGTTCGTCACCAGGATATACAATTCATCATTTAACCTCCTCGCAGGGAACACATCAATATTCACATCCAAATGAAAGTTACACATCATCTTTATCATGTTCTCCACCTCAGGTTTACAGTTCAAATGGTCATCAAATTTATCACCCGACACCCACATCACCAAATCATCAACTTTACGGTAACGTGTTAAACACTACTCCAATTGGATATCCATCAACATGGCACGGTGGAGCTGAATATAGCTTGTATCAAAGCTCTTATCCATATCAAACTGCTGAATTTATTCCACTGGTGGGAGAAATTAGGTATTAATACAAATTTTTCTAAAAAATTTTTTTTACTATCAAATTTTTATTTCAGTTCTTATAGCCATCAAATCGAAATTGCAAGTGAAAATAATAAGACCGTATCAGAATCATCCACGGTTTATAATAATGAAGAAGATTCGCCAACAGTATTAACCTTAGAATGTTCCAATAGAAATGATAGTTCATCCAAACCTGAAGAAAGTTCTCGTCGTAATGAGAATTGGACTCCTCTGACACCTCCTCATAGTCAAATTTAAATATAAAAACAAACTGATTTTATTCAATTGAAAGAGTTATTTGTAGTATAAATATATAGGTAAATATAGGGTCTTTCCTAAGAGACTTGTTTTTAGTTTTTAATGCCACATAAAGTTTATATTTAAATAATAAAAAGTTAAATTGATAACCAATATAATTAAAGTTTTTTTTTTATTTTTTGAAAATTATTCTAATTTATATAAAAATTATTTTTCGATTTATTAGTCTCATTATGTTGCTGGATTTTTAATTCAACATTGGCTAACGTTATTTTAAAACAACAAAAAAATTAAAATCTATTTCTCTTTATAATCTTTTTTAATTTAAAGATCTAACAAAAGATTTGAGTTTCCCTGCACTGCCTACATGTAACAGAGATTCCATGAATTTGTAGAACTTCTCAATTAACAGAACTTTAGTGGCCCTATAGGATCCATTCAATATATATATTGGATTATATATATATAATTGGATATTTTTTAAAATCTTATTTTAAACGAAAAGTATAAATTGATAATTCTATAAAACCTATTAATCAAATTGATTTTTTTTAATGTATCAAAAAAATGTGGTTTTGTTATTGTAAACCGTTTGAAACCATAGATATTTTATTTTTGAAATACTCTTTTGTCTTTTTGCATAATTTTAGGATGACCTTTTTTCATAGACTAATCAATATAGGAAATATAAATTTTAATTATATTTGGCTGAAAATTCTTAAATCTAGAATATACGAACAAAAAATTTATAAATTTTTTCAATACTGAAACGAATGGTTTAACACTTAATACCCACACTATCTCATACAAATTCCTCATTATTTCCATACAAAAAGTCTTGAAAACTTTTTATTGTAAATTAATTATTAGTACTACATATTAGTTTTGTATAAAAAAAATTTTGAAATTAATTTAAAAAACCAATCATATTTTTTTGTTTAAATAATTATTCTATTAATTAATTGTTATATGTATGCTTTGATTTATAAATTTTGTGACTACAAATGGAGACTTCAACCATTTTTGCATTTCCCAAACAAACAAACACTAATGAAAACCATGGCACAAAATGTCAATAAATAAATGAGATAGAACAAGCACCTAGTGTTGAATAGATAAAACTTTTTAAAAATATAGAAACGTCAAAATAAAGAAATTTATTAATTATTTGATAGATTGGTTTCATTAGTCAAAAGTAAATAAAGATTCACATTTTATAATTTAATTTTAAAATATTTATTTTAAATAATAAAAGATAAAATGGGGAGTGCAAAAGAAATAGCAGAAAAAGGTTTGAAAATGCTGCGAACATTGCCGAGAGTTCAGTTAGGAAATCTTCGCCCAAACCCAAATTCGAAAATGAATGTAAGCATGTTTACATTTTATAAAAAAGTTTAATGTATAAAATTATTTAATATTTTTTGTACAAATTTAAATTTGTAGGCAAAAAGAGGTAGAGCACAGCATGGTGGCGATAAACACGGAGCTGGTAATAAGGGTTCTGGACAACGTCAAAACTATATGAGGTTAGGCTATGAAACAGGCAATACTCCTTTTTATCTTCGTTTTCCATATGAGCCATATTATAAAGTATTTATTTTGTGTTTAGTTTAAATGTAATTTAAAACAAGTGCATATATTTTTTAAAACAGGGTCATCACTTACGTCGTCAGTATATGCCTTTTACATTATTACAGTTGCAAACATTAATAGATACAGATCGAATTGATACTAGTAAACCAATCGATGTTACGCAGTTATGTAATACAAATATTTTACACATAGACCCAGTAAGAGAAATGCATTTTGGTTTTCAACTGACTGAAGAAGGTGTCGATCAATTTAAAGGAAAAGTATGTATAGAAGTACAACATGCAAAGGAAAGTGTAATAGCTGCTATTGAACGAAATGGTGGTTTCATTCGAACAGCTTTTTATGATATTAGTTCCTTGCAAATATTAGTAAATCCACAAAAATGGTTTAAAAAAGGTATCCCACTTCCAAAAAGAATGTTGCCACCACAAGATGCCATAGATTATTACACTTCTGCAGAAAATAGAGGTTATCTTGCGGATCCTGAAGAAATAAAGAAAGAACGTATAAAATTGGCAGAAAAATATGGTTATAAATTACCTAACATTGAAAGTGATGCAGAGTTCTCTGAACTACTTAATTTAACAAAAAATCATGATGAAATATTGTTTGGCTTAAAAACTGGATGGTTAATTAACGTAGCCGATAGAGAAATTCTTAGAAAGCTAGCTGATTAGGATTACATCAGTAAAACAAAAAATATTTTTTGTAAATAAAAATTGTTTTCAAGAATGTTTTACTTGAATTCTTTATTAATTATATTTTGAATAAATAATTTTCAATTCAAGTAAATTTGAATTGAAATTTAAATTTTCTAATTAGAAATGTTTTGTATAACAATATTAGAATATATAATGTAAAACAAATTAAATTTTATTTAAAACACTTAAATATAGTTAAACTTTTTAGTTAAATTAGAAAAAAATATTTGGTTCTAATACATGATTAATTTCCTGTAGTTTATCATAAGTATAAAAATGATCCAGTCTATTAAACATTAATTTTTTTTTTAAATTATATACTTTGGTCTATAAATATAATTTTAAGGGCATTTAAAACTCAACTTCATTTTAGTCTATAAGAAAATAATAGTTAATGTTAAAAATATTTTTGTTAAGTAACAAGGAAAAGCCGTCAATTTTGAAGTTTTAGATCTAAATACTGTTTTTAATCTACCTTTGGCAGTTTCTATGTCAGCCTCATAATGTCTTTTTGAATTTTTATAGTTTTCATAATACCATTCCATTCCATGTTTTTTTGGTAATGGGGGATCTTCTGTACGAATTAACGTATTGGCAATAAATTCATTGGACTGAAATTCGTTATCATTATTTGTTGATTGGTGTTCAATATTAGGCTGAGGTGTTCTGAAATATTCTTCTGCTGTTGGTTGATTATTAGTTGATGAAAAAGGCAATGTTGAATCTACACCACCAGAATTATAGTCTTGCTCGAAAACTTTGGTTATCTTTGAGCGAGAAGAAGGAAAGAGTTTATAAAAATCTGTATTTTTTTCTGGCAGTCCAACTGATTCAGTTGACCAAGTATGCGATTTTAATATTAATTCTTCTTGCTCTTCATTTGGAGGAATCAAAAGTATAGTTTCTGAAGTTGACATTGCTGGAAAAATATCTTCCGTAAGAATAGGATTTGTAGTATCTTCGTTATATTCATCGTATTTTTGCTCTTCGATAATAGGACCACTAGATGTTGATGTTGATAACGTAGGGTCATTATTGCTGGTATTTTCTGTTACGTAATAAGTTGGCAAAACTTTTTCAAAATTTTGTGTATACTCTCTTTTTGGTAGCTGGCTTGTAAGTTCGAAATCTAAAGAATGTTCACTTGACTCAAATCCTTTTAAATCATTATTTGAAACGTTTGAAGTTGTCTCGGCGACTGATAAATTTAATGGATTTTTTGAAGTTTTATGCTCTTTAATATCTCCATCTTTTACAGTATCTTGTTGGTAATATTTTTGTCCTATTTTTACACCAGACACTTGAGCGGATTTATTATTTGGTAAAACCGGAATAAATCCACCAATTCTTCCTGGAAATATTGGTAAAAAACCGCCTTTTTCGATAGTTGTAGGACCTTTAAAAGTTCCAGTCATAAAGTTTATTGGTGTGACATCTTCATTTTCGGAAACATCGGTTGAACTTATATCAGGTTTTTGGCGATTTGAATTTCGCGCTGTAATATCGGGATATTGAGATTCACCTTTTAGATATCTTTCAAACTCAGCATCAGTTGGTTTAAACATTCTCGTTTTGGCACGATTTAAATTAACACCAAAGTTAGATTGTTGTTGTGTTATTGCTTTGTTTTCTAGATTCCTAGAATGAGATCCGAAAAGCCGACCAAAGCCCAAGGTTGGTAAAGGATATCCAAAAAATGTAAAGCTTGGTGATCCTCCTGGATGTGGTCTTGATTTATTATATGCATTAAAGTTTAAAAGAGTTTTTTCCAAATTTATATTGTTCGGCTTTTCAGTTTTTACAACTATTGGAACACTTTTATCTGCATATATTGACGAATCATTCACTGGGTAGTCTACATATTGGTCATAAAAATATTCAGTTTCGCCTGGCAATGGTTTTTGCTTAGAAATTAATTTAGGCGCTTCATTTGAAGCTAGATCAACTTCGCATTCTTTAGAAATATCATCTTTCAGTTGGCGAGTAAAATAATCACCATGCTCGTTAAATAATGGCAAATAATTTGGTGATCTGTAATCGCCACAATTTTTTTGATCTAATCGTGATGCACGTAATAATTTACCATTTTGACATTTAGGTCCGGGATTCGGAGAATTCGTTTCATCAAGCCATATACTTAACCATTGCAATTCACAACTGCATTGTATGGGGTTTCCTAAATAATAAAAAAATTATGTGAGAAACATAAATTAAATGCTTACAAGTTTGTTTAGTAATAACTTAATATGTACCTTCTATATCCAAAATAGCGATGTTACCTCTTAGTTTTTTGAAAACCTTTTCATGCAAAGTTTTTAGTTGATTGTTTTTAATGGATAATACTCTTAGTCTTGGCATTGTTTCGAAAGGCGTTCCCTAAAACAATTTTGAGAAAATTAATATTATAAAAAATCATTTAATTTCATTTGAGCGTACGTTAATTTTGCAAATTTTATTATCATCTATTTTCAATTCGACTAGCCAGTTTAATACTTTTAAAGGCATTGTATTTATGATTTTCATTTGATTTTTGGAAATATCAAGTACTTCTAAGCTCCTCATATTTCTTAATCCAACCATGTCCATATTATAAAAATTATTTTCAGACAAATTTAAATAAACTAATGTTGGGGAGTTATAGAAAGCTTCAGAAGAAATGAACCTTAATTGATTATGTTGAAAATGAACAGCTTGTAAACTTTCTAAATTTTCAAAAACACGATCTTTTATTTCAATTAATTTGTTATCAGCCAATACAAGTTCTTGCAATTCTGGGAGATTTTTAAATGCGCTCGGTTCTATTGATTCAATCTCATTACTTGATAAATCTAAATATTGAAGGTTTGGAAGATTCATAAAAGTACCTTGTTTTACTTCGTTAATTTGATTATTCGATAAACGAATTTCAACAACATCCTTCCAAGCATCAACAATTTTAAATTGCAAACCTAATAAATGATTAAAACTAATATCAATATCCTTAATGCTCACGATACTTGCTAAACTTTCTGGAATTTCGGAAATAATGTTATCGGATAAGTCTAAAAACTGTAATTGTTTTAAATTTCTAAATATTTGTGGCGGTAAATCATGTAAATTATTCCTTGACAAATCCAGCTGTTCGAGTTTTGAGTTGTTTACAAAAATATTTTTAGGAAGAATTTCCATTTTATTTGCTTGTAGATTCAAACTTCGAAGATCTAACATCATTTGAAACGAATTGTCTTCTACATCAGATATTAAGTTGTCCTGGAGATGAAGAAGTTCTAACTTATTTGCTCCAAATAATGTTAAATCTTCAAGTACTCTAATTCTATTATATGACAAACTTAATACTCTTAATTGTCCTAAATTTTGGAAAGAAAATTTGGGAATATATTCTAATAAATTTTTACTCAAATCTAACATTCTTAAATTGGGTAAATTTAACGCTTTACTAGTTTGCGGTGACGGTAATGTTGAAATCATGTTTGCACGCATAGAAATCCTTTCAACAATTTGCGGTAAACCAGGTACCACTTGCTGCAATTTATTAAAACTAATATCCACTTCAAATAATTTATTTAAATTCTGAAATGTCAGAGGACTAATATCTTGAATTTCATTATTAGAGACATTTAAAGTTTCTAAAAATGGTGTATTTATAAATGTGTCTCGATCTATTACATTTAGTAAGTTTTGGCTTATATCAAGTCGTCTTAAGGATGGTAGTCCGGATAATAGAATACTATTAATATGATGGAAATTATTAAATCCTAAATCAAGTCCTTTTAAACCTGGCAAATTCCAAAATGGCATAGGAAAATTATCCGATAAACTGTTGTTACGTATGCGTAACTCTCTAAGAGCTGGCATAGCCATTAATGCGTCCCTATCAATAATACTTAAGAAATTATCATTTAAATATAGTTGTTCTAATGTTCCATGTCCTCTTAAAGCACCAAATGGAATTTCTGTTAATTGATTTTGACTAAGTTCTAAATACTTGAGTGCCGGTAATGAATCCAGCAAAGAACGAAATTCTTCTATGTTATCTATTTCATTGTTATTTAAATATAAGCTTTCGATTCCACTACCAGAAGTTTGCATGAATGATTCTGAATGAATCTTTTTAATTTTATTATTTTGTAAATAAATTATTCGTAATTGAGGTGTTCGATGAAATGCACCATATTGTATTTCACCTATTTTATTGTCATTTAAATAAAGTTCGGTCAGCATTGGTAAATCCACAAAACTTCCTTCTTCTAATATTGTAATCAAATTTTTGTCTAAACGTAATTTTTGTAAATTTTCTAAATCTTTTACAAGCCTTCCAATCATCCCAACATCTTTGATTTTATTATTTGACAGTTTTAAGGTAATTAAATTTGGCAATCTGTACAAAGATCTTAAATGTATCCAACTAATTCCATTTCGACTTAAATCTATGGTTTTTAATGAAACTAAATTATCAAAAAGTCCAGCTTCTAATCTCGTTAAATGTTCGCCTCCATTTAAATGGATATTTTCCAGCTTTGGAAGATGTCTAAAATTTGTAGGCGGAAATTCAAGCAGAGATTTACTATGAATATTTAAGTATTTCAGATTTATTAAACCCGAAAAATCAGGTACCCTTTTTAATTGATCACTGTAAATTGTAATAGCTTCTAAATTGACTAACCCTTGCAAACTTTCATTTGGAATACTTCTTATATGTGGTTCTACCATAAAAATTTCAATCAAATGTTGTTCAAGTTGATTTAACCATCCGTTAGACATTCGTTCAATTCCATTATAACGTAACATTAAACGCATTATACGTAAGTTACCGAAAAATCTGCCTGGCAAAGCGGGAAGTTGGTTATTTTCCAAAATAAATTCGTCAATAGGTTCTTGTATTATTGCCTCCACAGATTTTACCCCTTCCATAATTTGAGGAAGATTGCTGTGAGAACACCTGTTGAGTATTGTAAAAATATATATGCATATATTCAGTTGATTAATAAAAAGCATTTATTAAAACAAATTAAACATACCATATTTGAGCTTCCTCGTCTTTTATCGCACAACGACATGGTAAAATTACTTCTGGTTGTGGACACGACTTCTTTGCCTCCGCGATGTTAAAATATATTAGAAGGTATACAAATAAAAATTTATATTTAAATCGAATTTTCATTATAATTCAATCACATTTATACATCAGGACCGGGACATATTTCTAAAAAAACATAGCAAAAATACTAAATATTAATTTTAAAGAAGTTTTCATACAAACGAATATAAAAAAATTTTAATTTGATACCATTATGTTCATACCATCCAATCAAAGTGTATAAGTTTCTAAAGTGTTTCTAAAATTAATATTTAAAATATCTTTTTCATAATATTATTCTAGAATCTAGAAACTAAAGTTCGAATTAATTAATTTAAATGTGTTTAATTTGTATTACTTTCTATTAACCTTTAAATGAAAATCCGATTATTCGCAATCATCTAAAAAAAACGAATCAACGCAAAATTCAATTCGAACATGATGAGCACTACCGGAAACAATTTTGCTGGTTAGATTTTTTATATAATTTGAAAAAAATAACTACGTGTATAAACAGTGATCTTTTATTATGTTAATGTTACATACATACTTTTAATATGTTTTTATTAAAATAAAAAAAGGGTGCCAAAAATCACGTTTTAATTTGCATCCATTTAATTATAATTAATAATTAATTCTTTTATAAATATTAGAGTGTAGACATCAGGACCCTCTATTAGTCCACCCACATATGCATATCACTAATCAAATAATCATTTTTTGATAAGCAAGCGTTTTTTTTACTAATCAAACTTCATTGGTTTTTTGTCAAAAATAAGATTATTTGATTATAGTGATTAGTAGTTTGTGCAATAGGGCCGGGTTAATGTCTTTATTGTTAAATCAAGATATCTAACCATCTAAGATATTAAGCTTCTTAAATCCGGTTAACCATTTAAAAAACTTACGTATGTTTTTGTAATTTACAATTACTATATGTATGTAAAATTATACTATGTATAAGATATGAATTAATCGGGGTTAAAGTCACAAGCCCCAAAGAAATATAGATTCAAAGACCTGGGTTTTACAGAAAACGTTATTCGTCAAATTACTATGGCAACAATATTTATAAACTGCGCCTCTCAATGGAGTTTTAATTGAAGTTGATGTTACTGCAAAATTTTAACACAAAAATTTCACATGTAAATTTTAAAATGTATGAAAGCAATTTTTTTAAAACGATTTTTCTAGGATTATTCTAGTAATTTTTGAAACTTTCTGTAATTCAAAGCAGTACAAACTGCTTTTCAAAATTTGACGTAATTTACTTCAAAAAATTTTTTTGACGACTAATAGTAGGACCGACTGTTAACAGACTCAACTCTATTTTCAAGTTGCTTCACACAACGGTTAAACCGTTTCTAATTTAGAGTAAAGTAACCAAAAACTTTATAAAAAGCTGTTGGGCCGCAATGGGTTAATGGAACCCATTAAAGAACCTAAACAAAATTTTTTTGAGGCTTTCCTTTTAGCCAAAGCAGTACTTCGCAAATTTTGACTATATTAGCTTCCAAAATTATTTTGACCAACCTTCGGGCCGACATGGGTTAACAAATTCCAAATCTTTTAATAGTGTCAACTCAATTCTCACAGATGATCACGTATACAAAATTTGAAGTCAATTGGTCAAACCGTTTCGAATTTAGAGTAAAGTATTGAAAAAACCTACAAAAAGCTGTTGGGCCGCAATGGGTTAATGGAACTCAACAAAATTTTTTTTGGGGCTTTCTTTTAAGCCAAAGCAGAATTTAGTAAAATCGGACAAAATTTGGACCCAAAATTTTTTTTGACCACCCGTCGGCCCGATATGGGTTAACAAATTCCAAAACTTTTAATAGTGTCTACTCAATTCTCAAAGAGCATCACGTATACAAAATTTGAAGTCAATCGGTCAAACCGTTTTCATTTTAGAACAAAGAAGTTTAAATACTTGCACCACAGCCCCAACTTGGCGGTCCATTAGAGCAAAATTTTTGGGCCACGATTTCTTTCTGTACCCAAAAACCCCTATATACAAATTTTCATGAAAATCGGCTGGGCAGTTTAGGAGTCTATTCGCTACATACAAACAAACAAACATACAAACAAACATTCGCTTTTATATATATAGAAGATAGAAGATAGATAGATAGTATAGAAATGTTTTATATTATATGTATAACAGAAATACTTATGGAAGGATTTACAACGCAGGAATCCTTATGATAAATTTATATGTTTTAGCTTTAGGTTAATTCATATTTTACTAGAGGAATACAATCAACTTGTTATAATATTTATATTTTTAAACTGGTACATTACGTACATAATTTTATTTTTTATTTCTACATACTTTTCATATACAAATCTATAATATACTTATATATATGTTTATATGTAAGCAAATCAATTAGATGCGCTTGACAATAATTTTAAGATCCGTTGAACTTTCTTTATATATGAAAAGATATAGCACAAATTCCAAAAACTTTCTTAACTTTTAAGTTAAATAGCAACTTAAGCGTATATATAGATATAAAATGAATTATCTTGATATAAAAATCATGATTAAAGCAAACTGTCTTTGTAAAATAAATTGTATTATACAAATTACATTAGTTTTTTTTTATACCATGTCTTTATTTTTTTGCAAAATTTTATTGAAACTTAACAATAATGAGTAAATGTTTTAATTTTGTAATTCAAGAATCGGAATGAAAAGTTAAAGAAGAGGAAACACAAATCAATTTTATATTTAATGAAGTATAATATGCCTATTCGCTACTATACCTATAAATTATTAATCTTTATAGAACAACTTGAAATTCTAAATAAAATTTATTGTATGCACCAAAAGTTACATAAAAAAAAAATAGGTGAAACTTCTAACTTTACCTTGGTTTTTCTGATTTCTAGAAACTTTTAGAAAAATTGATTGTATTTTTCCGCATCACATGATTTAATATGCGAACTAAAATTGATCAATAAATTTATAGTTTACAGATAATTATAATAATAATAAATATAATCCAATATTATTATAGGATTCAGTGCATTAAGTGAGCTATGCACGCTTTACTATACTTTGCTATATTCCAATTAATTTTATCCTCTCTATGATTTTAGTTTCTGTAAATTTATTTTTGCATATGGAAAACCAGACTAAATTGTAAATAGACTATATTTTTGTTTTGTATCCCCCACATATGAGCCAAAAATTACCCTAAAAAACAATGGTGAGTCTACAAAAGTTGAAGAATAAAAATGGTTAAAGCTGAAGCTGAATTAAAGATGCAATTATTCATCTACATTATTATATTACAATTTTTTCGATCCATACATAATTTGTTAAATGGAATTATAATATGTAACTTTAAAATTAAAATTGTAAATAGCACAGGATATTAGAAATCACATATGAGGTTTACATAAATCCAAGAACACATACGAACAAGCCAGTCAGGTACGTACTGAAACAAGAGGAAAGGTATTTTCTAATAATTGGGTTAATCTTGAATTCGACTTAAAACTAAATACTACCTTTCCATCTACATGATAGAAAACAAGACCTTATAACATAATATATACTATTTGTTATATATGTATTGTAAAAATTTTAAATATGAGTTATAAGGTATTTTCGTATCTGTGAGTTATACTATTCAATTAAATTATTTCTATATATATATATATATATATGTTGTGTTTATTTATATTCCTTTAATGTATTTTATTATTAATTTATTTTTTAAAATGTTCTTACCGTTTTAAACAAATGCTGTACTTTGTATAATGATACTTTATATTCCTTATTCATTAATTTGTATTTTGTAATTAACGTGATTTAAAAAAGGTTTTTTAAATGTTTAATAAATAAAACTATTTTTTAAAAATATTACTTATAAAGATTTAATAATATCTGTTAAAAAACTGCATTTTAATTTTTTAAATATTTAAGATTTTTTTTTATGATAAAATTCGTTGAGTTTAAATTATTATAGAATATATAATTATATTAAATTATTAATTTATTTTTTATTAAAAATTTTATTTTAAGTTTTAGTCCTTTTTGTACTGATCAAAGAATTCTTTTAATTAACTTTTAATTTCAAATATCTTGGTTTTATATCCATTGCAACATAAAATTTTTAAAATAATTATTAATTATTTTTTAATTAAATACAATATTTTTCTAAGTTTTTCCTGATTAAGATACACTTAATTATAAATGATTAAAAACAAATTGCAATATTATTTAATTCACTTAATTCACATTCCAATAAAAATAATTTCAAAACTGGCACTTAAATATTTGTAAAATTTAAAAAAAAAAAAAACGGTTTTTCATTTAATAAAGAAGCACTAAACTTCCATCCAACGTTCGTAAAAGAACTAAATTTTAAAATTTTCCAAGCAAAACATTGAAACAACATTTTTTTCTTTGTTTCTATTGTAAAAAAATAGAAAATATGTCTTTAATTTTAGTTGCCCCTACCATACCGTAATGAAATGTTGTTATTTTGTATGTAAGTACATACATATGTGTGTTATCAATATTTACAACTTACCTTGAAAGACGATTTAAAGAAAAAATAAATGTGAAACATCTATTTAATGTAATGATTTTGATGGTGATAATAATGTAACTTATTGTATTGTATTGCGATATTAACTTTATTGTGTTTTTCATTATTATGTTTCCTCTATTGTCGCAAGGAGCCTTCCAGTCTTTTTTTGTTTTGTATTTAAAATTGCACAAAAAAAGATGCTTACAAGACCATGAAATATCGCAAAGAAATTACATATATAGATTTTTGTTCACAGTAATGAGGGTTTATTTTGAACAAAAAATTCATTTAAACTATTATTTTTATAGCTAATTGTTTTAGTTATTAATTTGTTGAGGGTTCGTGGTGTTATGATTGATCACATAGCCCATGTGTTATTAAGAAAGGGAATTGCGAGTTGGAATACAGTACAAGTCCCAAGAGTTCTTAGTTGAAAGGAATACTGCGTCAAAAGTAATTTCTGTTAACAAAATCCCCGAATATACAAAATCCTCTATTAAGAAAATAATCGAATATACAATGTGTATAAAATATAACATTATTATACTTATATAAATTACTATTAAAATAGTATTTCTATGAAGTAGTGCGTCTGAAGAGGAAAGCTGGAATTCTATTTCCGGTTTATAACGTGGAAGAAAATAATGAAATCGTAGATGCAGAATAGTGGAAATATTTTAGATGTATAATAATAATTCTTGTTATTGGAATTGAGACCGTATTTTAGTAGGGCATAATACATGAGTATATATGGTGTCTTAATTCAAATAAATTTTAACTGTTTAAACAATTGTAATAAATGGTTATTGATATTAATATGCGGGTATTTAAAGCTATATGCTATAGCTATAATTAGTTTAAAATTGTCTATTCATATTAAAATATTTATATTAACAACTTCAATATTATTTATTATTTTATAATACTGGTTTACTCATTAACTAGTTTCGACTTAAATTTATCAATACTAAAATATAAATACGTATTACTTCATATTGGCCTCTATTATGGCAGTCAACTATCAACTTGATAGTTGAAAAGTATCAATCAATTTCTTGAAATGGTATTGTGAATTGCTACTTTTCAACTATATAGAAAAAATTGTGAATTCATTTATCAACTGTCAACCATCAACTTAAAATTACTATTGCAAAATCAATCTAGTTGTCCGTTGTCAATTATTACATCTATGAAAAACTTTTGGTTGTTAGATTTGAAAAAAAACTTTTTGAGCAGAAAAAATGCAAGGTTAAATGAAATAAAATAATAGAAAAATTCATATTTAACTTAAAAGTAAGAAACATTTAATATTCTTAAGGTCAACAAAAGTACCAAAGGATTCGATAAATCTCTAATATTTCTAAGTTATGTTCATTTGCTTTGTAGATTCTTCTTCTGAGTCAGTATCCAAATACCAATAAAATGATGCCATTATTCTTATATATTTTTTAATTTAATTCAAACAATAGAAATAACACAAGATAGGTAAATAAAATTTTATTCACAATGAAAAAAAATATTTTCCAATTACATTTCACAATACTAATTTTTTTGACAGTTGATAAAAGTTTTCAACTATCAACTAGTAGATAGTTGACTGTCATAATAGAGGCCATTATTACTGTTTATTGCAGAATAACTCAAATTAATATAATATTAATACAAAAAACTGAAAGTATAAAAATTAAATTAAATTTTGTATTCACCCCATTCGACTGTATATTTTCAAAATATTAATAATGAAGCATACATCCATACCCACTAATGTAAAACTATATAGAATTAATTTCGATTGTTTTTGTTATTTTTAGTGTAACGAAAAAAAAAGTGAAATACAGTTATAAATTAATATCATTTCAAAATTTTGCTGTTATTATATCATACAAAAACGCATACATTATTAACTTCAAATATTTTTTAATTCTAATGTACATATTTAATATTTATAATATATAATTATATGCTCATCATGCTCATGTTGCTTTATTGAATAGCGGAATGTAAAAAGGATATTACTAATCGCCTTTGTATTAAAATCAATTATTGTAAATAATAACTTATAATTTTTTATACATTTTTTACATAATAATACAATAATATGCATTTTATTTTTAATTATGTGAAATTACAATCGAATATGTATCCATCATTAATTTTAAAATAATTTGTAACCTGCTAATAATTCAGTTTTTATTTTACTTATTGTTCATTATTTTCATTAAATTAATATTTTTTAAAATTCATTTAAAAATTCAAGTACATACATGATTTAAAATTTGTTTAATATTTTATGTTTCTTCTTAGTACTATATGTAAAATTAAATTTCTATTAAAATTAAGGTTATTTAATTCTATTTTAATTAAGGTTATAAAAATAATGAAAATCAAAAAAATATAAAAAGTTTAATTGGTAACTAATAGCATTAATACACAAGATTTTATCATTTATATTTGATTGGAGGTGGGAGTATTGATAAATATGCAACAAACCAAAGAATATCTATTATTTTTATGCAAATTGTAATTTGAAGCATAATTAATAGATACTTATTAGCATTTAACAACTCATACACCTTACTATGGGCAATATGATAACTTATAACATATTTAAATATGTACAATTCGACCACAAGATTTTTTTCTTCATATAGCCTTTTTAAATATAAATAATAATTTATATATATTATAAGAAAAGAAGATCTATAACAATAGGAAGTTCGACTCCCTATCACTTGGCCTAATAAAAATATTGTAAGAAATAAAAGGCAATAATTATCTTATTTTTATACTTGTATGACTCTAGGTCAAAGGGTATAATTACATTTGCCATTAAGGAGGGGTAGATAGACTCAAGTGTATTGGCAGCCATGGGTTCGGGTAGCTGCCATACAACTTCATTTCTCTATACCTATTACAACTGCGTGTCTGAAATTTTGAAAATTTTTTCTTAACTTTTTAGAATATTGTAATTTTTTTTTTTTTTTTGTGTATTAAACTTTTATTATTGCCTTTATTACATTCTTATTTTAACTTACCCTATAAAAAGTTTATAAAAAATTGACTTATTAGTAATTTTTGTTTTAATTATTAACATTTAAATTAATATTTAATTTTTACGTTAATTTTTTTTCTAATTTTTAGTTTAATTTTCTTATTAGTTAGAGTAAAAACTCTATTTTTACCATTTTTTTATGTAGTATTATAAAAAATTATGGCGAGAAAAAATCAATATTAAATCTTACTTTTTATTAAAAAACAACCTAACCTATTCCTTATTCTACTTAATCTAACTTCAGTGCCGGCGCTACGCTTTTTGGCGCCCTGTGCACTTTTTGAAAACGCCGCCCTGGAAAAGTTCGTTTCCACATCATCCTTGAGGTAGAACTTTCAATGCATTTTTTTTAAAGAGGTGTCCCACGGAGGTATAATCCTCAATAACAAAAATTTTAACCGATAACAAATTATTAAAAAAGTTAAAATTAATTAAAACATTATGAAAAAATTTAAAATACTAAAATTTAATTCTACGCGCTTTTATTTTTGCAAAGTCGTTAACTAATTCTTCGTAGTCCAAATTTTCAAGAAGTTCGCTTTCAATTGATATAGTTGCTAATCCTACTAATCTATCTTGAGTCATTGTTGTTCTCAAATAATTTTTTATAATTTTTAATTTTGAAAAACTACGTTCTGCTGAAACTACTGTAATAGGTATTGTTGAATTTTTAAAGCTATAACTAAATTGGGAAATAATATTTCTAATTTTTTTTCAAATATAAATTCTAATGTTTCAATAGTGGAGAAAGTAGGTTTTTCTTACAAATTACAATATCTTTAAGCTTTACTGCACTAAATTTAAAAAAAAAAACAATCAAACAATAAAATTTTTATAACTTTTAAAAAATGAGAATTTAGATATTTAAATTTTTCAAATGTTTTAATTAATATGTATTATATGTATTTAATTAATAATAGGTATTTGAAAAATAATTTGATTTGACATTAAAAAGGCAGTTTAAATAAAAAATGCATTAAAAAAAATTAACATGCTAATCTAGTAGGTAGGTACTATAAAACTTTTTTTTTTATTATTTCTATACTCTATAGATTATAAATATAATTATTTATAGGTAATTCAGTGTTTTTTTTTTGTTCTTCCATATAAAAATATTTCATGTACGTACCTACTAAAAATAATAACATTTTTTAAGAAAATAACACACAGAACAGTGTTTTTTTTTTGTTCCACCATATAAAAATATTTCATGTACCTACTAAAAATAATAACATTTAACATTTTTTAAGAAAATAACACACAGATGACAGAACAGTATTTTTTTTTGTTCCTCCATATAAAAATATTTCATGTACGTACCTACTAAAAATAATAACATTTTTTAAGAAATAACACACAGAACAGTGTTTTTTTTTTGTTCCACCATATAAAAATATTTCATGTACCTACTAAAAATAATAACATTTAACATTTTTTAAGAATTAATAATGTTTTTTGTTCTAATTCTCTAATCATGGACCATGGTATTTGTATATTTATACAAATATATGTAGTATTAGTATAGTATTATATTTATATGTATTATATATACACATTACACACAGCTATTATTATAATGTTCTCAAATCTCAATTAATAAAGTAAGAATCAAAAGAATAAGAATACAACATAATCAAAGAAAAATTTAAGAGAATAATGAATAAGAAAGAAAAGAATAAAAGATAAAGAATAAAAATGAATTGCTCTTATTTCAATAATTTATATTGAAATTTGAAAGAGTAGTATGTTATTTACATATTTTATTTTCTCATTTCTGATTCTGTAATAAAATAAGCCATATGAACATCAAAAAATCACTGTTCCTTAAATTAGAAAATGTAGTACAAAAATAAAAATGTTATTTTTTGGTCTTATAGATTTTGTTGTTGTATAAGGTGCACTTTTTTTAAATTGATAATTTTGTTCAATAGCTTGTTGATATGAATGTTAGGAGGAATGTTATTACTTATTAGAAGAATTTAGAAAGGAGAAAAATAAATTACTCTTTCAATATTTTTATGATAGCTGCTGTTGAAAGAAAACTTATATTATTTTCTTATTCTATGGAAAGAGTTTGATAACCACAATAAGCCATATGAACACCAAAAAATCACTGTTCCTTAAATTAGAAAATATAGTACAAAAATAAAAATGTTATTTTTTGGTCTTATAAGATTTTGTTGTTGTATAAGGTGCACTTTTTTTAAATTGATAATTTTGTTCAATAGCTTGTTAATATGAATGTTAGGAGGAATGTTATTACTTATTAGAAGAATTTAGAAAAGAGAAAAATAAATTACTCTTTCAATATTTTTATGATAGCTGCTGTGAAAGAGAACTTATATTATTTTATTTTCTTATTCTCTAATCTATGGAAAAAATTTGATAACCACAATAAATACAAATGAACACCAAAAAATCGCTGTTCCTTAAATTATAAAATGTAGATAGGTAAAAAATAAAACATGCTTTATTATACCCGTGCATACATATATGACATCGGGTATATTAAAATTGCTCCTCCGTTTGTAACGCATCGATCTAGAGGAGCTAGATATAGTGTCAAGGGTACGTATCGGCTCAGAATCGAAAAATAAGTCGATCTAGCTATGTGTGTCTGTCCGTCCGTCCGTCCGTCCGTCCGTCCGTCCGTCCGTCCGTGTGTCAGCACGATAACTCAAAAACTAAAGGAGCTACAGTTCTGAAATTTTCACAAAATATTTTTCAATCAATTTCTAGGTTCCCTATTTTTTTTGGTTAAGATCGGACCAAAACTTCGGGTAGCTCTCGAACAACTAACTTTTTTAACTCCCATATTTTCATATAAAAATTTGAAATATATCTGCACATCTTGTATAACATGAATTTATATGAATTTTGTTTTTGTTTGTTTTTTTTTTTGTTTTTTTGTTTTTTGAAGATAAAGAATTTTTCAAGTAACGATTTCATACGATTTAAATGATGCGTAAAATTTTTAAAAAAATTTTAGATTTGGACTTTGTACTTTGAGATTTATGAATTAAAATGAAAAAAAATTATGAATATGATGATAATTTTTGATCATGATGATCTGATCATTATATGAGTATGATTATAATATGATGCTTATTTTGCTTGGTTTTAATATAAGTATTTGTGAATTAAAAATTAATTACAAGAGATAGAATTGAAAAATTAGAGCTAGAGTTTTGAAATTTACACAAAAAATTTTTTTGGACATTTTTTAGGTTCCCTATTCTTTTTGGTTAAAACCAGACCAAAGCTTCGGGGAGCTGCCACACAACTTATTTACACCAATATGAATTTCCTCAAAAGTAATAATACCAGGAAGATGAAAATTACACACGGTTAGTTCCATAATGAATCAAGCACTTATATGAAATTTCAAAATGTTACGGCTTCATTTTCGGGGGGCTGCCATACAACTTCTTTGCACCAATATGAATTTCTTCAAAACTAATTATACTATGAGGATGAAAATTACACACTGTTAGTTATATATTGAATCGAGCACTTATATGAAGTTTCAAAATGTCACGGCCCCATTATCGGGGGGCTGCCATACAAAGTTTTCAATTCAATAACGCTGAATCTAATAAAGCTAGGAGGTTAAAATTAAAATTGGGCAGGTAAAGTAATAGGACAAGTTACTTGGCAAAGTTGGATATCACTCGGACCAACTTTTAGGGTGGGGCATTTTTTTTTTTTTTTTGTTTTTTTTTTTAATCAAAAATTATAGGATAATGAATTTTTTTAAACTATTTTACTTTTTTATATTTTTTGTAATATATTCTAGCATTATAGAAATAAATAACGGTTTATTTTTCATATTATAGTGGGTATGCACGGGTATCTAAAAGTTGACAAGGGCAACTATAATCTTCCTCGTTTTATATGATATTGAAAAAACAAATTTCGAATACATTTTTTCAATACTTATTTTATTATTATATAATTTTTTGTTAGATAAAAAATTTTTTTTTTTTAATTTCAATTGAAAATTTGCCGCCCTTAAATTCTGGCGCCCTGTTTTACTGTGCATACTGTGCATATGAAAGCGCCGGCCCTGTCTAACTTAAAACTATACTAAGCCTTAACTAAAACCTAATTTGTAATTATAATACTTTATTATGTTAATTGTGAGTTAACCAACCACCAATATTTTTTTTTTATTTTTTTATCTTTATTAATAACAGTTATGTCGTATATCAAACTTTCTCCATTAATATTGCCCAGGTTATACATGTGGCCCGTCTACTATAGTGGTATAGCAGGGACATGATCTTGGTTCTTGATTTATCAAGAAAAATTAAATGCTCAGGAGCTATAAAACCCGTTTTCTTATGTACTCCTCACTGTGGTAGTATATATGTTTTATAAGACCATTTTCTGGAGTGTTTTGTGCTCTCTCATAGTGTTTTCTGACAAGTTTTATAATAAAACCGTATATTCAGTGTCATATATATATAATATTGTAAATGTTTACTCTAAATCTGATTAAAATTTAATAAGATTCTAAAAATTTCACGTGGTAAATATCTTGCTTATGAACATCCGACTGATGAAGAGGATAGGATGTCGGTCACTTCAAACGAACGGTCTCTATAAATTTTATTTTACATATACAATTTAACAAGTAATTGTATTCAAAACGGAACGAATGTCATAATACGTAGTTTGTAAAAAAAATACATAATTTCAATTAAAGTAATGATTATTTTGTTTATATAAAAATATGTTAAGGTCTTATGATGACCCTGAAAAAATGGGAAAAATGGACTAATTCGAAATATTCCGATGGTATTTATGATCATTTTTATTTAGATATAACAAATCAACATTTAACCTTTTCAATTATATTCAATAAAAGCTTCGGCCTTAATACTTAAGTATTTAAAATGTAAGTGCAATGACTGCAATCAAATATAAATTATATCACGGAGATATTATATACATATAGGCACGTGTGGACATTTCAATAATATGATTTCATTAGATATTTAAATTTATTGCACGAGTTTTTAATTGAATAGAGCTTTTGTACATTTTGTTGTAGTAAACAAATAGATTGATGTTTTTTTTTCAAATGCCAAATTTATGAATGAAAAAAATAAGTTTTTAAAAATATCTTCCTCTGGATGACTAATATATGCAAATAGATATCTTACGATACGATATATAAACCTATATATAGAAGTTACATATTACCAAATATTATTTTATTTACTGCCTCGAAATTGCTCAAATTCTTCTGACGTTTAATATTTTTATTTGCATTAAGTTTTATTAAAAAATAGTACAAATTATGAAATTGCTCTCAACACGTAACACTAAATTGCAACAAAATACTTAAAAATTTTCAAAATAAAGTTTCTGAATTTTGGATGTTTGTAATACACTCCATAACAAAAAAATATTTAATTTAGAAAATACATATTCTTGAAAAAAGATATGTATGACCAGTTATGAGTTTCTTTATGGTGTATGACTCAAGCGTACTCTATAATTAAAATATATTAAGGTATATTTAATTATTTTTGTTATAATACAATTCCTTGTCCTAATTCTCTTTCCCCATACGAAAATGAGTTCATTACCTATATTCATGTCATCAGACAAAACTAATAATTAAAAACAAAGCTCCAACCTCTGAATAGTCGTTGAGTGCATAAAACATTTAACAAGACTTATGACTTTTGAAATATATAAAGCAAGATATGATATAAAATATTAACTTCGATTATATCATATGGTATTTATGGTATATCATATGCATTTATTGGACAAGGAACCTTTAAAAATTATAATTTTATTTTTAGTATGTTTCAAAGGCTTAGTGAAATATTTTTATCGTTGAATTAAAAACTTTTACTATTACAAAGATTACAGAATGAAGTTTTCGATATTATAAAATATATAGAGTTTTGATTTCATTACAGAGCTATACATATATTAAATTTCGTACGTATATAATTCTACACTGGCAACAAACATTATCCCCATTTTAAGAGTGCTCATATAATTTACACGGTCGCTCTTGGGAAAAACCTTGTTTCTTGTTATATAATGTACGATGATCTTATTTTGACTAAACTGAAACTTACAAAGATAGATCGTACTGGTAAATATCAATAAGATGCGAAGGGATTGTGCAATATTCAATAATAATCAGCTTTGTTAATAAATTTTTACTAATTTTAGAGTTCGTTTCATTTCACAGCATTTAAAATTTTAGGATAAAAGAATATCTATATATACAATAATTACAATAAAAAATCAATTTGTTCCAAATTTTATAGATAATTGAAAACGAAATATCCAAAAATTTTAAAATTCTTAGTTTTAGAACTTTTACTAGAGTCATATATTCCATAGTTCGTTTATAGCTAACTACACTTATTACCACACATTACCTCACTTAAAACAGCAACCAACATTTTTAAACAACATATCAATTTAAAAAGTAATATTTTAAAAAAGATATGTAAGATAAATTAAGCATTGTGTAATATTTTGCAATTTCATTCATAATGAAAATTTAAACTCTAGTAAAAAAAACAGTTTGATCAAAGAGCTGCAACAATATTAAAATTACATAATTGTTCCTGTAAAAACAAATTAATTGTACTTTTGTTTAGAATTTAAATTATTCAAATTTATTAATGAAATAATAAAAACAATTGGATAAATTAGAAATGAAAAACAAAATTTTGTAAATTAGTTTGTTTATTGTTGTAATTGTTAATTGATTTGTTTTTTTTTTCGTTTATACTCTTCAATATGTGCATAATACATTGCACGTGCGACTGGGATCATCCTTTCTTGGATTAATTTTTTTTTCTTTATCCTTATTCACTCCTCTTGCCAGCATGCGGTTTTCACAAAGCTTTACTATGTAATTACACTAACTGTGCATTTTGAGTTAGTTGTTTAATTTGAACCCAAATCTTGCGGTTCTATAATAGGGCCTTTTCTGACTGATGTGTACAATGTTACCGAGGTCTTTTCTTTTTACTTGTGAGGTCCATTCCACAGCCAGACAGGTAATATTGTTCGCAAGGTTTTCTGAGAGTGTGACATATCCATTTCTATTTTCTCCTTTTTATCTGAACGATTATTGCTTCTTGCCATGGATATAATAGAAGTTTATAAATAATTTAACCGATGGATTTAATAAATGGATTAAATAGAAGTTTATAAATAATTTTATTTTATTTTATTTTGTCGATAAGAAAGGAAACTTAAATTTAAATTTCCACTACTGTTTTATTAAATATATAAATAAAAAATATAAATTTAAGTTTAACTAATCTAACAACTGTAACACATCATGTGCAACGAACCAACCGAAGTTTTTCATTCGTGTGTTTGTATGTTTTCTTTTTGAATTAAAACATATTACCAGATATTACATAAATGATGTAGCAGCACCCATAAGGTCTTTCTTAACGTTTTTTTTTCATTTGGATTAATCCAAATTTTGTTTTTTAAGATGAATATGTAAATTTTTTTGAATTATTTATCAAAAAAAACTAAAAAGTGAATTTAATTTTTGATATGATAAACTTTTTTTTATAATGTCAAAATTCAATCAAATTATCTGTAGAATTTAATAAGGATTTGGGAGATTAAAATAGATTGTTTGTTATAATTTTAAAAGTTTTTCAAATTTAAATTATTTAAATATTTTATAAGGTGGTTTAAGTGTAACAACTCTTGAAGATATAAAAAATATCTATATCTTGTATCTTCTCATATTGTTCATGCATTCATGTTTTATACTCAAGTCAATTAAGTTTATTATACTTAGCCCTTACATGTGATATAATATGATTAGTTATAACCGGATCAAATTTATTTTTAAAGTAACATTAGTTTATATCTTGGAATATAACTATATGTAATTTTTCTATTAATATTAGAAAGTAACCAAAAATTATATGCATCTCACAATCGCACGAACTAAAACCGTTTTACATTGTTCCAGTTTTTTCCTTGAATTGATTTAAAAATAATTAAATAACAAATAAGTTTACATAATTATTTTTTTCTATATTAATTGTTTATTATGTATATATATTTATCTTTAAAAATTATAATTTTGTATTTAATTTTGAAATAAAACATAAATTTTATATGAATATAACCATTAGAATATAACATAATTATATATAGAAACTTAAATCTAAAAATAAAATTAATATAATTGTATTAAATTTAAAATTCAATATTGATTTCTTTGTACATGTAATATATATAAATGATATAATTCCAAAAAAACTTAATAATATCTAAACTTAAAAATATTTTTCAATGTTTTTTTTATTATATTTCTGCTGAAATTCTTGTATTGTTATCAACATTAACATTTAAACAATTTTCAACTTCTTTAAACATAATATCAACTAGATTTTCAAAATCATACTTTGGTTTCCAATTCCAATCTTTTTGGGCTTCAGAATCATCTAAAACTTGAGGCCAAGTTTCAGCTATTGCTTGTCTTTCATCTGGATTATATGTAACACTCAAATTAGGAATATAGTTTCCTATAAATATTAAAAATTAATATAATATGTATATATATATATTTTTAATATAAAAATTGTTCAAAAAGTTTCATACTTAATTTTTCAGCAAGTTCAGCTGGGGTAAAAGACATTCCTGTCACATTATAACATCTTCTTGGAAGATTTTCTGAAGGTATGCACATAAATTCATGTAAAGCTCTTAAACTATCTTCAATATACATCATAGGTAAACGGGTATCTGGCGATAAATAACAATTATATTTTCCAGTTCGTAAAGCTTCATGGAAAATTGCAATTGCATAATCTAAAAAAAAAGTTATTAAACTTTTAAATATAATACTTAATCACGTCATAGGATTATTTAATTTTTTTTTTTGAATTCTATGGATACGTTAACTACTATTTAAAAAAAAAAACTGTCATCAAGAAACAAAGTAAGAAATAATAATAAAACGAGTGGTAAAAAAATATAGTAATTAATAATTATAGTTTTAAAAATTTGTAAATTTTGAAAAGACCAGAAAAAGCATTCCAGAAATGCTTGCTTCAATAAAATTTATAATGATTTTTAAACAATTTGAAAATCTAAGATACATTCGTTGAAGTTTTAGCACTTAATTTGACCATTGCTAGTTCAGGTATCTAAAATAAGAAAATTTTTAGAATTCAACTCTTTCTTGAGTTTAAAGCGGGCTAAGTTACAATTTTTTTTGAAAAATAAATTAAGTTCATTCGTAAAAATTTACTCCCACGAAAATTTTAATTTTGATACGGAATCAAAAAATGTGCCAAACAATGATTTTAAATAACGTTAAATTTAAATCTCTGATTGCAAAAAATTGGACCATTTTATTCTCAATTTATAAAATTTAATTAATAATTTCCTGTTATTTAAAATTTCATTTATTTTGTCGCTAATGAAATTACAGTTTAAAATTTATTTATTTTTATTTCTGTATATTATAAGATAAAAAAAGGAAGGAATGATTGGAAAAGATGCGTTGTTTCGGATTGGGAAAGATAAAATTGTAGCTATAACCCAAATATGAAGAAAACTTTAATAAATATATGATTCTCAGATGGCAAAATGTCGGTTAATGAAAATGATTACAATAAATATATGTATGAATAATTAAGATTAAAAAAAAATACTAACCTGTTGTACCACCGCCTGGTAGATCACTTGAAATAACTCCTGGGAATCGCAAACATCTAAAATCTAAACCAAACTTATGATTGTAATATTCACCTAACAGTTCAGCATGCATTTTTGAAACTCCATAAATGGTTTTTGGTCTTTGAATCTGTAATGGAATTTAAGATTACAATAATTTACATTTAACTTTGAAAATTTTAAAAAAATTTTGTTCCAGAACTTTTTATTACTTTTTATTTACCATATATGTACGTATTTAATGAAATTTTTTGTGAATATTATTTTGTTTTTTAAATTTTAATTTATTTTAAATATTAAAAAAAACAAGATTTACTGTATAGAAAGGCAATCTTTTTTTTTTTGTAGTTTTTAAAAATAAAATAAAGAATATTTACCGACTAGAACTCACAAAATTTTTCAATAAATAGATTTTCAAAAAATTATTTAATCTAAATTTACATAATAAAACTATGTATACATACTGTAACATTAGGGGTTGGATTTTTGGGTGACTCAGGTCCAAATGCTGCAATTGTACTTGGAATAAATAAACGAAGTTTATATTGTCTGGCTAGTTCAATTATATTATGAACTCCTTCAATGTTAACCCTGTAATTTATTAAAAAAAGCAATTTATTTAAAAAAAAACGCTTAAAAAGTTAACGAACAAATTAAATACACGTGCAAGTTTAAAAAGAGAACATTTATGGAACATATATTGAAAAATTAATTAATTTTTAAGTAAAAACAAAAAATTAGAAATATTTAATTTTAATTCAATATTTTAAATTAATTAAAAAAAAATTAGAAACTTACTTAATTGCTAAAGGAACATTATGTTCTCCAACAGCACTTAATAAAGCTGAAAAATGAATTAACCAATCGATACGATGATCAACCACAATTTTTTGAAGACCCTGCCGAATAAATTCCGTTAAATTTAATTTTTATATATAAAGATAATTTAAATAATGGGATTTTTTCCTAATTTTCATATAGCAAACTTACCTTAAAATCTAAAATATCTGCATATAAGAACGGTTCTGCAACCGTAGCACCAGGTTTAATAATATCTGATAAAATAACATTCTCAATACCATAATGGTTTCTTAAATATTTAGCACATTCAAGTCCGAGTTGTCCAAGACCACCTTAGTAATAAATAAAATATAAAAATTAAAATTTTTTTTTAAATATATAAAATATTATAATGAAATCCAAGAAATAGTATTTTTTTAAAAATTAACTTTTAATTTACCAGTAATTAGAATTCTTGGTGATCTTGACTGTGTATGTAAAAAGCAGCGCTTTACCACATTAGAATTATTTTTAGCAAATTTTTGAGTAATTCTAATTAAATTACTTGAATACTTTGTTATTAGCATTTTAAAAAATTTTCAAATAAAACTTAATTTTGTATATAAAATTATATATACTTAAATATTAATAAATTTTTTAATAATGAACAGTTCTTTTTTTTTCTAATAAAAACTTAATACACAAAAAAAATTCAAATATAATACAGTTGAATTACAAATTAAAATAAATTCAAATAACGGTTTTTTTTTTTTAAATATTCTTTTATAAAACACAATTTTGCACAAATAACTGTAAAATATTAAAATAAAAACTTTCTTTTATCCTCCTTTTATTTTAGATAACGACCTTAACAGAACGAAATTTAGATCGCGAATAAATTTATATTCTTGAGGTGACTTTATTAAAATAATTTGAAAATTTAATATATATTGTTCTAAATTTTGTGGTAATGCGTTAGTGTTGATGCGACTAAAGTGAATTTTTTTTTTGTATATATATGAAAATAATATAAAAATAAAAATTCTAAATATGATTTATTCAATAACTTATGTACTTATGTACTATAGAAACATATATATTAATATAGTAGATACCGAGCTAGCTGATTTATTGAAAAATAAAATACTTACTTTCATTTTTATTTATTTTATTTTCTTTTATTTGTGCGTTCTAAAACTTGCCAATAATAGCAAAAAGTAAAATGACTAGGGTCTGACGTGCTGTCGTATATAATATAATTTTAATGACGTGCATATTAACAGTGTATCGTAAAAGTATACATCTAGTTTGTATTTTAAAATTTTTTATTTAAAATTTACCGTTAGTGTGGTGTTGGAATTCAATAAAACATAGTAAGAAGAGTAGCTGATAAACTTCCATTGTCTGCCATTGACAAATTTCTCAAATCTCACAGAAACGTGGTATATTAAAAATATTTTAAACAATTAAATTAAGGAATTCCAAAATATGCCATAGGATAAAAATAGTTAAGGTTTCTTCTATATAGAAAAAAATAATCCTAAAATTATGCAAAAATTGTAAATTTTAAACACCGTTTTAAAAAACAAAAAATAAAGGTTTTCCCGAGGAAAATGACTGAAAATATTTGGAAATCTAAAAAAAATGCTGTAGACCAATACTTTAACAATGCACTGTACCTTATGTAAAAGAATGTTTTGAATGATACAAATAAACATCTTGTTTTTCATTTTCTAATTTTTAAAAATTATTTTCAAAGTTATTTTAAAAATAATTTTCTGAAAAGGTCTTTTAAGAATGAAAAATATGGCTATAATGTTTTTTAACTAAATTTTCTTTTTCAAATTCAATAATATTTTGTACATTCATTAATTTTTTTTGGGTTCTATATTTTGGACTAATATTTACAAGGAAGTAAAGAAATTGTAATAAAAATATACTAAGGCCGTTTAATGTTTATATTCTATAGGTAACAATTTATACTATTAAGTGCTCTACAAAATGTAAAATAAATATTTTCGATTTATAACCATTATTTTAATTAGAAGTTACCATTAGGACCCCTCGCTTTAACGTAAGCAAAAGAAGAGTTCAAATATTAATACGAAATTCACTGAGATTGGGTAAACCGAATAGTATAATTAATACAAGTGTTCAAAATGTTAATGCTCTATTTTTAACACTTGTATTATCAATATTATTCGGTTTACTCTACTCAAATGCAATGTGTGTAATACATAAATTGATTAGGATTTGGGATTCATATTAAAAAAACTAAAAATAGTTCATATACATAAATTAACTAATAAGTAATAAATAACGTATAACATAGTAAATGCATGTATGGATGTACTTAAAAGGTATACCCAGCAAATACTTTCATTTTTATTTCCAATTTTTTTTTTTAATTTTGAGTAGGTAATGAATGGTGATCTATATTTAACATAAAAAAAAAATCTACATGGAAACATGAATATTAATAAAAATATAAAAAATCACGTGCTATTTAAATTGGCTATGCTCCAAGACCTAAATGAAATTTGTTATATTGTTGTTATAAGTTATATATGATATACATACAGTGTGTTTCATAATCATTTAAACTCTGCAAATATAATTACCGCATAGAATTATATACAACTGACTAACTTAGCACTTCAAATAGTCCCAAAATCAATTTTAGATCAAAACAGAAACTCAAAATTTTAAAATCACTTTCTAATTATTTCATATCTCCGTTAGTACATTATCAAATCCCCATTAGCATTCTCAAAGTTAAATGGTGCAAATTAAACGACTGGAACTTGATAATATTTCGTCATTTAAAGGAAATGAAAAAGAATAAATGGGAGAATTATTGTGTTGAAAACTGTTCTGTTTATATTCATGGCTCTAAATTTATTTACAGTTGGTAAAGTTTTGGAACGGCTACCACCTACATTTATATATTATGTATCTAATTTAAAATATGTATATATTGAAATTCTGAAAATTCAGAATATATACAGTGACCAAAAAAAAAACTTCTTGGACCTTTAGGCTGTATGGTGCTAGAAAATTGAATTGACTTTTTATTTTGAAAATGGAATAATCTTCAATTTAAATAAAACTTTTCAGCCCTTATTCAAATTTGATGCACTTATAAAGTCTTTCTTCAATGGTCCCAATAACTATGAAGATTTCTCTGCAGTTTACATAATTGTGAAATGCACTGTAGGTTTATGTATTTATTTACAATAAAAAAACAACTAAACTATCAAATTTTTAATAACATAAGACACAATGTTCAGAATTCAGAAAATAGAAGAATTTAATAAATGATTCAAAATTATAAAATATGACAATGACAAATGTCAGCATAAAAAAGGCCTGAAATCTAGTATATAATATATGTATATCTGATATGAAGGCAGGTACTATTCATATATGTTTATATATTTTTATATACTTATTATATATTTTTATTTCTTATGTATTTTCGTAATTTTTATTTAAATTTCCATTTCATTCATTGAAGAAAACGGTTCTTCACGATATTCACAATTGGCACAAAAAATGTGTAACTTCTAAAATGAAATGTAATAAAATTATTAAATTTTTTTTTTAATATACATATACATATCTATATACATACATTATATACATATTTTGTTGAATTGGTTTCTACAAAATAATACACGAGTTCTATTTAATTGATTTCCGTAATTTATTTATATAGTTATATGTAAATTGTATATATATAGTATTATGTACTGCTGTAAGCTATTCATACATAATATTATGTCTGTCCTATATCGTTTATTTTTATAAGTAAATAAGTTATGCATCCCTTCCGTACATTTATTATAGAGTCTCAATGTTGACTAAAAGGTTGATTCAATCTTGAATCTCAAGTATTCATGTATGTGCGTATGATGATTTACTTTAATTGATTAAAATTAATTTTTTTTTATTAAAATTTTGGGACAAATGAAAGCTAAAGAATTATGCGCAAATTTCAAAAATAAATACTTTCTTAATTTCCCAAGAATTTTCTTTATATAATTGATTCGAATTGAATCGAATGAATATTTTTATTGGTTATTATTTCTCGACGCTTGTCGCTTAGTAGTAATTTATTTACTAACAAAACAACCTGTTTGACATAATTGAAGGACACCAAAGTCATTGAAAATAAGTTTTAATATATTCTAGAATATTTATATGTACATATTTATGTACGTACGTACCCCCGTTTGGCCGTTTCTTACTCTTGATTAATACCTAATACAATAATAATGAATGTATATACACAGTAGGTACATACCTATAAAATAATATTTCTTCAAGGTTAAAAACAAACATGTTTATTATTTCAGAATAAAACATTTAAAGATCAGAATGGTGGCGTGACTTGGAGGTGTGTCTTAATAGCAAATTAATAAGCCAAAAATTTTCAAATAAATAAATTATAATTTATTTTTTTTTTTTTGTAAAAAAAAAACAAATATTTTCTTGAGGATCACATGTAGTTATGTATTTACATACATACATATGTATTTGTTTTAAAAAAAAATTTTTTAGCAGTTTTTTTTTAAAGTTCGTCACACTTTTTTGTTCAAAATCATAAATAAGAAATATTTGCAAAATATTCGTTATGAATAGTTTTTTTTTTAGTTTATTGAACGCAATTTCAATAACTAAACAATAATATATTGTTTGTTGAAAGCTTGTTCATTAAAAATTCATTTTAATTAAAAGAGAAATAACAAGAATTGTATATATGTATGTATTTTATATAATTAATTAAAGATAATATTTAGAAGGCCCGTATCGTATCGTATGCGAAGGAAAATATGATGTTTGTATAAAACTTATTTGGGAAATATGTATATTCTTTTTTATATATGAATAAATATGTATTTCACAAATTATGTATAAATAAAAAATCATTATAAAAATATCAAGATATGTACATGTACCTACTATGTACATAAGTAGGCCTACATGTCTACAAAGAATTTCAAAAAATCTTCCTCACTTTTAATGACAATGGTTAATGACAATGGTTAACAAAAACATTTAATGGTTAAAAATAGAATAAAAACAGTACTTTTATGTAAGTACTACATAGACGATATAAAAAAAAAACCGTAAACAGATAGTAAATGTAAATTTTTTTTTTTTAAATATCGAATATTGTTGAAACTGCAAGCCACAGCTGCAGTTAACAAGCTTTAATTCTTTTTGAAATGGAATTAAATTACAACCCACACAACACTCAACAGAATACAATATATTTATAGTATACCTACACCTGCAACTCTAAATTAGAGAGATTTCTAATTATGTAATTCTATTAAATTTCAAAATTTGGGTTTTAATATTTGGTTCAGCGTGAATTTTGGGGCAACAGCAGCTATATTTTTTATGTTTTTTAACGAAAAAAGAAAGAGGTTTTAAATCTTTTGTTATTGATTGATTTTAGAGTTTGATTCAAAATCATTGCATTTACTTTTCCAGATTATTTATATCTAGGTATACTTACATACATTTAACTATTCCAGAATTTTTATATATTTACATACACACCTATCACATTCAATTTTAGTTCATTATGTGTGGCGAACACATAACAAAATTGTTTAATTAAAGTATTTATTAAAGTAATTTAAATATAAGTATGTATGTATTTATTTTTTGCTTAATTGATAAATTAATTTATAATATACATATATATAAAAATTTTCAAAAAAAATAAATCAATTTTAAAAATGCTTTGTTTTAAGTGTACATAGGTACTAAGAATATTGATCCTCAACAAAAGAATGTCGAATGTAAAAACAACTTCCACTTAAATTGTATGTGGCAGTTCAAAATCACCTTTTACATATGAGATAGATGTGTGTGAAAGACCGGTGTTCATTATCAACATCGTCAATTTCCTGCCACTTTTTATGGATAACAATGCCTCTACAAGGAAATTTTTTGAAACACCAAATAAAAAAAAAATTCTAGACCCATCTACAAATTCAAAGCAAAGATGTGAGAATGATATTTGAAATGTTTGAAAAAAATAGCGAGTATTCATCAAACGTACGCAGATAAACTTTATTTATTTCACTTAAAGTTAATTTTCTGAAAAAAAAAGTGACAATATATGTGGTAAATTTCACTTTCAATCGATAAAACTTACTGCAGTAATGGTTCTGAGAAGTTTACAAATGCATATAAAAAAAAATAAAAATTATGTGTTTTTTTTAATTTATGTTCAGTTAAATAAATAATTTTGTCTTTATTTTTTAGTGCATGAATTTTTGAAATTATTAAATGTGACTTCTAAACGATGGCTTCTGTCTGTTACCAAGGACGGTCAACAGAATGGGCGGAGTAAGATTTCTGATAAAGGCAGAGCTGAAATACAAACAAATAAACGTCCTGACATCGCTACAGGAATTATCATAAAAGTTGTCATACCTGGCGTCCAAAACGAGATCACCATTATAAACATTTACGTAAAAAACTCCAGGAAACTAGATACGAGTGATCTAGAAGATATTATTAACCAGACAAGCACACCGTACCTAACGATCGGGGACATGATCGCTAGACACATGAACTGGGACTCACCAGCTGGGACTGACTCACCAACAACCAAAATATAAATTTTCTAAACGATGGCTCTTCTACTCTACTAAGTACAATGGGAACCCAAACGTGCCCAGATCTACCTTTAGCGAGTAACAATCTGACCAATTTCATCACCTGGCATGTAGGGCATAACCCAAAAGATTATGACCACCACCCGATAGACCAAATGATAAACTCATTAAACCAGTTGAGATTGTCTAACAAAACACAAAAAAGTTCAATGAGATGAGGGCAAACTAGGATAAATTTCAAAACGTAACGAACAACTCCTCAGAACAAGGCCGGCTTCTGAAAATGCCAACAAGGAAGTGGCTGTATATATTGCTGAGGTGTAGAATAAATATGCATAAATCAGATTTAAAAAAAAATATTAGTATTATATGTCCATAAACCACACAAGACTTATGTATATTGACTAAATTTTTATAATATAATGTCAAATATGTGTAGCAGTCCTGATAAAATTACAAATATTTTTGATCAAAATAAGTTTTTTCGAATTCGTTATTTTTTTTATTAACTGGTTCCGAAAATTTGATTAAAAATAAAAGAAAATAATTTAAGTAACTATAAAAACGTATATATACATTTTATTTTAAATTTTAAAATTTTCATTAATATACCAAGAAATCTGTTCTTTTACTAATTTTTTGTGCAAGCGCCTTCCCGTCTTCTGTTGGTGCAGAAAAAGCTATCTTATCAATTTCAATGACTTCACCAACAATAGCATGTGATCTTGCAGCTAACAATAATTTGGAAGCTATTCCCATACGCCGGCAAAAAGGCGAAACCCATATCCTCGAAACTCCAATCCTTAAATAATAAGAAAAAGTTAATCAAATTTTTATTTGTATTTAATACTAACTTTGCATCAAATAACTCTTCAGTACTGCAATCAACACCATTTATTTTCACATAACGATTTGCTTTACTTAAAAATTGCACTAAACAAAGTCCAACAAACTGGTTTTTACGTACAGCGAGAAAAGCCTACCATAATAAAATTTTATGTTTTTTAATAAATAAATAACGTATTTTATAAGTATTTTTAACGTACAACGTAATTTTCAGGTAATATATATGACGCGAAACCTAATTCCTTATCAACAATTTTTAACAACTCCATAAATCTTTCCTTTTTTTTCGTATGTTCTGCATTGGTAATTCTAATAATTCTGCCGTCATTACTCCATTCAAAATATTTTCCAACAACGTCTTCATCAATCCAACCTCTAAATTTTAAAAAATATGTTGAATTATGATATTCCTTGTGCAAAATTTCTTCTTCTGGTTCATGAACGGTATATACTAAACCACATTTGGAACACTGTGTTGCACCAAATTCTTTTTGGCCAGCATCAATTTGATATTGATTTTGTCCAAGTGCCCCACGCCACAAATTTTTATTTTTTTGATCTCTTGAAAACTTTTTATCAATTGGAATATACTTTTTTCCAGCATAAAAAATTGGATAAAATTTTGGTTTTTCTGAATTAATTTCATTTGTTGAATTAGTTTCCATATCATCATCACATTCTTTATCCGACGTCTTCTCAATTTGCATTAAACTAGAGACACTTTCTATAATTTTCTCTGCTTCATCTTTACGAGTTTCAAGTTCTTTAATAAAAATCGTAAAATTTTCTTCTGTGCATATATTATTTTCTATTAGAAAATCTAAAAGTATTTCTTGTTCTTTTGCTTTAGTTGAATCATTGGTATTATATGGAATTTGATTTCGGAAATGTTCGTATGGATCTAAACTAATTTCTTCAAGAGGTTTATATGAATCATTGTTCACAATTTCTACCATATTATTTATGATGTCATCCGCTTCATCTTTATGATTATCGGGGTCTGCTATAAATATTTGAAAATTTTTCTCAGTGCAGATATTATTCGTAATTAAAAAATCCAACAATAAATGTTGACGTTCAATTTCATTTGGGTCAGCTGTATTATATGGTATTCGTTTTCGAAAGTCCTCACACATTTTATCTTCCAATTTTAAAGCATTAGAAATGGCAGAAACATCATCGTTAATTTTATCAATTAAGTCCTCTTCTAAAAGTTCAGGTAACAAAGCACTAGAAGAAAAATATTCCACTGACATATTCTCTAAATTATCATTATCACTTTTTTCTGGTGAAATTTTTAAGCTTTTAATAATATCATTAACAGCTGCTTGTTCATTAAGAAACGTTTTACCTAAAATAAAAAAAAAACAAATAATTAATGCAATAAGAGAGTTAACAAGTAAAATACTGGATTAACTTACTTTGATTTTTGTATTTCTTTTTTTTTTCCGACAACAACGATAGTTTGCCACACGAAACTCCTAGTTTTATATTATCAGTGATTTTCACTTCTTTTGTTGAAGAATGTCCAGACTTAAAAAATCTCTTTGCTTTGACTGGAGACTCATTGTTAGATTCTACTATAACAAATTGTTCTTGTGGCTGTAGAACTGTTTCATTAATGAAACTCAAAGAATTATTTTCATTGCCTAACTCTGTTTCATCACTTTCATCAGAATCGGAAAATTGAGATGTAAAGTCACGTTCGCAATCAATTACTAAAGGCTTTGCCATTGCAATTGGATTTGCAGTAGTTTTTAGAAGCTTATGAACTTCAGCTACTTTTTCTGGTGATATTCTTTTAGATGGAAGGGATTTTAATTTTTCACATGTTATTGTCTTCAAAAAATCATTTATCGATTGTGTACAGTGTTTATTTTTAGTACTTTGTTTACGAATGCCATGATTTACTCCTTTGTTCGCTAACGTAATATTGTACTTGGACTTGACTTTTTTTGTTTTATTACAATTCTTTGGGGAAGTTGATTTTGGAATCATTTTTAAGACGATTGGTAAAATATTTAACGAATTAGGACTCTTTTTAAAATTTTCCGTGTTATGTGAATAAAATTTTTTTGTTGAAATCCGTATTTCTGGAGACGGTGAGCAAGTACTGTTTGCTTGATTTTCTGTATTCATAGAATTAAAATATGAACTATTTCGCTTCCTAGTTTTCCTATCATCATCTTCATCAGTAGAATAAACAATTTCTTCAATTGAATTGTCCAAACGTTTTCTTTTATTATTAGTTTCATTTTCTTTAGTTTTTAATTTGATCTTTCCAGCTTGTTTTGCATTTAAATTTTGGTTTGGTGTTTTTTTATATTTTGAAACCGTTTCTTTTATTTTAGATATGTGAGATACAGAATGTCTCCTTGTTATTTTTTCCTTAATATTTATATTGTCGATTTTGACTGCCCGACTGTTTGCATTATTTTCTCTAAAAGGTTTTTTTAAAGAAAATTGCTTTACATTTCTTATTTTCCCCTCTGGACTTAACGGATTAATCCCATCAAGTAGATCAACTACTTTATTTTCTTCATTAGATATATTGCTAATTTCGTCATTTTTAAATAAACTACGTCTTCTTTCAGACATCCTAACTTTTGGTGATAAAATAATTTTTTTCTGTATGGTTTTAGGGGTTTCCTGAAATAAAAAATTTACAATTTTATGAAATAAGAAAAATTAACCAGTACTTACAGATTTATTGGATTTTGAATTATTTAAATTCAATTTTGATTTTTTTGTACTTTTTCTAGGAGTATTTTCATTAAAACTACGAGTTCTGGGTCTTCTATCTTCATTATCATATATTATAACCTGTAGTTCTGTTTCTGTTGTAGATTTCTCGTTATTTTTAGCGCCCTTTCCCATTTCTAATTACTGTTTTCGATAAATAAACACACGTCGTTTAGTTGAATAATTAGACGTTTTTAATTAAATATATTACTTTTTAAAACATTTCAGTTTTAAAATTATAAATTTATAAAAATAATATAATCAAACATGTAGGGATTTAATTAACTTATTAATTAGCTAATGGAACATTTAAATTTAATACGTCAAATTAGAACAAAATCCCGCCACATTTTCATTATATATTATATATATATGGATATTGACATAAGGTATATTATTTACTAGTTTTAATTTGTTTTGTATGAATTAATAAATATTATTATTTATTAGATTGTCAAATAATGACAACATAAATTTAAAGGCAATTCTACACGTTACGTTTTTAGAAACACTAGTTTTTTAATGCTGTAAACTTATTAAAAATCACATTTGGAATTTGTGAACTTAAACCTTAACTTGATTTTACATGTTCTATCAACACATGTCTTAACTCTTAATACATATAATATTTTTATATAAATTGTAGGCATATTTTAAGATAAAACTTAAAAAAAGTTATTTTAAAATGTCTATGATTTATAAATGTATTTAAATTTTATAAAATATATATATATATATAAAATGTTTCTATCTAATATTGTAAATGTAATAGCTATTACACGCTGTTAAATTTTTTTTTTAAACTTATAATGAAAATCAACTTTATAATCTAAAGAGGTCAATTTTTATAATTGGTTTTTCTTTTTACAGTTGTTTAAAAAATTTTTATTTGTTTTTGAGGTAAAAATTTAAAAACTTGTTTTAAAGAAAAAGCAATTAAAAAACTGGAAATTTAATAAAATAGATAAGAAATTATTTGTTAATTTTGAAAACTGAAAATGTAGAACAGAAAAGTACAAAAAAGCGTTCATTAGTTTTTGTCTTCTAGGTTATTCTATATATATATATATATATATAAAAATATATTATTCAATAGTTTCAAATAGAATTAATTCATCTACATGTTATAATAAATAAAAACTTGTTAGTACTACATATTTCATATTTAAATTGTATGTGGAATTCATTAAGATTAATTTTATATAAAAGAAAAAATAATTCTTTTACAATGTACTGCATCAGCATGACACTCATAAAACGAATTTTAATAAATTAATTGGGTGCCAAAATCATATCTCATACATAACGTGACGTTATACTGATATATATCGATACGAAAAAAATAAATATAGGGCGTTTTTCTTTAATCGCGGAAGAGTCAGATCTATCAAAAAAATAATTGTGTTAAAAAAATAATTGTGTTGTGTAAATATAACATATACATATAAAAATTGACATTGGACAATAACAAATATTTATTATGGTAAATTGACAATTCCAGCTCTGACTGAATGTTTCTTTTTCAACTCAGGACGATCAGAGTTCTGATAAAACTTGATCTGATTTGATTTGAACGCTCATAGAAAATTAATCTACTATTTGATTTGATGCTATCAAAAATAATACAGTATTATTTTTTTAGGTTCATGAATTATAATGCAACTTTAATACATAAGTTCCTGATTTATTAGATTTTATCAACTTGTAAAAACAAATATATTAAGATTAAGAATAAAACTCTTTAAACTTTTACTGAATTTTATATTTCTATTTTAGTTTTTCATTTGACTTTTAATTAACTTAATCCTTAGATGCGAAGATTAATACGAAATTTATAATATTCATCTATGCTTAGATATTTATTTGACAGTTAATTTCGTAATTAAATTTTACGAAAATTAAAAATATAAACTTTTGACGTAGTAGTTAGTAATCAAATCTGTATTCATTAATCCCAATTTTAATAATTTTTTCATTAATATAATTGCATAACTAAGTGAGAAAAATTTGAATTTAATAAATCTTCTGTTGATAAATTATAATTCTTAATTATAAATAAAAAATTTCTATAAATTTTATCAAAGAAATAAAAATTATCTGAAATTATCAAAGTACTTTTTCGGTACTAAATTATTATAAAAAGTACTTTAGAATCAACAATATAAATCCAGTTCCCTATAAACCCTCTGTTTTGATTATTAATCTTTCTTTTAAATAATCGAATCGATAGTAATTTTCGTTAAGTCGATTTAACGTGTCGTTCTGTTCATTCAATTAATTGAACTGAACTACGAAACGAAGTTTGTTCATCTTCTCCATTTTTATTTTCCACTTCTTCAATTGATGAAATGAATTTTTAATATAAAAGTTGTTCGCAGTGAATAGTGTTAAAAAATTTAATTAATTTTATGTGGAAAAAAATAAAAATATTTAAACTAGTAATTTGAGTTTAATTTAATTGAAATTAAATTTGCTTTGCAAACTAAAATTTTACTAAATTAATTAAAAAAAAGAAAGTAAGTATGCAATGTTGTATGTATCTTAAGCTTGCAACGTTTCAAAAAATATGTACATATGTAATTTTTGTACATATATGTAGAAAATAAATTAAAATAATTTAATTAAATATAGTTAATTGGAAAAAATTGTTGAATTATTAAATAAATAGTAAAAATTATATATCAAGAAATTCAGAAAACATTTTTGTATAATGGCGAATATTTCCAACATAAATTTTTGTAATGGCGGCGCTTAGTAAGTACACGGCTTTGTTTGAGCATTATAGTTTTATATGTATGCATTTAATAATAAAAAATAAATTACAATTTTTTCTAATTAAATATAATTGTGTGGGTAGAAATTTAGTTTTATTATTAATAATTATTATAAACGGTTCGGGTGCCGGTCGCGAAGTTTATGGTATTGATTTTTTTTTCCAAATCTTAAAAATCGGTAATATTAAACACATAATTTATACCAACTTAGGTTCAAAACTTCAACAAATAGTAAATCTAAAAAAAATAAAAGAAAAAAAAGTCAAATATGCCGGGAGCAGGAACATTTAAACTTTTTATTGGAAACCTTGATGAAAAAACTCAGGCATCCGATTTACGTCCATTATTCGAAAAATACGGTAAAGTTGTTGAATGCGATGTCGTCAAGAACTATGGGTTTGTTCATATGGAAACCGAAGAACAAGGTCGCGAAGCAATGTCTAATTTAAACGGTTACGAAGTAAACGGCAATGCAATCAAAGTGGAAGCCGCAAAAAGTCGTCGTAATCCAAATACATCAACAACAAAAATTTTCGTTGGTAATTTAACAGATAAAACTCGAGCACCGGAAGTACGAGAATTGTTCACTAAATTTGGTACCGTTGTTGAATGTGATATTGTTCGTAATTATGGTTTTGTACATTTGGATTGTGCCGGTGACGTTCAAGATGTTATTAAGGAACTAAATGGACGTGTTGTCGATGGTCAACCATTAAAAGTTCAAGTATCTACGAGCCGTGTTAGACCCAAACCGGGTATGGGCGATCCAGAACAATGTTATCGTTGCGGTCGTTCTGGACATTGGTCAAAAGAGTGCCCACGTCTATTTGGTGAACGCGGTTTTAGAGATCGTATGTACGGCCGCGATCCATATCCTCCACCACCACCACCACCATTCTTACGCGACAGGATAATGGATAATTATAGGGTAAAATTTAATAAAAATAAGATATAAATAAAAAAAAAAAAAATCCATGTATTTAATATAAAATTTTTGAGATTTTTCTTAAAAAACAAATTTTGTAATATTTGTAAAAAGAAAATATCAGAAGTTTTGTATAGAAATTTAAAGCACAAGAGTTTATCTTAAAGCTAAAGGTATATTTTTTTTATTCTTAATTAGGATTATGACTACTATGACCGCAGATTTGATGATGGCCGTGATCTTTTCGAAAGACGTTTCTCAAGTTCAAGAATGCGAGATTTTTCACCGCCACCAATGGGAAGGCGTGAACCAATGCCTTTACCACCTTCTTTAGGTGGCGGAAGTTTAAGAGGTGGCAGTGGTTTAGGTGGACGTGGTTTTGATTCTATGTTTAGTAGGAGAACTCCACCAAGAAGCAATGGACTTGGTCGCTATGGGTAAATTTATTAATTTCCAAAAAAAAATATGGCTAACAAAATATCTTAATTTTTAGTGGTTATGAAGACTTTAGCCGGGATTCTTTTGACGATCGCCGTCCCGGGGGTATGAGAGGTAGATACGCTCCTTACTGAGATGAGTTTTATTATTCAACTTCAACCATTGACGATTTTCGTTGTCGAAGAAAATGGAGTACAACTGAACGCCGTGCAGCGTTCATATAAATTGGCAAGATAAAAGAGAAAAAATATACACATAACTGATCATTTAAAATAAAATAGTATTTTCAATCAAAATTGTTAATAAAAACTTATGCTTAATCTACGTTTTCAACTTTTAATTTAATTATAATTTAAATCTAATTTATAAATGTAGTATATACAGTTTTATAAACAACATCAAATTAGAATTAAAATAAAACAAAATACTACATTATCAATATTATAATAGATCATATACTGCAATCTAAAAAATGATTTTTCCACAAAAAGTTGTAAATATCAGTTGGAAAATTTGTGCAGTAGAATATTTATAAGTTTATTAATATAAATCTTAAAACATAAAAAAAGTTTTTATTGATTTTTTTATAAAGAACTTGCAGGGATTTTGTTTAACAATAACTTTATACATCATTATTTTGTGCGTTCAATACAAAAAACAAAATAACAGATTTTTGTGGGGTTCATAAAAAAAGTACTCTTGATGCAATTTTATTTATGGCTTCATGAATTTTGCAGTAAGAAAATTATACCCTAATTGTAAATCTCACAAGACTGAGAATTCTTGGAAGTGGAGCATTGTTTTAAAAATAAAAGGTTAAAAAACTGAATTTGATTTTTTCGTTTTAATTTACAATGAAACTAAAATTATTGAAAAGGTTTTTTGAGATAAAGATACAAAAAGTTAAAAAATTCTGTTAATAAAATAAAAATATACAAAAATTGTTTTACACAACTCTTTAGCTGCATTATAATATAGCACTAAATTCTCCTGAACGCGAATATTGAAAGCGTTAAAGTGGCATTTAAATATAAACATACTAAGTAAATAATAAACATACTAGACATATTTCAATTTATCTTTCAATCAGTGAACTAAAAGAAAAGTAAAAATTAATTTAATTTTTTTTAATTTAATATAAGTAATGTCGTTTTCGATTGGCAAAAAGAGTAAACCTCTAAGTAAAAAAAAGTTACCCTAGATTCACTCTAGTGTGGTTTTATTTTCGATTGGCATAAAAAAAGGTAAATCTTTTTTTTAGAGAAAATCTAGATTTTTTCTCAGATTTACTCTTTTTTTCTATGGATGTGTTTGACATTTGCCAGTTTTATTAAAATGTCATAAACCATAACCTACAATAATTCAAAAGGCCTGGACATCTAAAGAAAAAAAGCTCAAAATAGGACTCCCGCAAATGAAATTTACACGTAGTCTTATGGGAAAACGCGGGAGTCCTGTTAAAAATGTTAAAATAACTCAAAAACTACTGATTTTTTTTAATTATGTTAAAAGAGTAAATTGAAATATCATCTTTTTTACATCATTTAGTAACAAAAAAAAATTTTAACTTTAATTTTTTCATTCATAAGTATGGATTTCAAAAAATTGCTTCCAAAAAAAATTTTAATAGGAAAAAGCTTCTTAGAAGCTTTCAAAAAGATTATTAATGTCGTAAATTAATGGTCAAAAAAAAAGTTGTGTTCAGTGGGAATTTGAATGAGTTTAATTATTTCATTAGAATATTAAAAATTGAAAAATATAAATCATAAATAAATGGAAATAAAAAATAAGTAATTAAATAAAAAAAATTAATATATATAATATACAATGCCTGGTATTTATCGCGTCCTTTGCGATTTATCTACAGTTAAGCACGAATCTTCAAAATGTAATTTACAAACGGTACTATAGGCTGTTGGTTGCCAGTTCGTTCTTCCAACAGCGTTTACCCATAATTTTTTTAAATTTTCTTTTACCGAAAATTTATAAGTTGTAACGTAATTCGTGCTACTGTTATAATTGGATTTACATCCAACAACCGAGCATTTACGACCCATTTTAAATAAATTATTAAAAAAGGCAATATAAGGCACTTAATAATTGAATTAACTTTGTTAAATTTCAAATATAATGTTTAAGAAAGTTAATTCAATTAAAAAACTTAAATTAGAAATTTGATAACTAAACTACAAGTACCTTTGTATTGTATATAAAATAAAATATTATTGAAGTATATTTAAAAAAAAAAAAATCTTTTATTTATAAAAATTATTTAATTCTTTATTAACAAAAAATATTTAAATATTTTTAAAATAATATTAAATTGAGATCAAAAATATTATTTTATTTTATTAAGGTACTTGTAAAATACTACTCTACACAATTTTACACTACGCAACTACTTTTTATTTGAAACTGTACTTATTAGAAAAAACTTTCTTACCCAGAATGTGGTACTCCATTTCCAATTCTTTCTTGGAAATGTGCTGAAAAAAATGATTTCAAATTTAATTTTTTTACGAGTGAAAAGAGAATTCTTTAAGCTTTATTTATATATAAATTTTATAATTTTTTATTAAATTTATATATATTAAAACTTAGATTGAATTTGAACTACTTACCGAAATCGTTGAAAAAATTTGAAATTATAGCTTTTAATTTAAAGGTTATGTTCACTAAAAAACATGATAAATGTCTATTCAAATATTTTTTGAGAGTGTCAAAATGGCGGTGATTTTTAATACTTAAAAAATCATTGAATATATTTTGCTGTAAATATATTAAAAATTTCGAGTTGAAAGCTGAAATTTTGATATGTTAAAGAAAAAATTTCAAATTTTATTTTAATATAAAAATTATAATATTTGGACAATTATTTCATAGGGAAAACTCTAAAAGAAAATTGATGAAAATTTAAATTTTACCTAAAAAAAAAAACATAAACATAAAAGTACAAAAATTTTTTTAAGAAACGTCATTTGGAAGAGCTTTTTTTCACACACTTTAACAATGTGTACTAATACATTCAAATATTTTCGATGTCCAGGCCTTCTGAAAGAATTAATGTAGGTGGTGCATAAACTCATAACAAATAAATTAAAATATTAAAAAGTGAAAAAGAGTAACAAAGTACGAAGAAAAGTAATGAAGAATATTATAGAATTTATGGATTCATCTTCATCATCAGAAAACGAATATTTAGAGTTGCAGCAAATAATGTTTTTTAATTATTCAAATATTGCTAGTATCCATTTTTAAGGTTTTTTAAAAACAAATCCCACAAAATCAAATTAAATTATGAAACGTCAAACTTTATTTCTTTATACACTAATCCAAACAAAAAAAGAGTAACTCTCGTTTCATTTTCGATTGAAACAAATAAAGCTCTCTTAATCTTAAAAAACCAAAAGAAAACGACATAAGTTTTACAATTTTATAAGCTAATTTCAAGCTTATTGTAAATATAAAAGGCTATAAAAACTTTTACTGTGAAAGTTAAAAAGACGCGTAAAATTTAAAAGTTGAACAAATTCTGCATCAAGGCTTTGACGAACATTGATTTTTTTTTTTTTAGGCTAATAAGCCTATATAGGTACATGTTGGAACAGGCGGGTCATATTATATTCGTGTTATTAGAATTGACCTTAATGAATTCCACATACAATTTAAACTTGAAATAGTACTAGGCTTTATAATATGCAGAAACGTGTTTAATTTTCAATAGATACAATTCTATTTTTGTTTAAATTGTAATATTTTGTATAAGACTTATAGGGTATTCTGTATCTGTAAGTTATATTATTCAATTAAATTATTTTTTAATATTTTCCATTTGTTTATATTATTATATTAATTTTTGTTTTTAATTAAAGATATATAATTATTAATTATTGATTAAGCCATTAAATTGAACCCAATGGCGAATGGTAGCTGAGTCGAGTCGAAAACCAGTTTTTGCACTTTCATTGGGGTTCGAACCGGGCCTTTCACAAGAGAGATCAGCACTTAACTTCTGTGCTACCCAGCCGTTAACCGCTGTGCCACCAAGCCGATTGAATGGTTATTTTCTATGCATATTTATTTAGGTTAGATATTTTAAATTTATATTATTTCTTTTGTAAATTTTTTAAATTTGAAAATAAAAATGTTTAAAAAAAACTGTTAAATTAGAGAACCAATAGTCATATTTTATGTATAATACATTTTATTTTGATTTTTGAATTAATTCTTTTAAAAACAAAAATATTTATCATTAGTAATATTTACTACATTTACTAGTAAGCAGAATTCTAGTGTAGTAATTCTACTATGCATATTATGCCATTGCCACTTTGATTTGATGTCACTTGCCTTGTCATTTCTCAATTAGTCAACTGATGATGATTGTGTGATTGATGGTCAGTTGTTGTCACACTGACTCACTTCCAGCTTCCATCCAACAAGTACCAATAAATAATTTTTTTTCTTTTCGCTACATAAAAGTCAAAACAGTTATTTTGTTGTTTTATATGCAAAATTAAAAAGTTTTAATATTTTTATTTTGTTGCTAATTTATACACACATATAAATTTTACGCAGGCGTATTTCGCCTTATATTTTATTTTTGCGAATATTAAATTGAATGGGTTCAGTACTTGGAACATCAAATACAAAAGCTGATATGGAAGGACCAAAAGCAGAATTCGTAAAGGCGGAAATTAATGGAAATAAAGTGGTTATTTTTTCAAAATCCTATTGTCCTTATTGTATAATGGCTAAAGAGGTTGGTTGAAATAAATAAGCTTGTCATAAAAAACTACATAGTTAATTTTTAGCAATTTAAAAAATTAAATCAAAGTTATACTAGTATTGAACTGGATAAAAGAGATGACGCTAATGAAATTCAAGCTATTTTAGGAGAAATGACCGGAGCCAGAACGGTATGTTATAATTCATTTTAATATAAGTTAAATTTGGGCAATATGTTCACTGCAATTTGAATTTACATATTTAACGAAATGTTTTATGAATGTACATGTTCAAGTTTTCAACATGACATCATAACCCTATGTATCAACTTACGTTTGCAAAGTCAAATTTTTACATACATTTATTGTACAATTAATATTTTGTTGAAATCCTTTGAAAGAGCGTTGCATTTTGGTTTTCAGAAACCAATTTAATTAAACAAATAAAAAAAAACTTCAAAAAATTCACTTATTAAAACTTAAAATTATTTAAAATAATTTATTGGTTTGTAAGAGTTTCTGATCTGTATAATTAACATATTCAAATAAATCAGCTGTTCGCGTTGGAATCACAACTATGTTTCTTAAAAATCTATTCTACCACATCAAAACCAGCCATTGCAGCCTCTTCTATTTATCCTTTCCTTTGAGTATTCATACTGCGCAATGGAAGATTGCGTACGTTTTCACATATCCAAAGTAAAATAAAAGCGATCCCTCAATCTACCACCCTGTAGCTATTACTTTGGTCCTTTCTAAAGCAATGGAAAAAAATGTAAACCTTTTGAAAAGGTTTTGAAATACCAGGATCATAAAGGTTTGCTTTATGATCGACACTACGGGTTCAGAGCCTTCGCTCATCTAGTGATCTCATAACTTATCTTTGTGAGAATCTTAATATTAGCCTTCACCAATTGTTAATCTGATGTTGTAGCGCTGGATATTTCTAAAACTTTCGACCGGGTATGGGATGCTGCAGAGCATTAGGGTTATTCGAGTACTAGTCGATGGTTTATCATCTGACAAATTTGAACTAAACACAACAGATATTTCGATAAAGTGCAAAACATAGCTATTCTTCTTATAAATGATCCCAGTGTTACTTCAACGACCACTCCACTTAGCCATCGGTGCACTGTCTGGTCACTTGCCCTGTTTTAAAGATACCTTGTGGGAATGAATAACTGTTGTAAAGAAATAAAACAATTGATGCCTTCAATCAAAGTTTTACAACGTGAAGCAAATAGTGCATGTACATATATCATATTTTTCTTTGAAATTAGTATTTTACAGAACCCGTACAATGCAATCCATAATCATTCTGAAAAATACATATAAGCTATCTTCAATGATAAAAATATGATTTTATTATAAAATGCCTAGGTAGTTATTTCTTCAATTAAGTTATTAATTTAATTTTAAATAAATTTCTGAATTTTTCTATGTCAAAAATCAATTCCGTTGTTTCACATTTTTACAATTTTTTTTTTTTTTTGAATATTTTATAAAAGAAACAGGTCAAAGACAGATTTATTTTTCGCTTTGATTTTGTAAAAATTTTGTATATTTGAATTGGTTTCACGCAGGATTATAATTCTACCAAATTTTTCCAAGAAAAAAAAGAGGTAATTTAAAATGAGGTTGGCACTTAAGTTTTTTTGTTCAATATATGTACATAAAATGTTGTTTTAAAAATTAAATTTATCTATTGTACGATATATGTAAGGGAAATTTAACTTGTAAATTTTTATATATTTGGTTTCCAATTTTATTTTACAAAAAAATATGTCCAATTTATAATGAATATTTAAATATTTTTTGTATTCCAGGTTCCTCGAGTGTTTATAAATGGAAAATGTGTTGGTGGTGGAACTGATGTAAAAAAAATGTATGAAAATGGTGACCTAAAAAATGCACTATCTGATTGAATACTACATATTATTAAGTTTAGTACTTTAATTCACAATTTTATAATATTAAACTTGTTTTAATTGTAATTTATAGATGAATTATGTGTAATGAAGGGGCTTCCGCTAAATAAAATAATATTTTAAAACTAAACAAATTTTAACTTTCTATTTATTTAATATATAATTGAAAAAAAAATATTTAGAAAACTATGTACAACATAAATTGAAATAATAATATTCCATTATTGAAATTTAATCCTCATAATAATTGTAATCAACGTCATCGTCATTGTCATTTTCATTATCTGTATTTTCACTGCTTGGATAATCATCACAGTTATCACATGATTTTGAATTTGGTTTATCATTATCCTCTTGGTCATCATTATAATCGTCCTTTGATTGATATCTTATCTTATTAATTTTTTTTTTGTTTTGATTTTTTTTCAATTTCTGCGAATCAAGTTCCTCTGTCAATGCTTCATAGTAATCTTCTAAATCGTTATTTTTAGAAGGTTGGTTGTTATCGTCATCATAATTATAATCTTTGGAATTCTGCTTAACGTCGTCATCATAATTATAATCTTTAGAATTTTTGCTTGGAACATTTTCTGAGTTATCTTCATAATCACTTTCATTATCATCATAGTAATCCTCGTTATTTTTGCTTTTTAATTGAACTACGTTATTTTTTTTACCCTTTTTATTGGTATTATAACTTTCCTGATTGTGTGGTTCGTCATCGTAGTAATCATCGTAATTATTGTTATGCTTAATATTTTTTGAATTTTCTTCACTATCATTTTCGATATTTTCATAAACAATTGTAGGATTTTCCTTTACAGATTTTTGTCTTAATCTTTCTCTATTTTTGAAAACCTTTTTGAATATCTTTGGATTTTGTTGATTTTGAATATCATCATAATCATTATTTAATTCTTCGGGTACTTTTTCACGTATTACTTTCTTTCTTTTAATGAAAACTGGTTTTGGATTAATTTTTTTTCGTAATTTAAAATTATTTCTACTTTTACTGTGAAGTATTTTATGTTTTTTTTTATTTTTCAAATATTCATTTTCGTTTACGCTTTGATTTTCATCATTTGTGTTATTGATAATTTTATATTTTTTTTCAGGGTTTTCTTTTCTCCTCAATTTTTGTTTAGAAGTATCATCTGATATTTCTGCAATTTGCAAAAGTTTTAAAATTAATTAATAAAATTTGCAAAAATTAAATAACAAAATACTTTAATTTTAAATTCACTACTATTGAAAAATAAAACAGTTTTTGTAGATATTGTAAAATTTTCTTGAAAAAGCACAAAACTAATCATTTGACTACATTATGTTTTTAAAAACAATAATAAATAGATAAAACATTCAATCTATATAAAAATATTAACATACACAATCCCTGATTTTATTATAAACATAAAAGGAAGGCAAAAATTTAGATGTAATACATATTTTCCGAGAAAATTTAAAGTTTTTAGAGAAAATTGTTAAATTTATTTGATTATATATTTTTGTATGTTTAATCTCAGTTAAGTTTTAAAATGTGGTGATTTTGATTTGCTACTAACTATATATGAATACCATGTTATTTGAATAAGAAAAAAAAATTATTAAATATGTTTGCTTTTCCCTATTAGTATAAAATTATATGTTTATAACTTTAAATTTTAATAAACAATTATGTGTTAAGAAAACTTAATATTGTTACCTTGTGCTAATACAGTTTTTCTAGATTTTTTTAGATTACGGGGTTTATTATCGTTTTGTTTAATGTGTTTGTGATGTTTGATATTTCGTTGGTTATTTTTATTCATCATCATATGTTTTTTATTTGGTTTCTTAGTATTTTCGTTATTATAATCATAATCGTTTTCAGTTTGGTTTTTTATATTTTCCATCTTGTCGTCCTGCTTTTCGTTGTTTTCATTATCATAGGATTCAGATTCTTTTTTTTCTGGTGTTACTTGCATTTTGTATTTATTTTTGGATTTCCTTTTCTTGTTGACTATATTGTCAGCATTTTTTTCAATTGCTTTTTTAAATTTTTTTAAAGTTTCTTTATTATTTGGTTCGATATAATCGTCATTATAATCACTGTAATCTTCTTTATCGCTATCACTTTTAACATCATTATCATTATGTTCGTTTTCTGTCTGACTGTTTTCAGCCTTACTTTCATCATCATTTGATTTTTTTTGAATTGTTTTATTTAATTTTTTAATTCGCTTTTTTCCTTTGTATTTTATTTTTGATTCTTTTCGGTTAATTGGATAATAATTAATTATAGAATCTGGATTTTCTTCTCCATTTTTATAGTTTCTTTTATTGTAAGATTTCTTATTGTTATCATTATTATCACTAGGTCTTTTATGTATAATGAAAGCTTCATAACCACCACTTACATCGGCTTGATAAGGTTTAACATTTGAATTTTGTTTATATGTTCTTATATTCGTTTCAGCATTTGTTGTATCAATTACAGGTTCTTTAACCTTATTTCCGACATATTTCGGATAATGTTGTGGTGTAATAGGACAATTACGTTTTGTTGGATTAACTGTTTCAGGAATATTTGGGTTGTAATTTTTATTTATGTTTTTCATATTTCCTCTATTTAAATTACTGCCTTCCCTTTCATTTTGAAATTTCAAATTTTCATTGCGGTTTAAGCTCGCATTTTGAATGTTGTTTTGGTTATTTCTTAATAAACTTATTCCTATTGGTTTATAAAATTTTTGCACATTTGCCTGTTTATCATTTTTATTATTGTTGTTTTGATGTAAATTTGGAATAATTGATTGACTGTGAACTTTATATTTTTTTCCTATGTCTAATTTTTATTTTGTTTTGGTTCAAATTATTTTTTAAATCATACTATTAAAAAATATTTACCTTCATTGGCTAAACTTTGATCTAATTTAACCTGACTGATATCATCACCATTTTTTATCAAGTAATCACCACCATCTTCTTTATCAAACATCTCGTCATCCTGATATCCTTTTGATCCTTTGTTGTGGTAACTTCTTGAGAATTCGTCTTCATCATGACCTCCATATTCCTCAACATAATTTACTTCAAAATTACCATCACTTTTATTCTGCTTACCTTCGATTTCCTGAAAAAAATGAAATAAATATTTTCATTAAATAAAATATTATTTCTATATTTGTTTAAATTTTCGGAAAACTTGTAAGGTCCTACTTTCTTTGTGTCTTCATCATGTTCAAAAAAATTAACATAAATTCTGGTTAGACTTGTATTAAAAGTAAATAATGTTCTTGCATCTACTTGTGCTTAACCACCACAAAGTTTATAGATGTTTATGGAATAAGTTCTAGTACAAATAAGTTTCGGTAATATACAACACAAAATATTTGGAAAAATTTTATATCAGAAATTGTTTAGGCTTTGCAACCACTCTATTTAAATGAAACTATTACCATTATAACCTGAAACTGTTTTACAAAATTATGAAGTACAAATATGAGATTTACTTAATACGTTATTGAAACCTAAAAATTAATTAACATTTAATTAATCAATAATAATCATTAATTTACAGTTTGATCGGTTAATTTCAAGAATATTCACTTATTCACTCATTATAGTTTTAAACTAACATTAAATTAAATTAATTTAATAAATAATTAATGGAAATTATTAATTTAGTTTTTATTACCTTTTCTACTGCAGTAACAATTTTACGTTCTTTTATATTTGGATGGCTGATAGTAGTATGTTTTGTTATATTTTTTGGTAAAATTGTTTTAACATGTGTGTTTGAACTATTTGTAAAAGTATTTTCAGTTCTTCTTGATGATGATAATGGATTACATTTATTTAGAATAATTGCAAAAATTGTTAAAAGAAACAATATGTTAAGATTATATGTCAACATTGTACTATTTTATTTTTACTATTCATTTTTAAACTAATATTAATTTAAAATTTAATTTAAAGTAATTTGTTAAATTTTTAATATTAAAAATTTCCAATTAAAACTTAAAAAATCCGTTTGAACCTTTGCACAAAAACGATTTTTAAAAGTGAATTAAAATTCAATTTCGAACATATATTTATAACATTTTATTTGTAATTGTTTGTCCAACAATTAGTTACAATTTTTGACAAATTTTCTTAAAACTCAATTAAAAAAAAATAACAAATTTTAAGTAAAGAAAGAAAATATGTGAAGCGTGCCAATAATTTCACTAAAAAAGTACTGAATAGTTTTATTTCAACGCTTTTAATTAAGTTGTTATGCAATTCGAATTGGTTTGAAATTAAACAATACCTAATCCCAATATATATTGATGGATTTGACCTTTTCAATTTTTTTTTTTGAGAAGATTTTTTTTGTAATAATTTCGTAAGTAGTTTGTAGATTATTTACATAAAAATAATAAAATTTAATTTATTATAGTGAAAACTTTGGTAATAACTAACAATTGTAATGAAAAGTACTTTTAAACTTCCGATTTCCATCAAACGTTATAAAATAATTATAATATATATATTATACGGTCACAATCAAATTGATACATAATTGTCTCTTATTTAACAAAGGTTATGAGATATTAGTAGACATTAATCCTTATTATTATCACTTCGGTTAAAAATTAAATATAACACAGGATTCAAGCCATACATATTGTGTCTTAAAATGTATACATATTTATTTAAGATTACCAATGATGAGAATAATAAAAAAAACTTGTGATCTAAGGGGTTTGTTAAAACATATTACCTAAACATTTTGACCTTAAATAAATGAACCAGAAATATTACGTAGAAATTTAAATATTTTAATTAAAGTTAACAAAATGTATAGCAAAAAGTGCTTCCTTTAAATATATAAAAAAAACTTAAAACAAATAATTTGAAATACAGTATATAGTATACACTATAATATATGGACATGTTTTATTTTTGGACATTAGTTTACAAATTTGCCACAATTTATTTTGCCGAGATAAAATAAATTTATTTTTTTAATTTTTACTTTCATAGCTTAAATTTGGTTTGGAAGATAGAATACTTTACTTTATTCTACTTTACTTTAACCTCCGGTTCTCGAGGTATAGCCTTCAAAAACAACTTAATATATAGGTGCAAATGCTATGTGACAAAATATTGCAAAACTCCGCCTAATTGATTTTCTGAATATGATAACTGAATTGATAAATCTTCAAGAATTAGGTTGATTTTGAGTATTCTGAAATTAACAAATTTTAATATAATATAATTATAATAAAAACTAATATGTTTGCTTTTTAAAGTTTTTTATTTTTTACTAACAATTTGGATATGTTTTTCTTTTTTGATTTTAAATAAAAAAAACTTATATTTGCTATTTATGTCTAAATATATATATATGCTTTTTTTTTTAACCTATATAAAAAAATTGTTTTTACTTAATTTTAAAGTTTACTTTTTGCTTATTCCTTAACGTATGCATTTAACTTTAATATTAAAAACGTACCTAAATATTGTACATATATAGAATGAAATGTCTCCTCTTTTAAATTTTATTTTTACAGTTTTATAATACAATTTTAGTTTTTTGCGTTATGAATTATATATTTAATTTCTATATAAATGTTTTTTTTTTTTTTTTTTTTTAGAAAAATAGACATTACGTGAACGTTTTTAATAATTTATAAAATAAATTAAATGAATTAAATGATTATTTTTTTAATTTTATAATTACAAAAATTTGTTTTGATTTAATTTAAAAAAAATGAGATTAAAATCAATTGTTAGTTTGAAATTATCTTACAGTTTACAATTAAAATAAATAGCAAAACTAAATTTCAGTTGAAAATACCAGAAAAATCTTTAAAAAAATAAATATTTTAAAAGTTATGTTTTAAAAATTTTAATTTAATTTTTTAGCATAGGTAATTACTAATTAGTATTAACAATAAATTAGAATGTAACAGTATGAATTTGTATTAAATTTTTAATGAACTATGAATTTGGAATAATAATTATTTAGTTTTAGAATTAGATTGAAAAACTTTAAAATATGTCTTCAAATAAAAAAATTTGAAACTTGTAAAATAAATCGTTATTTTGTAAAAGTTTTTTTTTTCAATTAATTGTAAGGTAAATAAAAACAAAAACTCTTTTTTCCGTATACTAAAATTTTATGTTTAGCTTTACAATTAAAAATTTAATTTAATTTATTTTAATTTAAAAGTTTGATCAAATTGCAAAATTACTTCTAGAAAATTAATTCATTGACTATTAATAGAGTTTATGGATTTCGCCGATCAAAAATTTATAAAATTAGGGTCATTCTTTTATTCTGAAGATCTCTCAAATTGAATTTCAGCTAATTTATATTATTAGTTAAAATTATTAATAAGGAAAAAAATATTATTTTGCTTTCTATTTTAGTATAATAAATATTATATAATATTAGAGCTAAAGTAAAATTTTTGATATTTGTCCAAAAAAAATTGAAATTCAAAGCAACATATTTTATTAGTATTTTATTTAAACATATTTTTTAGTATTTTAAAAAACAAGTAAGTATTTTCAACATCAAAAATATAATATATATTTAAATAGTTAAATAATTAAAAAAAATATAAAAATATAAAATTTCTGTATTATAATACCAGTACGAAAACGTAAAGAAAGTTTAATTTTCAGTCGCAATTTTAAAATATTTTCTAATTTTATCTTAATTTACTTATATATTAATTTTGAATATTTTACGTACATTTTATAGTTCTTAATTTAAGGGTTTTATTTACAAGTATTTTAAGTTAAATATAATTTATTTTAGTATAAACAGATCGTCTTTTGGAATTTAAAATTATAAATTTTTTTAGCAATCATAATAATTATATTTATGTAATTAATTAAATAAAAAAATTTGTTTGTCTATTACTAAAAGATAAAATATAAATAAATGCACAATAAATTTATTTGTTATAAATTCTTAAAACTAAACTCTTCTTTAAAAATGAATTCTTTATATAAATTATTAAATAAAAATTATAAAAATTATAGACTTGATAATGTGTGATTTTAACAACACCTATCTCCTGAAATACGCGATACTTTTTTAATGCAATTGAAAAAAATGTAAGAAAAACTTTTAGAGAGACGTGAGTTGAAACAGGACTTATCTGTTCTAGTAAACTATAACACAATATTGCTTTATTTATATATTATTTATAAAAGAGGTCATTGATTCATTTTTTTTTTTCTGAGAACAGATATATTCTAAAATATTATAGAGTGATAAATCATGAATAATCAAAGTAACCACTTAAATATGGTATATATATTACAAAATTTCGTTTTTTTTTAGAAGTTAATTAAGAATTTGCGTTAATTAGCTTTTTTGATATATATTGTTTTTATTGCATGTATTTTTATTGTACGTTGAAATAAAAAAATTAAACTAACTCAACTGACTAAATTAAGGCAAACAAGAGGTCCATGTGTATACATTCTTTGATTAGCATTCGTATGCTTTTGATCCGCATAATAGAAATAGATTTCGTGTCAATCTGGAAATAGGTGTAACAGGATTATTTATTATTAAATACAAATTAATGCTTGATCAATCTAAAATTATATGGCTTAAAATCGCGAAAAATACATTATTGTTGAGAATAATCACTATTTTACATTGCTATCTTGTGTAAATAAAATTGTGAATTAATCGCTTATGTCAAACTTCTGTTTGATGAACAATGTTTGTCCATTTTACTGACTTCTTAATTACATCTGGTTGGGCTACATTTCTCATTTCCTTTAAAGATGGATTTGATTCTAAATCATCGTCAAATTCAGAATCTTCAATTTCACATAATTGGGTTGATAAATCACTATTCGATTCATTGTGCCTCTTGTTGTGTTTGTGATGATGATGATAATGCAAATGTGACTTTTTTAGTTGATCGTTTGCATTTGTAATTGCAGCTCTACCAAGGAGTGAACTACTCTCAAGTAAACCTGTTTTAATTAAAACAATATCGATTTAATTTATTTAAAGTAATAAAATATTAAATTAATTATGAATACAAGTTTAAATTTTTTACGTTATAAATACCTTCATTTTTAACTAATAAATTAATTTCACTACCGTTACGACGATTACGATGTTTTGGGAAGCCATAAGCTTGTACGTCATCATCTTCATCATCAGTTTCCACAATTTGGGCAGACTCTAATTCTAAACTATTTAGTAATTTACTACAAGGTAAAGATGTTCCACCTTCAATTTCGGTTTCGCTTTGTATATTATATCGGGGTAGGTAACTATTTGGATGACGTAAATAATTATCACCTAAATAATTTAAGATTTCTCATTATTTATTCTTGCAAAAAGTATAATATTGGTACGTTCATATATACGTAACAAGATTTAATAAATTAAAAATATTACTTACTGCTATTATTTACAACTAAAGGCACTGTTATTTTATACGAAAGCGTTAAAAATATAAGTTGTAAAATTTAAACGTAGAGAAATTAAAATTTTTAAAATTATATGCTTACCTGTACTAAATCTATAATCCTCACTTCCACTATCCAATGGATTTAAAATAGGAATAGATGTATTCGGAAATGATACCGATAACTGTTTTCTACTACTTTCAGATTCAGATTCTTCAATAAATTCTGACTCAGCTTCTTCATTTAAAGTTTCTATGTCCCGACTAGGATCTATAGGTCCCAAAACTATAATAATCAAATAAATATTAATAAAAATTTAAGAGTTTAAAATTTATAATGAATTGTTTAAAACTTTTTTTTTAAGCTAATGTGTTTCATATTTTAAAAAAATCATGTTTTAATACTAAAAACTATATAAACTTAAGATCCAACCCAGCAAAACCATCAAAAATTCAGATACATATAAAAAAATCTTTATATGGAATGCATAAAAACCCAAGAATGTTTTTATTACATATTTTAATCTCTTTAAAACAAAATTTTGCGATATTTATTATTATTATCCCTGACAAAGGATATCAGTGAAACGAACGGTCCAATAAATGCTATATACATTGATTTGATTTTAATGTACGAAAAAAATTGACTATTTCTAAAATTAGGCAAAACATTTAAACTAGAATAAAAACAGTTCAGTGAAGGCTTTAGAAGAGATCTTAAAGAGCTTTTAGCATTTTTGTCATATTTGTATGCATGGAATTTTTTTTTCAAGTATAGTTATTTTTAAGCATCTTACGCGTTGATATTATTAAATATTAGGAATCATGAAAAAGTCTTAATATGTAAGATTAAAAAGTAGAAAATAAAAATGTGCTAATAGTAAGAATTTAAAAAGTCTTGAAAATGGTAAAAATAGATAATTTATGACTTTTTCATATAAACAGTACGATAATAATTGTTAAAAATTGACAAAATAACTAAAATGTTTAAGTAAAAATAAACTTACTATTTGGTAAAGTTGTGTGTTTGGTATGAGATTCATTACTTTCGTTGCTATGAAAACTTGATGAATCTGGAACCTCACTTCCAGGCACTTCAGTTATATCGGGTAATGGATTTTGGCTTCGTCTGGCCCAATCTGAACAGTCCCAATGATACTGACCATGAATATTTGAAGAATCTTCCAATCCATTCGGCGAATGGTTTAGGTTAGGCATTGGGACATTTAAAAGTCTTCCTTGTATAATTCCAGTAGCTTTTAGTGTTGCTAAACGAGTGTTTTGATTTTCAGGTAATTTACGTTCTAAAATATTTTGATTTTAATTGACGTTAAAGATAAAAACAAAAAATTTTTACCATTGTTCAATTTATTATCCGTAAAGGTTTTTAGTTGCATTTGATCACACCATGTTTGTTTATGCAACGACTCATTATCGCTGTTATGACCGTTAATATTAACCTGCTGGTTTACCCTATTTAGTTTTTGATATTCCGGTGGTACATTTTCTAATTCGTCGCCAGCTGAGCCGTAACTTCTAAGAGTATCTAGATTATTTACAAAAACGGTGTTATTGCATTGGTAATTTTGTTCATTGTTTGATGCTGGAGTATAACTTAGTGGTCTTTGAATTATTTCTAAATTACTCATTTTGGAACTTCTTTTGTATTCTTCTCTGGGTGAAACTGAATTCAAAGCCACATCTTTTCTTGTATCATTATTTATATTTCTAGAGTGATGTGAAGAGGCTTTTCGACTGCATACTATACAAAAAACTCCAGTTATAATAAGAAATACAATTCCCAAGGCTCCTCCGGCAATTCCGATAACTTGTTCTAAAGGCATATTTTTTAAACGTGTTGTAATTGAATTAGAATATAATGGATCGCCACAACTCGCACCCGTTAAATCAGGAGGACAAATGCAGCGAAAACTACCAGCTTCATTAATACATGTAGCACCATTTCCACAAGGTTGATTTTCACATTCATTAACGTCGATTTCACATGTTAAACCTTTGTACCCGCGGCACAAACAAAGTGGACCATTATCCCCCTCTTCACAAACTCCTCCATTGCGGCACGGATTGGGTAAGCAGAATCTTCCAAATTCGCAACGTTTTCCAGTCATTCGAGGAGGACATTCACAAGAATAGTTTGAGTTTCCTTCAGATCGGCATTTGCCTCCGAATAAACAAGGAGAAGAAGCACATGGATCTAAATCATCTTTGCAAAACTGACCGGAAAATCTCGGATGGCACTGACATTCAAAACTATTAAAACCGTGATCTTTACAAATTCCTCCATTGTAACAGGGCTGTGTTCCACAGATGCCTAACGGAATTAATATTGTCGCAGCATCGCATGTAAATTCCACATTTGCAAATCGCTTTAACACTGCAACTGTGCTGCTTCCAGTAATGTGTAATGGTACAGATTCTCTTGACATTTTAATATCATCCATACATCCAATAAAACCGCGTTGAACATCTTCAAATCCAAGAACAGATGGATGAGGTCGAACTTCAGCACCCAAATAAAAATCATTTGATTGCAAATTTAAGATTCCATTAACACCTGGCGCATTTCCTTGGGCTACATGTTTTCCATCGACCATTAGACGCGCACTGTTTCGTTCTCTTTCTAACTTTATTTCATGCCATTCACCATCTGATACATAAATACTGGAAACGCTTATCAAACCCTCTCCTGACCCCAAATCAAATCTGTATTGTACAACCCCATTGACAACTTCTAGTATATTATAATCAATTTTTCCAGCTGCATACATTAAATTTCCAGTTTGTTGAACTGTACGAATTCTTAATGTAAATATAAGTTGATTTTCCAAATTTTTTTTAGCTACCATTTTGTCTATTTTATACTGAGCATAACTTTTGCCAGAAAACGAGACTGGATTAAGAGGAGTATAACATGTATCATCAATACATTTTTTAATATCACGATCACAAGTTGGACCAGCAAATCCTTCTGGACAAACACATCTAAAACCCTCTAAGTTTGACTCCGGAATACAGTTTTTAAAAGGCGAGCAGGGATTATTTGCACATGCATTAACTATAATTTCACAAAATTCTCCGCCATAACCTTGCTCACACTCACAATCATCGATATGACGGTATTTTGCTGAAACAAAACTTGTTACATCTGTAGCAATAGAATTAATTTGTTTTTTGTCCAAAAATATTTTGTCTTTGCAAATTCCATGTATACATTTTTTTTTATTGCACTTTGTTTTTACAAGTTCTTCAATATTCAAATTTGTAGCTTCCTCAATTTCTTCAAAACTGTCCGTGACCGCTGCTATAATTTCTTTGGCTGTAAAATACCCTTCTTGGGTTGGATTAAGTTGCTGTTTTCGCACTGTAAAAACGATATCAAGGTCGTTTTTAATATTTCGCCCGTATCGATGATAAACCTCAAATGTTTCATTATTTATTATAGATCTAGATAAACGTGATTTAGGTGAAATCATATTTATATCATCCGCAACTGCTTGTACTGATATTATTACAACATCTTTTTGTCGCGATCTCATTGCAGTTCTAATTGATCTTATAAAGCCTTTTCGATGACTCAATATAAAGTCTTCTGGCGAAACTTTACTAAAACGTAAAATTACAGCATTTTCAAGCATTTCTGTTGATATCAGTTCCACTGTAATTTTTAGTATAGCAAAACTTATAAATTTACCATCGGTAACTGTAACATTAATCCTATAATCTCCAACGTCTAAATTTGGAAGTCCATACAGAACTCCGTCTTCCTTTGAAATATTAAACAAATTATTGGGAGAATATAAAACTCCAGCTGTTGGAGCTAAACTATAAGTTAATGTATCATATTGGTCTTGATCAGATGCAAAAATTTTTCCGATGTTACCACCTGGAAAATCGTCTTGAAAAGAATTAATTGATATATCTAATGGAGTTATTACAGGCGGATACTGGCTTTCTTCTATTACTTTTACATTAACCCAAGCATCTGAAAATAACGGAGGTGTTCCATTATCAAATACACGTACTTGTAGTGTATAAGAATTTCTAACTTTATGATTAAATCTAGTTGCTGTTCTCAAAGTACCATCTTGCTCAAGTCGGAATGAACCTCCATCATTACCACTTCTAAAATCAAAGGTGTAAGGTGCGGCGTTTGGAGACATATCTGCATCAGTTATTTCGAACTTTAATAAAATATGGCCAAGTTGCTTGTCTTCTTGTACAACAACCGAGAAATTTGACTTGGAAAATAGAGGTGGATTGTCATTGGCATCAGAAATTTCAATATTAACGTGAACATTATTAGATAAAATCGGTACACCGTTATCACTTGCGCGAATTTCAAGAACATAATTTGATATTGATTCTCGATCTAGAGATCCGGCAACAAATATATAACCAGTATGTTCCTCAATTTGAAATTGACTCAAACGATCTCCCCGTTCAATAAAATAACTAACACGTCCATTTTCATCTGAATCCATATCGATTGCTCGCACTTGCAGAATTTTATCACCAGGTAAAGCATCTTCACGTATTCTAGCACTGTAAGTATTTTGTAAAAATTGCGGGGTGTTATCGTTACTATCAGTTACGGAAATGTTTAATGTTGCCAAATTACTCAAAGGAGGAGTCCCTCCGTCAACAGCTTGTATTGTTAAGAAGTAATCTTTAGTTTTTTCAAAATCTAGTTCCCCGCTCACAGCAACAACACCACTGCGTCTATCAATTTGAAACTTCCTTTGCTCGTTTCCACCAACAATCGAATAAAATATTTCGGCATTTATACCAGTATCACGGGATGTAGCTAATACTTTAGTTACTTCCGAGTTTACTGGACTTATTTCAGCAACTGTTGAAAAATAGTTACGGGTTGAAAATTCAGGTGGATTATCATTGATGTCTTGGACATTTACAAATAATTTTACAGTATTTTCGAGCTTTGGTGTGCCTTGATCCATTGCTTTTATTGACAAATTAAATATGGCTATTGATTCACGGTCCAATGATTTTGCTAAAGTAATAATTCCTGTATCAGAAGATATCTTAAAGTGATCTTTGCCAGAATCAATAAAAGAATACTTGATTTTTCTATTCAAACCCATATCTTTATCTGTTGCATGAATCTTAGTTACTAAAGTGTTGATTTCAGCATCTTCTGAAAGTGTTACTGTATAATGATCCATTGAAAATTCAGGATAGTTATCATTTAAATCAGTCACCACAATTTCAATTTGAGAAGAACATTCCCATTGAGAATGTTCCCGATCTTGAACATGTGCAGTCAAAAAATACTTAGACATTGTTTCTCTGTCAAGCTGTCGAGCTGTTTTTAAAATTCCAGAATCTTTACCTATTGTAAAATCTTCAGATCCGTTTCCGGTTAAATAATATCTCAGTTTTAGATTAATATCTTCATCAGCATCAGTGGCCAGTACTTTCAATACATAAGTTCCAGGTGAAATAGATTCATTAACAGATTGCCGATAACGATATCTCAGACAGTATGGCGGGTTGTCATTTGCATCCAGAATTTTAATGAAAATTAAAGTTTTCGCTGTAAATTTTCCATCTGTTGCTATAATCTCAAGTTTGTAAAAGTCAATAACTTCACGGTCTAATGACTTTATAATAGCGAGTTCTCCCGTATCTCTTATTTCAAATTGCGACAAAGAATCTCCGGATATTATACAATAATCGACAAAGGTATTAAGATCAACATCTGCATCTGTTACTGAAACTTGAAGAATAACAGTTCCCGGAAGAGCATCCTCACTAATTGATGTTGTATAATTTGATTGTTTAAATATTGGTGGACTATCATTATAATCCTTAAGACGTATAATGACAGTAGTTTTACCAATATGTTTAGGCTGGCCATGATCTGATCCTATTATTTGAAAACGATATTCACTTTTTTGTTCTTTGTCTAATGGTACTAAAGTTGTTATCCAACCAGAATAAACATCAATGTCAAATATATTGGCCAAATCTCCTACATCATCTGTTAAAAAGTATCGTATGTCACCATTTGAACCGTTGTCAGCATCCCGGGCTGTTACTTTCATAATAGAAGTGCCTTTTTCAACGTTTTCAGCTAATATCAAATTATATGGATTGCTATCGAATATTGGAGCATTATCATTTTCGTCTTGAACATGAAGTACTATTTCTGATATCGCTGTATAAGGTGGTTTTCCACCAATTGTTTCTGCTAAAATTCCAATTAAATGGATATCTTTCTTCTCTCGATCAAGCGTTTTTGCTAATATTAATTCACCACGTTCATCTATTGAAAATTGTTGATCATCGGGATCTTGCGAAATAACTTTAAATGTTGCACTTATGTTTGAAGTTAACTTTACTCTTGTTATTACCGTTCCAGGTGGTGATGTTTCTGATATAAATAATATTCGATCTTTCTTTTCAAATACAGGCAATTGTTGTTGATCGTCAACAATCAACAAATTAACAGGAACATCAGTATGCAAAGAGGGCTTTCCCCCATCACTTGCTCTTATAAAAAATTCAAAAATTTGGTTTATTAGATTGTTTGATAAAGGTTTTTGCATAAAAAGCTCTCCAGTATTTTCGTTTATTGTAAACAAATTTTGAACTTCAGAATTTTGAACGTCGTTGATAGAATATCTTATAACACTATTTTGATTATCGTCTAAATCAATAGCCGTTACCTGAAATTTTTAAATGATTTTTGGAATAATTTTTTTAAAATTTTTATACAATAAAGTTTTAAGTTGTAAAATATCTATTTTAAAATACTTTGTAATTAATTTTATTTATAATATAAAATAATGCATGTTAGTTCACAATTTTATAATAAATTTATAATCAAACAGAAGCAAAGCACAAACTGGAGTGTGATATACTTTAAAAATAAATAAGTAAAATATTAATTATTTAATCTTGCTTTATGTTGAAAATAAAATTTTTAAATATGTTTCCAAAGTTTTCAGTAACTTTTAAAAAGTTTAGATATCTAAAGGTGTTAAAAAATTAATATCTTATTACTAAAATATTGGAAATAATGTCTACATTATTCTGTTATACTGGTGTATAATGCCAATATTCAAAGATTATTCTTGATGACTACCCCTCAATACAATCAACTGAAAAATACCTTAAATTTTGAATAAAAATTTAAAGTTTTTTAAAAAATTATGATGTGAAAGTTTTAAATAGCATTGCAAAGCATGCCGAACGTAGTAAGCGTCATTCAGATTATAAAGATAGTCAAGTCATAGGTTTTCTTTTTTAATAAGCACTGATTAAATTGGTCACAAAAAATAGACAACAACAATTAGTGATAATTGACTAAATAATTATTTAAAAAACTTGGAAGGTTTTAATATTGAAACTTATAATAAAAAAAAAGAAATTATGCAATAACTTTACCTTCATTATTGTTGAGTTTATTGGATGGTTGACATTTATTACAGCTTTATATTCTCGATAAACAAAAACGGGTGCGTTATCATTTTCATCACCAACCTTTACTTTTACTATTGTAAAACCAGATTTACCACCACCATCCGTTGCAATAATTGGAATTTCATAAGATTTTTTCTCCTCACGATCTAGAGATATTTTTGCCTCAATGATACCTTTGTCCTTATCAATGGTAAAATATTCTTTCATTTCATCGGAAAAAATACTATAAGTAATTGTACCGTATTCCCCAAAATCTGCATCAGTAGCTGTAACCTAAGAAAAGAAAAAAGTTATTATAAAGTTGAAGAATTTTGCCGCATTTTATAGAATTCAAAAATTCAAATAAAACTATTGTCAAACAATTTTATACTATTTTATAGTAATAGAAAAACGAAAAATAGTTTAATTTGGAATAAAAATGGTTTTATTTAAAAGAAAATAGTTTAAAATTATTTGAAAAAGGTTTTATTTGAGTGAAAAAAGTATAATTTACTACCTCAACTTAAAACATTGCTACTCTTGAATGAAGGTAATTTATTTAAAATATTTAAGGTTTTGAAAATAAATTTATTAAAATCAATTGAATAATATCAGCTGGATGCAGTATTTCTGTCGTTTACAACGATTTATTATATAAACTCTAAAGTTAATTAATTAGATGAATATATAAATTTAAAAATATTGTAAATATTTTCAACTTTAAAAATCCTACTTTTAAAATCGAAACAAAAAATTATGAAAAAAATTATTAAACATTTTAAGCCAGTATAAATAATAAAATTAATAATTTATTTATAATCGGAACGTCATCAATACGTAGAATTATTTAATTTTTTAATAAATTTTTTTTAAATTTTCCTATTGGTTGTCAGAACTGGGTTTTGAAATGTAAAGGTATGACAAAAATGGTTATTAATTAATTATTTTAAAATTAATAACTTTTTTAAGAGAAAAAATTTGAATAAAATGGACATTGCGGTGCAACAATTCTTAAGCTTGTATACTAAATAGTTTTAAAGTTTAAAATAAAAACGATTTTAAGAAAGTTTAATAAATTAATATATTTTTAAAGCAATATTTACCGTGATAACATGTCTGCCAGCCAATTGGTTTTCATTAATTTTTACATCATACACCAAATGTGCAAATATCGGACTATGTAAGTTTCCTGGTAAAATATTTATTTTAACCCTAGCGAACGTGGTATATACACCATCCGTCACCGAAACATTCAACACCGTTATTGGTTGTTCTGCAAAATTTTGCATGTTTATTAATGTTATAATACCATTCTTTGGATCAATATCATATGTTTGTAATTCATTTCCTTCAGCTATTTTATAAACTAAACTATCATGATCAATGAAATCAGGATCGGATGCTTTTACAATTGTAACAAATTGCCCACGATTGGCATGCTCCGATAAAACGCAACTATATGACGAATGTTCAAATTTCGGTGCATTATCATTCATATCGGCAACTATTTAGGAAACGCAGTTAAATTATATTATATTACTTTTTATTATTTTGAAAATATTTTATGTAATATATTAATAAAATATAACCATAAAATAAAAAAATTATATAAAAACTACATATTTGCTACATTTATGTAAATATTATATTAAATATAATACCTGTAACCCATACATGCGCAGTCGAACTTAAGCTTGGAACACCCTGATCTGTTGCAACAACCGTAAAATGATGCAAACTTCTTGTTTCATGATCTAATGCTTTTTTTATGTAAATTACACCTTCATTGCTGTCCATATGAAAATATTCAGAGTGATTATTTTTGGCATCAGTTTGAATACTATATGTCACTACTCCATTTAATTCGGTATCATTATCACGTGCATGAATACGCAAAATTTGTGTGCCAAAAGGTGCTCCTTCAGATACAGTTACATTGTAAATGTCTTGCTCTATTTCTGGGGGACAATCATTAACATCTTGTACTAATATTGAAACTGGAACTTCCGCTGATACCCCGGATACACTATCTGTAGCACGTATGATTAATTCATAGCTTTGTTTTCGTTCATAATCCAATTCGTCAACAACGTATATTGCACCTAAGATTAAAGTTTTATTATAGCTTATACCAAAATATTTCGTATTTTAAATGATACTATTAATCAAATATCTAGATGAAATATGTATGTGTTCAGCATTTATGTATATTAATTCTTAAAACGTTTGGATGAGGAAATGAAGTGCGAAAATAGCAAAAAAACATTTAAAAGTAAATTAGAAATATATAAATGAATGTTCGTGCATATTTTTGAATTTATTATGAGTTTATGCTATATAATTGTATATTTGTATGATATAATTTGAAAGATATGTGTGCAATTTGTTCTTGTTTTAAATATGTATTATGTATATATAGATACTTATATTAGAATCATAGTATTTATGGTAAAACTAAATAAAATTTGTGCAAGTCTTATATCACATGATAGCATTATGATCTATAATACCAAATAAAATTTTTTTATAATTAAATAAAATAAAATAATAGCATTTTTAATTAAAAAATTACTGGTTTTTGTTTTAATTATTATTATTCTGGTCAATTTTTTTAAATCTTTAACAAAGTAGTGTAAAAATTTAAATATGATGTTGTTTTGAATAGTTCTTGTCCTTAATAAATAATTCTTTATGACTAAATTCATATAACATATTTATATAATTTTATAATCTTACAATTATATTGAAAATTGAAATATGGTAAAAACTTTATAAAGTAGGATGAAGAAGAAATCATATTTATTTTGTATTTTAAAATTTATAATTAACAAAACTACCACAAATTTTATGTAATAAATGTTGGACGTACACAATAAACTATTAATTTACATTTAAATTATATATATTTATAATATGGTATTATTATTAATTATTACTATTTGACAAAATTACTATGCAAATTTGTGTAAGATAATATAATGTTGAAATAATTATAATTAAGTGAATTTAAGTTATAAAAAATAAATAATTATTGGCAAAGAGCTAAGAATGAATCTTTTTATGATTATGTTAAATACGTTAAGCTATATTTTAATATTTAGTATTATATTTAACGGAAAAGATAAAAATTATGTTAAGAACAAAGAAAAAAAGACAAAAACAAACTTGACTATACTTTACTTCAGCCCGCATCAGATTTTCTTTCTCTTAGTTCTGATTCCTAACAACGTCAATCCACAAATAATATTTTTATATTTTTAATTAATCTGTATAGTTAAGAGGTCTATTGACATTAATCTTTTTGTGTTATTTGAAGTCTTTAGCAGCTTTATCGACGTTATTGAGGAACCGGAACTTTACTAAATATATTTGTTTATACACAAGCATATTTGTGCAAAATTGGAATAAAATTCTAAACATGGGAGCTTAAGTAAAGCAAATCTTTGAGCGTTATCACATTTATATTTGCAATCTAAAATACAACTTAAAATTTTCAACATACAATTTTAAAATGATAATTGGTTACATTAAATGAGTAGATTATTTCAATTTTAAGATACTCACAAGGACCATTTTTACTATCCGGAGCTGATGAAAATTAATTATAATTGAAATTAAATAGAAAAATATAAAATAATTTAGTGTATTTCATAATAAATTTTGTTTGAGGAATATAAATAAGAAAAATTCGTAAATATATATATATATATATATTCTGTTAGCGTAGTTTAATGTTAAAAAATAATGAATATCGTTATATAATAAATATTTTATAATGTAGTTATTAAGGAAAGATTGACAAATACAAAGAACAGAATATATCGGGAAAATAAATAAATAAACCATGAGGTTTTGTTATAATTTATTATTAAACATCATAACATCAATAATGAAACCAAAAACCTAAAGTTTAATGAAATATAAGTGTAATAGAATATATATTAAGAAAAATCTCCCAAAATATTATAATTCGTACAATGAAGTATATTTGTGAGAGACTAGAAGTCGCATATTGAAACACTTTGTATGATTTTAACAAAAAACAACTTAAAATATTCGAAAAGGAAAATATAACAAAATATTTTAGCTTAATAATATTAAATATTGTATAATTTAATATTCAGAAGACTAAATTTAATGTTTGTTAAACAATTTTTACTTAAATGTATTTAACTAAATTTTAACGCCGATTAGATGGCACAGTGGGTAACGTTCTGACTTCTTAATCGAAGTGCACATGTTTGAATAAATGATAGTAAATATAAGTACTTTTATTTGGTTTGCCACTTGATTTAACAACTATTTTTTAGTAGGTTACAATCAATACTTAACAGATTATCATCATTCATATTATTGGCAATTTATTTCTTGATTTCTAGTCAACTCAGTTTTCTTTTCATATTTTTGACAATAATTTTACCCAAACACTTTTACATTTAAAAAAACAATAGTTTAAGCATTGGATGAAACAATAATTCAATGCTAAAACTCATCCTTTTTTTGCCATGAAGTTATATAGTTAGATAAATGTATATAATTCATAAATTTATTTTACCAAACCGATAATGAATGGATAAACATACTCCGAAAATTTTTAAAAATTACTCGATTTATCAAATCTTACCCATGTATACGGTAGAGTTAATTGAAATAGGGCTGTCTTTAAAAAACTTTTTATAAATCTAAATAGATAGGGGAAATGATACTGTTTATCTGGAGTGGAATGCAATTATCTTTTTTTAGGAGAAGATATCCATCACAGTCCACAGATATATTTTGCGATCAAAAAATTTCAAAAATAATATTTTTTACTCTATGTTTAATAATATTACCAGTATTAAAGTCTACAGCAAATTCTTCCATTTCGTTGCCTTTTACTATAGTATAAATTAGTTTTCTTCCTAAAGGACTGTCTGCTTGTATAGCAACAGATAAGGGTGAGTAGATTTCGATATTTTCATAAACCGTATCCGAATAAAACTGCTTATTAAAAACAGGCATAGATTTATCAATAACCTGAAATTTAAAAATATTTATTACTGTAAATATGATTATTTATTAACTTTTTTTTAAGTTTTGTTTTTAGGTTGTAAAATGTCACTAGCTACAATTTATTGATTACATATTTTTAAAACTTTTACCTTAACATGAACTGAAACATCAGTTGAGCAAGGAGTAATTGCACCATCATAAGCAGCAATTAATAGTTCGTAATCACGATTATGTCCTTCAAGTGATTGTTTTAGTGTTACTTCACCTGATTTTCTATCAACTTTGAACAATTCACCATGTCCACGTTTCATTTCATAACGTACTTCACCATTTTCGTAACTATCCAAATCAACAGCATGTACTTTTGTAATGATAGAACCCTTGGGATCATCAACCGAAACAACAGCATAATATGGTAAATTGACAAACATTGGACAGTTATCATTTATGTCCAAAACTGTTACATTAACAATTACATGAGCAATTTTAAGTTTTTGATCGTGATCATTTTCAAAATCTGGTAAATTTTGTTCATGTACTAACCCTGAAGGTGGATTGATATTATACTTATGATTATTTTGATGGAAATTCTGTAGTTGATTATTATGTAACGAATTTTTCTCGTAAGAATTTTGTTGGAAATAACTGTTAACATTAGATCGTGCCTCAACTATTAATTCGTAATGATCACAAACTTCTCGATCAAAAATTTTTCCAGTTGTTTCAATAGCACCAGATGTTAAGCCAATTCGAAACATATCGGTTGGATTTAAAATACGGAATTCAATATGTTCATTTAATGTAGCACCAAGAACATTAACAACAGTAACAGCTGTAATTTTTGTTGAATTTTCACTAATTGAACCTTCATATACCAGACGTTGAAATCTTAAACCGGATTGTTCAGAATTTTGAACTTTGATATTTACATTTACAACTTTCGAGTATTTGCCATCTGATGCCCGAACATGAAGTTTATAAAAAGATTCCATACGTTCAACATCTCTGTAAACAACAACAAAAGCAAGACAAAATTAAATGTAGTGATTAAAATTTTGAACATCATAAATAAAAACTACATTATTTTGGATACTAAAAACTAAAATAAGATATTTAAAAAATTGCGGCCTTTTTTTTTTTTTTATTACACATTTTAATAAACTGCTCACCTTGTTGTAATAATGCCATTTTTTGAATTAATTGAAAATGCACCGGCTGTGTTACCTTCAATTATATCATATCGCAATGTTGAATTTTCTGAACTATCTGGATCACTTGCGTTAACCTGAACTAGTACAACATTTTGATATGTGGGCAGCAACAAGGTTACATTATATTCAGTTTTATCAAATATTGGGGCGCAGTCGTTGACATCTGTGACAGTTATAACTACTCGCGCTGTTAAATCTGATGAAAATCGAGGTTTGCCTAAATCAGTTACCTAAAATAATTTACCATGTATATATTATACGCATTCAATAAGATTATTTATATCTTATAACTTTTGTTTTAAGGTATATGTTACTAATATTTTTTTAATCAACTATAAGGTAGTAGCTAATTTATTTCTTTGTTAACAATCGAATTCTATAGAAGACATGATTATTCTAATTTTATAAAAACAAAACAAATGTATTTGTTTTCTCAACAAATTTTATGAGCTTTCTAGCAATCGTACAAAATAATTTCGTAGATTTGGAAATATAATATATATAACAACTTATTATCATAGATTACCACCATGAATTAAAAATATTAATATTTCGTTTTCAATAATATTAAAATATTATACTTTCTTTTCTTTACTTTTTATTAATATTTTTAAAAATAATTAAAATTTAAAATGTGCAAAATATGCATGTATATATTTGACATTTGTCTACAAAATCGAAAGAGAAAGTAGATTAAAATAGCAATATAAAAAATTATGGAACATGCGCAAACAATTTTAATTCTTTATATCATGACTCAGAAGTCACAATTATCATTGACCATTTGAAATTCAACAAAACAACGGTTTTATAACCGTAATACAGAAGATACGTTCACTTCACAAGGGTTGCAAATTTAAAGTATTACAGCAATACAATATAACTCATATTTTTTGTTTAATTTATTTATATGTTTTTTTTTTGTTTTACTAGTTTTTTTTTAATTAAAATTTTATAAAAGTTCTTTAACAAACTACTTTCAAATTTATAAAATTATAGTAAATTATAAAATAGATGTTTTTACACCTATTAATATACAATGAGTGTTTTTACTTAAAATATAGTTTTTTTATTACCTTAACATGAAAATCATATACGGGAATTTTTTCATGATCTAATAGCATCACTGTTTTAATAGCACCTGTTGTTGAATCAATATGGAAATATCGCTTCGGTAAACTTTCAACAATGTCATAATGTAGAAGGGCATTTAATCCTGAATCAGCATCAAATGCTTTTATTACAAGTGGACTGAAATTAAAAAACAATTTATATAAATTTTTTTATGAAATTAAATTTCAATATACAACTACAACAAAACACTTACTTCTATTTTAATACCTATCAACTTTAAACAAATTCTTTTAAAATTGATTTAGAGATTAAATTTCATTCGACTGATTGTTTTAACTGTAATTGTACAAATCATTACAACCGTCAAATCAACTTAGAATTGAATGGTAAGTATTCAACAAATTAGTTGTGCATATATGTAATAAAATAACTATATGAATTAAAGCTTTTTGTTCAAAATTTTTTTTTTCAAAATCTCTTTTATGGAGTATGTAATGAAGTATGAAATTACAAGTTGCGGTGGGACATATTTCAATGCAACAGACAACAGACATCTGTTACTAAAATAGAAATTTTAACTGATGGCTATTTGGCAAGAATTAAATCTTTTCCCATTATCGATTCATCTTAACTTTATGAGTGATCGACCTCAAGTTTCTGTTATATATGCACATATAAAAAGAATAAGTGAAAAGGAAAGATCATATTTCAAAATTTTAAATTCTCCGACTGTGAATATAAAGATGTATACGTAATAAAATTTTTCACAAGAAATTATAAATAAATGCTTTATTTATTCTATTCGTTCTTGTGCTTTAGCTAATAATTTTATATTAAATTGTTCATTAACCCCAACGAACCTTTAAGTTTCATTTTAATTTTTTTTTCTTTAATTCTACTATTTATTTCTAAAATTTTATTTTATTTTTAATTAATTACGTAATGTATAAGTACCCAACAATTATTTAATATTAAATTAATATAAAAAAAAATATATTAAATAAAATTCTGGTTGAATTAATAAAATACAAATTTATGCAAACATAATAAATAAAATGTTTGCAAACATAAAATCAAAACTAAATGTTTGATTTACAAAAATGAGTATGTGAAAAATTATTGCATGTTACTATTTTTAATAATGTAATTTAAGTTATATTTAAATTTCTACAAACTTTAATAAAAATATTATTTTACCTTCTGTTGGACGATAAATTATTGTTCAGCAAAGATTGATGAACTGCACTTTGCTTATTATAGTTTTCAAACGAGAACTTATTTTCTTTTGATGAGTTTTTAATAACTGGGTCATTTTGAGATGTCGATGAACTAGTTATAGATTTTACAGATGGTGTTAATATTAACGATGCTATTGGTGCAGCTTCAGATATTTCCCCTTCATAAAGATTTTGCAAAAAATATGGTACATTGTCATTTTGATCAAGTATGTGAATGATTGCAGAACAAGCTGCTGAAACAGATGCTAAGTTTGTAGCACGAATTGTTAAATTAAAAAATCTATAAAAAAAAATATAAACATAAATTTGTTTTTAACTTTTTTTTAACAATACTTACTTATTTTTTTCATAATCTAAAAAATCTTTCGTTGTAACTACACCAGTCGAAGGATTTATTTGAAAAATGTCACCAAAATTACCGTTCACAATTTCATAAAACACAGATGAAGTAGAACGTGCTTCAATTTGCATAACAAACATACCAATTGGTAAATTTTCATATATTTCTGCTGCTAATTGATTGTTGATAAAACGTGGTGGATCATTATCTGCCATTGTTACAACGATATGAACAGGAATTTGAGATGACATTGATGGATTACCACCATCGGTTGCTTTAACTTGTAACATATATTCTGGCATTGAATTAATATCCAAGTCTTTAGCAACTGTTAAGTGTCCTAAGACTGAATCGATTTCAAAAACGTTTCCAATGTTTCCACTTACAATAGAATAAGTGATTTTTGAATTTTTACCTAGATCACGATCAATTGCTAATAACTGAACGATTTTGGTTCCAATAGCTGCAGTTTCAAAAACTTTTCCTTGTATAATTTTGCTGCTAAATTCTGGCGCATGATCGTTGTGATCATGAACAGTTATAATAATTTTTGCATAATTTCTTTTAGCTGGGGTTCCTTGGTCTTTAGCTATTACAATTAAAACATGCTTGGACATTAATTCACGATCCAAACGTTGAGTTACAATAACATTTCCTGTTATACTATCAATTCGAAATAATGTTAATGAAATTGGATTACGTGCAGCATGGAGAGTATAAAAGATTTTTTTATCTTCATCCATATCAGTAGCATGAAGTTGAAGTATTTCAGATTCTTCTTCAATATTTTCAGATATATCAACTTTGTAAATTGACTGAGTAAATTCTGGACGATGATCATTTATATCGATAACATTAACATATAATTGAGTTTTAATGATATGAACACCATCAGTAACACTTATTGTCAAATTGTAATATTTTTGAACTTCCCAGTCTAACGATTTTGCCAATAACACGTTACCATTATCTCGACCAATATAAAATTCGTTGCGAGAATCTCCTTCTAGAAATTTAATAAATAATTTTTCAGTGAAAATCTTAAAATTTAATATTTTCAAATCAAAAACTAAAAATTTTTCTTAATATTGGTTTAAATTACACAATAAAGAAAAACTACTTGCCTATAATATCATACCACAATTGTTCATTATCTTCATCTGTTGCTTGTATTAAGGTTACCAAAAAACCAGGCCGATCACTTTCAGTAACTTCAACTTCATGTTCTAAAGATTTAACAATTGGGGCATGTTCCGATTTTTCTGGTATTGGAACAACGACGACGTTAACACGAGTTGTATGAGAGCGTTTCGGTTGGCCATTATCTTCAGCTTTTACTGCCAAATCATATTCAGTATCAGCTTCAAATGGTTTTGCTGCATATATGACCCCTGTATTGGGATGAATTCGAAACTTTGTTTTACCCTTACCAGATTTAATGGCGTATGTAACTCGTCCATTTTCACCTGAATCATTATCAATTGCAAGTACCTAATTATAAAAATTCCTTTTAAAATTCACACAACTTTCAAATAAAAAAAATACATTTTAAATTGTATATTATGACGTATATATATATGGTCTTTTAAAATTGTTTGCTATATTTTCTTATTCATAATGATAATTCCGTTTTATAAGTTTTTACTTGAAATACTTCATGAATCATGAATGACGGAAAACCGTATTTCACTCAATAACTTATAAAATTACCATTCAGCACAATAGTAAAATGAAGCAAAAATATAAATAAATAACTTAAATTTTGTATAAACTTAGTTAAAAAAAAAAATCTGATGAAAAGCTAACAAAAAGCAAGATGAAATGAAAAGGCACTGCAAGATCAAGTCGATTAAGACCCTGAATTTTAAACAAAAATATAGTCTTTATCATATTGTGTATTAACTAAAAATTGAAATTGTTGTGTTAATAATTAAATGGTTGCGAACAAAATAAATACTTTATATAAATTAATACTATATTTTTCCCAAAAGGCAAAAATAGTGCAGAATTGTAAACCATAAACATGCTTAATACGGGGTCAGAGACAATTGTTATAATTTTGGATTCTAAAGTTTATTTTATTGTAAATTCTAACGGCTCTTAAAATTATAGTCATTTTCGATTGCAGTACGATAAGATAAACTGGGTTTTATTTAAAGTTAGGAAAAAAATTTAGACAAAACACTGATGTACAACCAACCACAATGAGAAACATTAAACTTTCATTATTGTAAAAAACCAGGAGGCATTGATGATACATCTTCTGTTAATACAGGTTAAAACAAAATTGTTTGAATATTACTTCAAGAAAATTTTGAGCAGATATTCAAGTTACAGGTGATTAAAAATCAGTTTAACTGTTTAGGACCTCTAACAACTCCTTTTAGGTTAAAAACAGTTTAGACAGAAGTTTAACTTCAGTTTAAAAAACTGACGAGTGAAAAGTGAGTACACTGCCAATTTGAATTACAGTATTGCCATAATTGATACGATATATTACAACAAACCTTTCCACCTTCTTTTGGAAGTTTATGCGTATCGTGTTTAAAAAATAAATATTTCAAAAGCGGAATATTGATAATTGTGGTAAACAAATGGTGACAAAACTTATGGCACAACGCTTAATTGAATTAAATTAAACTCTATTAATTTCCGTAGAGAACGTAATTTTCGAGCAGTGATAGATAAAGTATGTATATTTAAATATTTCGTCAATACTCCAGGCTGCAGGTGTAATAGAAACAAAATTTAAACTTTTGTAAATTTTTTTCTTCTATAACCCTAATACCACCACACAAATGTTTTTAAACGATTTTAAACTTGTTGGCTTTCAAGTTATCAAAGGCTTTTAATTAATTTTTGTTTTAAATTATTAACAACAATTGGCAATCTTAAAAATATTTAATTTATATTTTCTTATAAGTTAATGCATATTTTATAAAATATTTATTATTGAAATCTGATTTGTGTAATTTTCGTAATTTGAAGTCATGAAAAGAAATATTTTTAAATTAACATATTAAACGAATTGAAAGAAACGACATTTTCAACAAGAGTGGACCTGAATTAAACATATGTTGTAAGACAAGAAATCCAATTATTTATATAATGTTTAAATAACTTTTAATTTAATGCATAATGTCTTTAACTACATGCACTAAAAAATTATTAAAAAATTTAATATAAAAAAATTTTAAATGATTATATTATAAATGATATAATATAAATGATTAATATTTAATTTTTAATTAATAGTTATAAAAAAGTTATTTAATAATATTTTAAATATTTTCCAATTAAACTTAGTTTTTCTAAAATAAAAATTAATGAAATGATATTTTTCTTAATGCATATAGCAATGTACGACTTGGAACCAATTTAAAATAAAAACTGTTAAGTATATTTGTATGTATACCAATTTAAAAACAAAAAAATTAATAACATTTAAATTAAGCTAAAAATAACATGCATTTAAAAAAGTTAATCTGTAAAAAAATGTACCTAAACTCTAATTTGAATAAAATATAATTAATACTTTTAAAATTTTAAAATTTGTGTTTTGTGAAAATATTTAATTAAATTTTTATGAGTTTTGGATGTAAAAATTTAACTTATTAAATACATAATTTAATTTTGTCAATGTGTGCAAACTCAACTATTATTAAAAAATTTTAAACTTTTATTTAGTAGTTTATTTTTTAAATATTTATTGCATTAACAAATAATCTTAGTATTGGTATATTAAAGAAACTAATTGTTCTTCAATATCAATTACTTATTTATTACAAGCGCATTAGATAAAAGTTTAGTTGAAAAAAAAAACTGGTGGCGCCAGAGTTTTTTTTAACGCTTTCTGTAACTCGTCGAAATAATAATAATATTATTATTAATATTCAATAACATTTTATAATATTAAAAAAGATATAAGTTTCTGGTTGCTAAATGTATGATTAATTATCAACTGTTTACATACATATATCTGTTTAACAATTACATCAACTGTTGATAAAACAATAAGAGCGACAAAAAACAAATAAAACCTCTAAATAAACGTAATAAACAAAAATTCGCCAAACAAATGTCTTAAGTGTATGTAAATGATGCAGAAAAAGATAAACATAACGAATATTTTGTTTACCCAAAATACAGGAACAAATCCCTTTAAATCTGATTCTTTATATATTTCCCACGTTGCATTTTCAAATCCAAAATCCTGATCTTGTTGATTTTGTTGCTGTTGATGATGTTGAGTATAACGAGTTTTAGATCGCTTAAAAAGGGGAATGAACAATTTTTTTATCCGTCAGAAATAAGAGTTTTAATTTTTATTTTAAAATACATAATTATATTTTCCATGAAACTTAGTCATATACACATACATTTTCATATTTCATATAATCATGTATTCTGATGAAACGTAAAATATATCCGACAAACAAACAAGTCAACAACGATTTTAATAACAAATGAAATTAAAATAATAAGTATAATATAAACACCAAAAAAAAAAAAAAACATCAAAAACATAAACCTAAATATAAAACTTTCAAAATAAACTTTTTCGTTATTTGAATCTTTATTCTCTAAGAATAACCTTCATAAACTTGCTTTAATTAAGATTTACCAAGTGACCAATATACGTGATACATTTTTATATCTGTGATATTCACGTTTAAAATAGATCGATCGGACATAATGGACATAATTATATGGTTTAGGTCAGCATCAAAAAGTAAATCGATTAAGCTAGGTGTGCCGTGCTTTCGTCTGTCTGTCAGCATGATAATTTCAAAACCAAAGAGCTATGGTTTTTACATTCACCGAAAGTAATTTTGAAAAAAATTGAGGATTTCTTTTACTTTTGTTTGTATCATAATACTAATTGTTCTATTTGAAAAATACTAATACGTCTAGGGGGGAGAAACCGATTTATATAATTAGTAGTTAAGCTCTTTTAAAAAATTTTAAATTTTTAGAGAATTCGAAAAAATGGCAAGCTATTTTGCAAAATTTTAATTTTTCGGATCAGAAAATTGTATTAAATATTTTAATCAAGTCTTTATTTCATTGACATGGTTATAAATAAATTATAATATAAATGTTAAGATAATTCAAATTGCAACGCCGAAATATTAAGATTTGGTCCAAAAATTATTTTTAAAATAAATTATGTAAATAATACCTACGATAGAGTTAAAACATTTTAATTTTATAGTAGTAGTAAATCGAAAGATACATTTTTGTTCCAAATATTACATAATTAAAATCGCTTAATTATAAATTGTAAGAATTCTTTTTTTATATTTTTTTTCCTTCATTAAAAAATTTGGAAATGTATTAACAAAACTTAGCATGTTAATCAAATCAAACAAATTTGTTTGTATATGTTAAACAGATCTTTAAGATTAAGAAATAATTTTTAAATTAATATTTTTAATATAACTAACATTTTTTTAAAATTTAACCTTAAATAACTTCACAAAGGAAAACAAATAAGAAACTTAACTTAATATAAAAAAATAAATCAACACAGTCTCGGAAAAATGTAAGTATTTTAAACGTTATTGATTCGCATATATTACATTAAGTTTAGTTCTTCAGGTAAGTATTTACTACTAACGTGGATACATAATACATAATTTTGTAACTACTAACGTGGATACATAATACATAATAATTAACACATTTCTAAAATTTACCTGAAATATGGGTTGATCAATTTTTGCGGTAGCTGGAATCTGAACTTTATAAAATCTTTGATCAAATTCCGGACTTTGATCATTAATATCATCAACTGTAATGACAACTCTTGTTGTGGATGAAAGCTGTGGTCGACCATTATCTGACACAGAAATCTATAAATAAAATGATTAAAATGAATCGAAAATATTTTAACATGGTTTAAATTTCAATTATTAAAACGAACACTTTTCAACATACAGTTATTCAAAAAATCAATTTAAAAGAATCTATTTTATTTTTTTTTTAACCTTGCTTATAAAATTTTTTAGAATTGATTATTTTGATTAAAGGTTAGTATCTTGTACTGCATTTTTTAAAATGTTTAGTTAAAATAATATTAACAACAATAACAGTTATAAAAAAAATATATATAACATAATTACCTCAAGAATATGTTCTGATTGATTTTCACGATCTAATTTACGAGCTGTTGTGGTTATAATACCTATAAAATAAAGATATAAATTTTTGATATTATTATACTATTTCTTAACAATTTAATAGTTAAAAAATAATGTAGCTTTATTATTTAACATAAAAATTTTTTATAACTAATTTTTTCGCAAATAGTACAAGGCATTGAGACGAAAACTTTAAATTCGAGCTATAAGCCACAAACTTATCTACTAAATTACATCACCGAAGCCTAATATTATTATTAATTTTTTCAATGCAGTTGTTTCTCGTTTTTAAGCTTTGACAATTAAATGATTTTGAACCCGAGACACTTCAGTTGAAAGGCCGACGTCCTAATCACAACGTCACCGATCGGATTACAAGGTTTTATAAAAATAAAAGAAAATGATTTACCACTTGAACTATTTATTGCAAAAAATTCTCCAGGATTTCCTGATATAATACGATATGTAATACGTTTATTAGGATCTATGTCATCATCCTCAGCAATCAGTTGCAAAATTTTTTTACCAGAGGAACTTCCTTCCGGAATTGATGCATAATAAACAGGATGTTGTGTTAAAGGTACATTATCATTTTCATTAAGAACTTCAACATAAACCTAAAATGTAGAAAAAAATTCTGTAACAAATGTGTAAAACTATTATTTTTAATAGGTTATTTTCAAGAAACATTAAATTTATGCACACTATCTTTGATCCTATATAAGTTTTATAATTTTCTTCAAAATGTATTTACCTGTACACATGAATGTAATGGTACAACAGCTTGATCTTGAGCACATATAGTTAACCAATAATGAGGTTTAACTTCGATATCTAAAGATGCCAACGTTTTTAAAGACCCTAAAAAATAAAATAGATAAAACTAGTTTTAATTTTTATATTAAACTTCATTAGTAATTTAAATTATGGAAAAGTTTCTTTTTCGAAAAAAAAATAAAAAATTTAATCATTAATTAACGAAAAAAGTAACAGATGAAATTAAAATAAAAAAATCCTAAATAAGATATTTATAAATTTTAAAATTTTACCTTCATTAGTAATTGTAAATATCCCTAAACCATCGCCACCCCGTATGGAATAGGTAATTTTTGAATCTGGTCCTGGTGGATCAGCATCAGTTGCTATAATATTCATTACATGAGTATCTGGAGGTTGATTTTCTAGGACACTGCCTGTCAGTACAAAATCTGGAAATTCTGGAGCATGTCTATTTTCATTCACATCAATGACTTCTATAATTACTGTTGCTTCAGAAGATAAAGCCGGTGTACCGCGATCTATTGCACGAACAGTAAAACTGTGAACTTGTCGCTCTTCATAATCAAGAAAACTTTCGGTTCGTATTGTTCCACTATACTTATCAATTTTGAATAGTTTTTCATCATCATCCTCTTCACTAAGAGAATATAAAACTTCTCCACTTGGCCCAATATCCAAATCTGTTGCACTAACAATTGCAATTACGGTTCCTCGAGGAATATCTTCACGAACTCTAAATGTGTATTCTGTCAATGTGAACTCGGGTGCGTTGTCGTTAATATCGTCAACGCTTACTCTAACAAGAGCATCTGAATGTAAGGTTGTTGTTGTCAATTTATTTTTTCTAGGAAATCCACCATCTGTTGCGCGAATTCTAAGCTCATAGATTTCTTGACGTTCCCTATCTAAACGATTACTAACAAACAAAACCCCGGTTTTTGGATCTACTTGAAAATCCTCTGTATCTGTAATCATTGAATAACTAATAGCTGCATTATCACCTAAATCAGCGTCTGTAGCGTTTAACTGAAAAATTATTGTTCCATTAATCGCATTTTCTGTAACCCGAAAAGATGCTAGAGGTTTAGAAAACTTAGGAGGATTGTCATTTTCATCAATTACAAATATTGGCAGCATTTTTGATAAAGATTTTTGTGGCTTTCCTAAATCATATACTGTGACATTTAAAATATATTCATCCTCACGTTCTCTGTCTAAATATCCTATAATTTGCAGTTCCCCAGTTTCAGGATCTATTCGAAAAACCGAATCATGATCTCCATCAGATATTCCATACACTAGTTTTCCATTATAACCCAAATCGCGGTCGCGAGCTTTTATCCATCCAACCGTTGTACCTAATGCTACCGTCTCATTAATTTTTAACTCATTGGGAAAATCCACAAATTCTGGCGTATGCTGATTTTCACCATATCGACTTGGCATCATTACAAAATCATCATGTGTACTATATTCTCTACCAGGCATATTATTTTTTTCAGCTGCAGCTAAAATTTCAGCTTGTCGTCTAATTACACCTGTATCACGACATTCAAAATGACTACTTTCTTCTACAGGATGCCCTAGACGATTTATTTGATTAGGAAACACACTCCCGGAAACAGCAAAATTTTTTTTAGCATTAATTAAATTTATTCTAATAGTCATTATGTCAGCAAAATGTGTACCATCTGTTGCAGTCACATTAACAATTCGTTCTTCAGTACCAACATCAATTAAATCACAACCAATTGAAATCACTCCCGATGTCAGATCTAAATTAAAACAATTATCTTCGTTTCCTGAAACCATACGATAGCTGATATAATTTCCGGAATCAAAATCAATAGCTGATAAAGTTAAAATTTCAGTTCCAATAGGAAGCTCTCTAGGAATATGACCAACACAATCAACTCTTTCAAATTGAGGCCTGTTGTCATTAACATCACGAATTCGAATAATTAATTCCATTTCAGTTTGTCGTCTATAAGGCAAGCCCCAATCTGATGCTCTTAAACTTAAAATATATTCTCTTCGCATACTTTCATAATCTATTAGTTTTGAAGTTCTAACAACGCCCGAAAAATGATCAATATCAAATGGCACATCATTTAAATTGGCTATACTATAAGAAATATACGCATTTTCCCCAGAATCACGATCGCGTGCTGTGACCTTTGTCACTGTGGTTCCTGATGGTTCATTTTCATCAATCCATATTGTTTTATTAAGATTTTCAAATACTGGATCATTATCATTTGTATCCTGCACATTTACTTTTACTTTAGCCGATGATTGCATTCGCATACCGGTATTGCCCTGATCAATTGCAGACACAGTCAATGTGTAAAAAGCTTTAGTTTCTGCATCTAATGGTTTTTGTGTATATAACATTCCAGTATCGGGATTTATTCGAAATTCTCCCCCTTCGTTACCTCCAACTATTTCAAGAAATACTAAAGCATTTTTTCCCTGGTCACGATCCGTAACCTTAAGTCTTATCACAGGTGTATTTGGTGGCGAGGTTTCTGGTACAGAAACTTCATATATTTCTCGATTAAATATTGGGGCATTATCATTTATATCAGCTAAATGTACAGGCACTATTTTATAACTTGATTGTGGAGGAATACCATTATCTACAGCGCGTAATGTTAAGTTGTAACCTAAAGGAGTTTGTTCACGATCTAAAAGTAGTTGAATTTCAATATTATATTCTCCAGACTTGTCAGTTTTCGTAATACGAAAATGACCATCTGGGTCACCGTTAACAATATCTAGACTTTTTATTTGTCCATGAATTCCTTGATCTTTATCAGTAACGCGTACTATTCCATAAATATTGGCAGTTGGTCCTTCAAAAATTTCTGGCAGTGCTTGAACATATATGTCTGGAGTAAAGAGATTCACCTACAAATTAAAAGAATAAAAAAAAAATAATTTATTTTAGTATATTTAAAAATAAATAGAAAATACACGGGGAAAATTATATTTGCTCTTGTCAACTTTTAGATACCCGTGAATACCCACTATGGCGTATAAAATATAGTAAACCGTTATTTATTTCCCTTATGCTATTACATATATTATAAAAAAAAATATAAAATAGTAAAATAGTTAAAAAAAATTTCACTCATCCTACCCCATAATTTTAGCTTAAAAAAAAACAATGGCCCACACTAAAAGTTAGTCCGAGTGATGCCCAAATTAGATTTACAGTTATCGAACTGACAATTTTGTATGACAACTACCCAAAAATTCACCCGTTACATTTTGAAACTTCATATAAGCGCTTGATTCGTTATGAACCTAACCGTGTGTAATTTTAATTTTCGTAGTATAATTAGTTTTAAAGAAATTCATATTGGTGCAAAAAAGTTGTATGACAGCTCCCTGAAGCCTTGGTCCGATTTTAACCAAAAACAATAAGGAACCTAGAAATTGTCTAAAAATGACTTTGTGTGAATTTCAAAACTCTAGCTCTTTTAGTTTTTGAGTTATCGTGCTGACACACGATTTACTTTTCGATGCTGATCGGATACGTACCCTTGACACTATATCTAGTTCGTCTAGATCAATGCGTTACAAACGGAGGAGCAATTTTAAAATACCGATCCATATATGTATGCAGGGGTATAAAAAGCAAGAGGTTTTTATAAATGGAAACCGATTCAATGTAATTTTAAAAATTTTTTGTACAAATTCTGACTAAAATTAAAATAAAAAAAAATAAAACATTTGTTAATGAGTAATGAAGTCCTTTCTAAAATTTTAAATTTGGGTAAGTATACCCATGAAGATAAAAAAGTCTTATGACGCTATTTAAAAACTTTTTAACATTTAATAAAATTTTGAAAGAATTTGGTCTTTGTTATATACTACTATATATATTACATATTCTTGGTCTTTCTGAAATTGTTTATATTTATCAGTAACTGTAAAATTAAACTGATTAACTAATATATATTAGTTATTTTGAAAAATAAAGGCTAGTATAACAAAATTTATATGATGTACATACCGGTTCAACCTTAATTGTTACTTTAGCCTTGCTGGCTTGATTCAGTCTATGGTTAGCACCTGTTCCTCGGTCAGTTGCTAGCACCGTTATTTCATGTAATGATTTTTCAACATATTTTAAATGACGCGTCAGTGATATAACACCACTGGTTGGATGTATTGCGAAATAATCATTGTCATCCAAAAAACTATAATAAATTTCTCCATTAATACCTAAATCAGCATCTTCAGCCATTACTTTTAAAATTGATTTGTGCAATGGCATATCTTCTGGCACTGTTTTTAAATATTCTGTCGGATAAAATAAAGGACTCAAATCATTTCGATCCAAAACTCTTAATATAACTGTCGTTTCGCATTCATAAACATGCTTTCCATTTATTTCGAATTGTGTTGCTAATGCTTTTATACCTAATTTATATTCTTCTGTTTTTTCACGATTTAATATTACAATACCTGTGCGAGTCCGAATTGCTAAGAATACAAAATCACCTACTAAGCGTTCTTCAGCTTTAAATAATTTATCACGATCACCACTAACTATACGAAATTTAACATCTAATTTTGGTATTACCCGAATACCTAGACGATCTTCATTAGGAGGTTGAAGTGCGTACGTTTTTCCAACACTATTTTCTGGTATTGTAACATTATATAAAGGTTGATCAAATTGAAACAAATATGTTGTATGATCATTTACTTCGTCATTTTGTATTTCTTTATGCTGCCAATTTTGTTTATCAAAAAGTGCACTTACAGTTGATGTTGAAATAGACGATAAAGAATGTGATGAAGATAATAATGGTAAATATAAAGATTCTGTAACATTATTTGCACTAGTTGTTGATTTATATAAAATTTTATTTGAAGATTGTTGTGCTCTTCTGTCAGATTGTATAGAATTTGCAGTATAATTTAGGGCACCCAATAAAATGAACCAAAATAAATTTGATCCTAAATAAGTTCTAAGTACACCGCTTATTTTACACCGCATTTTATTTAAGTTTTTTTGTTTTTCTCATTTGTGGAATCATTGCTTATACTTAAACTTTTGGTACAGTTGCAGTACAATTTTGTTGGCAATTCTGCAAATAGAAAAAAAATTAAAATATAATTAATAAAGTTAATCACCCTCAATTCAATATACATTAAGTAATACGAGTACAACTTAGTTATACAAGTAATTATAATTTATCAATAAAACATTCCTTATAATCTTAATTTTGTATTTTAATTTTATAAATTTATAAAAAAGGGGGACATAAAATTATCTAATTACTTTGAAATCAAATTTGAATTCCGTAACTAAAATTACACCTTAAATACTTACTACATTTTGAAAAATTTAGTGTTATAAAACGACTTTATCAAACCTTAGGTTAGGAACCTTCAAATTTAAAAAAAAAATATTATTCAAGGAATTGGGTCATTCCTTTTTTATCAACATTTACTTGCGATATGAAAACTTTAGTATTTTGACAAACAATGAGAATTGGGAAAACTTTAAAGTAAGTAAAAATCAAATGCAAAATAAGTTTAGTATTTTAAATCACGGATAATATTAGTGCTTGTTTTAATTCAACAGAAATATTGTGAACTTTTATAAAATTGTGGCATTCCGCTTTAATTCCACCATTTATAAAGTTGATACAGAAACTGAGCTCCAGATAATGCAGGAGAAACTTTAAAGCGTTGAAATGATAAAACCTCTCAACAATTTTATTATTAATTTCAGATTTGAAGACTATAAAATGAAAATTGATTTCTTAAAAAAAAAAACAGATATAAAAGCAATAAAAACTATATTTTAACTAATATTCCAGTAATACAAGGGATTACTATGCAAGTTAACAAATTATAAAAGTATTCTAATGCCAGACCATAATTTGGTAAATCGAGATACAGGTTAATAAATGTAGTGGTAATTTACTTTTCACTCTGTTAGTTTTAAATAAATAAAGAACCGAATTTCTATTATTTTAAATATGATCCATGCATACAAAGTACTAGATGTGGGCTTAGTTGGTAAAATCGCCACTAATCAATTAATTTGGAATTTCAGTTTTTATTCAATACTTAAATAAATACTTAAATATTTTATTTAATTCACTTTGTTACTGATAAAACCAGTAGCAGAAGTATCACATTTGTGGCAATATCTCCTTCAAAAGTCTTTTGTCACAGATCAGCTTTACTTCAATCAATTGTGATTATATAAAGTAAAAGTTTATTTTTTTTTTCGTTAATTTTAATTTCAGAATTTTTAAACCAAAAATGAAATTCTTTTGTAATTTACTAAAGGTTTGAACTATATTTAGAAGACCATTAAAACTGAAATGACCATAACTGTAAATTAGTTTTTTATAAATAGATCAAATAAAATTGGTATTAATTGGCTCCATTATATATAATTATTAAAATAATATCTTTTAACTTTCTCTTTTTTTTAGCTTTTTACTTACAATTATTTTAAAGTAATTGATCAGTTAGATTTGTTCTAAATTCTTTTGAAGTTATTAAATATTATCAACATTTTTGCATTTTACAGGTTCAGCTCTTCAAATATGATTAGAACTCTATTCAGATAGAGTTTTTTACTCTAGTTTTAAAAAACTCCAATTCAATTCGCTGATCGCCGGTCCGATTCATCATCCCATCTAAACGTTTTAAAACTTTTTCGGTTTTTTTTTTGAAAATTCGCAAAAAGTATAACTATACTGAAGTGATTTCGGTTCGATATGAAAATATTCACTAAGTATTACAAAATTATCAATATTCTGAGAACGCGACTAACTATTGGCAATATAAATTAATTACAATTGATCTCTAGCCTAGAAGAATCAGTAATGAAGAACTATGGCAAATAACAAAATAGCAACCTTGTTATAGTGCAAGTAAAAAGCCGAAACTGGCGATGGATTGGTAATACCATAAGAAGATCTGCCTTAAACATTGTCCGACAAGCGCTAGAGTGGAACCCTCAAGGAAAACGGAGTGTCGGAGGCATAACATGGCGCAGAATGGTAGAAAAAGAAATATTAGGTAGCGGAAAAACTTGGGTGCAAATAAAGCAGATGGCCAATAAGAAAGTAAAATCGAGAGGTAAGTGGAATCCCTATGTCCCGAAAGGAGGTAAGAGAAGGCAAAGAAAAAAATTTTATTTAATAAATACTCTATCTACTTATATAGATAAATACTCTACAATTGAATTTTATGAACTTCTGATAATTTTATTAACTCTAGTGTAAAATTAAGATATGAGTTGATGTTCTCCTCAATTAATTTAATAAATTTAAAGTAAGTAGACATATTTACAAAGATACATATATATATATATATATATATATATATATATATACATAATAAACAATAGCCTAACCCTGCATCACACAAAGATTTATTTTACATCACTTGATAATGTATTAAATTAAATTTAGTTTTTTTATAAAATATTTAAGTCTTAGTAAGCAAATAAAAAAGTTAAAAGGTCAACAAATGGAATTCAATGCTTTCATTAATATCAAATGAAATAATTTGGTGATATTTTTGGGTATCATAAAATTCTTTTAGAATAAACTTAATTATAATCAATTAAATTTTTTATAAATAATGTTTGTATTTAACCCCTTATTTAAAACTTTTTTATTTACTAAGTATTAAAAATTAAACAATTAGGTTATTGAAAGTTAAAATATAATAATATGTAATAGATCAGTGAATGAAAAATTTCTTATTTATGAGCCATTGAATATAAGTAAATGGTTCATAAAATCTTTTATAAATTTAACTATAACTAGTTAGATATTACTGGTAATTTTTGAAACAAAAATTTTTGACGAGCTTCGTTATCCATTTAACTATCACTCTTATTCTGATAGACTTATCACTTCTGAGAAGCGCTCCTCTATCACGTTTCCCTTCAAAAAAAAAATTATCACGTCTGACTATTCTGGAAAACTGGTGATGAAACTTTTATTTTGAGGTGATGTCAGTTTTATAAAGTTGGTAGACATTACAAATTTTTTGTTTTTACTTTTGAGTTTTTGTTCCTGCCAACTCAAAAGTTATAAAAATAAATATGTAATAGTTTTTTTAATTTGTATGATATCTTCTGAATATGAAGAAAAAAAACTAAATACCAGAATAGTAGAAGAAGTATAAGAAATAATTCAAATCCTTATGAATTAAATTTTTATTATATTATGTACCTTTCATTTTCACATTAATAAGATCAACATATTTTTTATTTTAACATTCTTTACCCATAACTGAAATTAAAATTTATGAAATTCATTATTTATTTTTGGAACATTAGAATTTTTTCAGATACCTAAACCTCTTCGTAGGCAAATTTAGAAGTGATGCCAAACGTCGTAGGAAAAGTCTTCCAAAATAGACTAAGGTGATGATTTTTCCAACTGACATTACGTCAAACTAATAACATCACGAAAATGTCACTTTTGAGTCTATCAGAATAGCTAATATCACTTATTTTACTTAAGTGATAATCATTGTATTCTACGCCTACTACCAGAATAGTGATGTATGCTACATAATTAATCAACCGGTTCAACCGATAGAGTTTTAACTAAGTTATCTTAATAAAAAATATAAAAAAAATTCCTTACTTATATAGAACTGTTATGGAAGGGTTGTTCCCCATAAATAAAAAACGATCTTAGTAAGTATTTTATATTTTTTTGATTAGGAAGTAACCCTACCCTCTTCATGGTAAAATTGTCGACCAATGGCATATATTTTAATTTTGGAATATTAGTCAATATTTATTTTTCTACAAAATCTGTACCTAAAAATATGAAAAAATAAGAAATACATATAACAAAATACCAATAATTTATACAGGTCCATATAAAATAATAAGAGAAAAGTACGCAGATAAGATTTCATTTTTATTTTTTTATACGTTAGTCAAACTCTAAAGTAGTGGATTCCTTTTCATAAACATGTTTAGATGTTTTGAGGCTTGTCTAAGGTGAAGTTGAATTGGAAAGGAAATAGAATTATGAACACAAAAATAATAGCCTGTTGAGCAATTGCCATACTAAATTAGTTTCCCATAATAAGTTTTGAACTACCTTGGAATTTCTACAGTGTAGAAATGGATGCTTATTGCATTAAATATTATAGATATAGACTATTTATTTTACCATCATACATAATTTAATAAAATTTAAAAAAAAATTATTTATAGTAAGTACTTAATCAGACATTTCTTAGGTGTTTATATTTTGATTTAAGTATCATAGTTTCAAAAAAATCAATACGTATAAAATGTTTAAAGAATTAAAACAATTAAAATTGTTAATAAGCTTAAATTTTAAATACATAAAATATTAAATATATTTAGTCAGTTAAGTCTTAAATAAATTATACATCTGTCACAAATTATAACTTTCTATTATTCTGAACTTGTTAGTTACTTATATCTTTTACAAGATGTTTTTTGGAGTGGTATCGTTTAAATGCTTTTCTTTTGTATTCTTCATAATTAGTTTAACCTTGAATGCTCTTTTCTCTGCACTAATATAACTGTAAGTATCATATTTAGAAATGTATCTATAACTATGCTCTTGTCTTATACACATTCAGAAGAAAAAGCATTTAGCATTTAGAAAATATTTTTAAACCGTTTGTTATTTAATTTTGAAACTTACTAAGAAGTTGTAAAAAATTTACAATGCCATATTTTAGCCAAAAGTGTTAAAAGATCTAAAAGCTAAAAAAAAAATTGATTGTTAAGTATATGTATATCCTTGTAATTAAGTATTTATTTTTTTTATATTAGTTATATATTTGTATATATATTTATTAATTACAATAGCAAATATTGTCTAATATTATAATACTCCTTTGCCTATTTGGCATTTAAAATTCTTATGAAACTAAACTATTATAATATGCATTAATATTTTTTATTAGATATGATCCGACCAGGGTTTGAACTCGAACTTTTAGATTCAAAAGCCGCCACTTTAAGGGGATTTGTAAAGAAAAGTTATTTTTTTCAATTAAAGTTTTCATGACCTGTACGGCAATCGAACCCCCTCGGTTAGTAAGCCAAATCCTTACCCACAAACCCATAAATTCCTTGGTAACCAGTATATATGTATATAAAAAAACAATTAAACAAATTAAATCGATATTACTTACTTATAAATTAATGAAAAGTATTGGAAGTGAGGTGCACAACGAACCGCAAGACGTACGTGATGGCACATAATTTCCTCCTTAACAAAATAAAATATTTCAGGTTTTAGGGATTGCATTTTTTAGTCGAATACTGATTTGTGTAAATAAGTGTAAGTTTAAGTATTTATATGTCAATTTTTTTTATGTGATATACGTTTTATACAAAACTCTGTTCCGATACTGAAAATACGCCTAATATATTCAGCTTTTTTCTGTCATCTGCACCTTGTTTTAAATTCAATACTGCATCGTATTACATTGTAAATAAAACGTTTTTGTTTTTACATATGAAAGTCAAGGCGCAAAATGTAACCATTTCAAGTTGCATAAACGTCAAATATTTATTCGTAATATTTCGCGTAAAGAAAATTGAAACCAAAAAAATATTATTCTGCGATACAAAAAAAACAACAAAATGTAATGCTAAATTGTAATTAAAACTTCTACTGATTATAGATTTTTTTACATTAGATTGAAATGGTACTTGGTAATAAATGAAAACAAGAATTTATTCAAATCTAATATATAGGTACTGCCTAAAATAATATTATTGTTATATACTTTATATACAGGGTGTTTCAAGATTAAACTTCATCCTTGTAAGGGGTGATAAAACAAGCAAAAAATTTAGTATTTAGTGAGGCCTATTCCAAACGGTTTTCGAGTTATAATTGTTTAACTACAGGTTGCTATTATACTTAAAATGTGCAGCAATAAACAGTTATTTTTTTAGAAAAGGTTAAATAGAAATTTTTTGAATAGAAAATGCAAAAATATTTAAATTGAAGCTGTATAACTTATTATTTAAAAGTCACCCAGCCTTCTTTCATGTTGCGTTAAATAGCTAATTAAATAGAAAGCTTCCGAAAATTATATTAAAGTTGATATTACGTTTGTTAAAACAGCCTGTATATCGTTTTTAGTTATAAACTATTTATATATTATTTATAACTAATTACATATATATATACACATAAGTAAAATCGTACCTAACAGTAATAATAATTTATAAAATAATAATGACTTAAACATGTAAGTACAAAAATTAACACTAAACGCCTATTGTAATTTTTTTCCATTGAAACAAAACACAATTGAGTATTTTTTTTTCGTGCAGACGAAAACGCTACATAAAATCACATTAAAAATGTCAGCAAAAATATATTAACATATTATATATTGATATATTTGAGTATATGACTAGTTAACAATTCCAATGTATAGTGCAAAGATTACTTGTAAAAAATTAACTTCTCTATATATTATTTTTACAAAATTTGAAACAGAGTAAACATTTGAAAATTGATTCGAAAACTGTGCACAAATCGGACGAAAAATATAGACTATTAGCTACATACTTACTTATACCGATTTGGAATTTAAAAAATATATTTTATTTATATCTTAGACTTGTGTTTGTCTTACTCCATTGAAAACTTATAAACCTAAACACACTATAATTTACCTCAGAAACGAACTTGTATAATAAATAATTCAAACGCTTATACTTATCTTATTAAATTATTTTGATTTATTTATTGATAAGAAACCGGAAATATTATGTTCTTATTAATATTTATCTAATTTATTTCTTACTATTAAACATACTTACATACATATATATACATACATACTTTTAATAATGAGTAATAACATAAAATAATAATTATAAAAAAGTTAACATGAATTTATTTGAATTGAAAAGTCATCGCCTACAGAATTCAGAATAACTAAAATGTGTTGGTCGTAAATTTGTCAGAGAGAATTTAGATTAATTTCAGAATAAGGCAATATATTATTATTTCTTAATGTATTATACTTAACGGGTATTCTTAGTAAATTTTAAGTTAACTAAAGAATACTTATCCTGCCAGTTTTTCAGAATTTATTTAAAACGAGGAAGAGTGTAGTAGAGTAGACTGTGTCAACTCTGGGATACCCGTATGACCGTAACATATACATTATATCATCCGGTTAATTACTTTTTGGCAAAATTTCAAACATTCAGCTTTATTAGGTGTAGAGTAATGCTCATATAAAAGAAGGAGTTGTATGGCAGCTACTCGAACCCTTTTCAGTAGACCAACCAAATTTTGCAGTAACTTTGGCCATTACACTCAACTATTTTTGGCAAAATTTCAGACACCCAGCTTCATTTGGTGTAGTGCAATCCTCATATAAAAGAAGAAGTTGTATGGCAGCTTCTCGAACCCTCAGCAGTAGACCAACCAAATTTTGCAGTAACTTTTGCCATTACACTAAACTATTTTTCGCAAAATTTCAGACACCCAGCTTCATCAGGTGTAGTGTAAAGCTCATATAAAAGAAGGAGTTGTATGGCAGCTACTCGAACCCTCTGCAGTAGACCAACCAAATTTTGCAGTAACTTTGGCTATTATACTAAACTATTTTTGGCAAAATTTCAGACACGCAGCTTCCATAGGTATAGAGTAATGCTCATATAAAATTAGAAGTTGTATGGCAGGTACTCGAACCCGTGGACCAAAATGGCTGGATTTAAATAGCGATTCCGGTTTTTGCATAAAAACGAATTTGTAAAAATTTCATAATCCTAGCTGCTTTACTTTTTGAGTTATTGTGATGACGGACGGACGAACGGACATACATAGCTAAATCGATTTATATTTCGATTCTGATCCGATCCATACACTTGAGCCTATATCTACCCCCCCTCCTTCTCTGCGTCACAAACGTAATGTAATGGCAAATTTATTATACCCTTGGACTATATAGTCATACGGGTATAAAAAAGGGGACGGACGGACGAACAAAGTGTGCCTATATAGGCACATTTTTTTCAAAATTTTGGAAAATGTGCTAAATAAAAAGGGTGACCTGAATTAAGGCCCGGCGAAATCAAGTCCTCGGAGTATTATTTCCCATTTAATGAGAAATAACACCCTGGGGTTTATTTCTCATAGTAATCGAGAAATAAAGCCCCCAAAATATGGAAAATAAAGCATTTTTTTTTATCAATTACTATGAGAAATAAGATCTCAGGGCGTTATTTCTCATTAAACGGGAAAGAATACCCCAGGAGCTTTATTTCGCAGGGACTTAATTCAGGTTATCAAATAAACATTCCTTAAACTTAAAAGATTTATTTCTCCATATATTATTTCAGTACTGATTCATAAGTAAATTAAGTTACAAATCAATATGAATGAAATGTTATTATAAATTTTATTATATGAAATATATTTTCTTACAAAAAATTTGCCTAATAATTTCAATAAAAAGAAAATCAAAATAACGAAGAAATAATAAAAATTAAGTTTAAAGGTTATCAATTTGATAAAAATTTATATTGAAAATCAATAGTTTATGTTTTGGGTGATACTGTAAAATTCTTTATAAAATTTTTTCTAAAAAAATAGGAACATTAACAAAAAACTTATTTTTAGAAATATGTAAGGAGTATTTCTTCTTTCCAACACTACTAAGATTAATTAGTAGGCAGTATAGTGTTGGAATTGCATAGATAACTCCTGCTTTAATTTTCCATTTTGTACTTTAAAGAAATTTTCAAAATTTCATCTATTCATCAAGAAATTCTGAAAATTTTTAGACTTAAAGACTTTGCAAAAGGAATTCCAACACTAAAATGACTACTGATAAGTTTAAGACTATTTCTAATATTTATTTACTTTAAAAGCAATTTTAAGACACCCAATTTTCAATATACTTACATAATAACTAAATAATAATCATTTCTATGTGTCTTGTTTAAATTCTAAATAATTAATTTTATAAGAAAGATTTTTAATTTTATTTACGCCTCTCAATGGTGGTTTAATTTAAGTTGATGTTATTAAAAAAAAATTAACACAAAAATTACATATAGGGTTAATGTTAATTTTAAAATGTATAATAATTTCGAAGCAATTAAGTATAAAGCAATTTCTAAAAAACCACTTGAATTTATTTTGACTGGACACCGACCAACTCAGTTTTTAAGGAGCATTACGTATAGAAAATTTGAACTCAATCGGTCAAACCTTTTCTGATTTAGAGAAAAGTAACGATAAAATTAATAAAAAGCTGTTGTGCCGCAATGCACAATTTTTTTTAGACTTTCGTTTTAGCCAAAGCAGTATTTCGCAAAATTGGAAGAAATTTGCTTCCAAACATTTTTTTTGACCAACCGTTGGGCCGACATGGGTTAACAAATTCCAAATCTGTTAATAGTGTCAACTCAATTTTCAAAGAGCATCACGTTATTTAGTAACGTATTTTAAGTAAATCGGTCAAACCGTTTTGATTTTAGAACAAAACAGTTTAAATACTTTCACCACAGCTCCAACTTGGCAGTTTAGGAGTCTATTCGCTATATACAAATAACGAACAAACAAACAAACAAACTTTCATTTTTATATATATATAGAAGATATAATGTTCTATTAATTTATTTTTAAATTTTAAGTATGCAAGTATGTCTACATCTTCTAAAAAAAGTAATTTTTTCTCGTATTTAGCTTTAAAGGATATTTTGCTAGTAAAAAGTTTAAAATTTTTGGTTTCAAGTTCCGAAAAGTCTCCTTCTAAGATACCAAGAACTAGTTATTTAATACTTCAAAACTGCAAAATATTTCGGAAGTTAAGAAGTTTTACATCATATAAAAATACAAATAATGAAATTTAAAATAAGGAGCTTAAGAGTAATGTAAAATAGAAAAGTAATTTTTTAATTAAAATAGCGAGGGTTTTCCTAGATTTTTATAAAACATCGTTTGAGAAAAATTACTTCAATTTTAAACTTATATAAGTAGTTACTTAATTATAATACATATAAGTGACTTATAGTTTTCACTTGTTATTTTATTAACTAATGAAAGAACATTTTATAGTACGAACTTGTTTAAGAAATCTGATAACCAACAAATTCTAATCCCAAAATTTAGAAGGCAAAGAAGTTTAAAAATTAAGCTGAGAAAATTGTATTTCGTCACTAATAACTTGCGTCCGAAATCTTGATTCCAAAGAAAATTTTTAGCTAAAATTTTAAAATTACTTATATTAGCTAGATACAAAACTTTCCTAATAATGAAATTATAAGTAATTTTGTACGTATACAGGAATCCATTAATAAAGACCACAAAACTTTTTAATTGCAACTAAGTACTTTATTGTTTGAATTTAGAATAAAATTAATTATTTTAAAAATTACAAGTAACTACATGTATTTATATACGTACATAATAAGTACCTACTTGTGTGTTCTATATAAATACCAATTTTTTTTTCAAATTTACATAAGTAAACTTGTATTTTCTTTTATATAAAATTAGATCAACTTAGAGGTTAACTTTAAGAAATTACTTATATGACTTTAAATGTATTACATATATATATATATATATCTGATTTTTACTATTCAAAGAAGATATGACACATAATTTTAATACAGATACAAAAAAAGTGCTTAGTTTAGTTAGTGTATTTCTCAATTTACAGCTAACATTATGAAAACTTTTTTTTTAAAACTAAGTATTCTATATTGAATTACAGAAAGAATATTTCTTTTATAATGAATACTTACAGTACTTATATACTTATAGGTACATAATGTACGTAGTAAAACTAGTTTTCTTGATTACTTTCTTGACTGTCTCTTCTAAAGAAAAGAAGCTCTGTTTACACAAGAAATATAATATAATGGTTTATAAAAATTGCACTATAATAATTCTTTATGTTTAATCCGACATTTCACATTAGTTCAATATCCTCTTTGGGAAATATTTTCATAACCTGTTCTTTAACACATGCATTAACAGGAAATATTATGAGCATAATATCTTCTCTGTATAATTTTCAAATATAATTCTGATTGTGTATTTGTAACTTAATTTTTTTTTAAATAAAATAACAATAAGTGTTTTTCTATATAAAACAAAATTTCGAGCAAAAAATTGCAGATTTAAACATTTAACTTCAAACATTCCTTTAAATATTCGATTGTTATTTGGGTTTAAATTATAGTAAGGTGATAACAAATTTATAATCATTACAAGGGTTTCCACTACTATATTTGCTTATTACTTTTTTTTTTTTTTATGCGCTAACTGTTGGAACAGGGGAGATCAATATTATATTTGTGCTATTAGAATTGATCCACATACAATTTAAACATGAAAGTGCTATACTAGACCTTATAACACGTAAAAACGTCTTAGATTGTCAAAAGATACAATTCTATTTCTGTTTATATTGTAATATTTTGTATTTAAATTATATGATATTCAATATCTGTGAGTTATATTATTCAATTAAATTATTTATTTACATTTTATAGTTGTTTATATATATGTATATATGTATATATATTTATTAATTTTTGATTAAGCCATTAATTTGAACCCAATGGCGAATGGTAGATGAGTCGAGTCGTAAAACAGAAAAATTTTTTCAATTTCACTTGGATTCGAACCCGAGCCTTTCGTATGAAAGGTCGACACTCTAAACACAGTGCCACCGAGTCGTTAACTTACTTAAGTAGCAAATTAAAATTTTAAAACATTTTATTTTTTTTTTATCATTTTGACAACAAAAATTTTTTTCGGATCTCAAAGGTCACGAACAGCTGACGTCAGGTGACAGACGAGTTCATAACGAACAAAAACCTATACTGGACGTGGAAGGGCTAAATTTTAACTGTTTCAGAAGTAAATAAAATCACCATTAATCAGCATCAATTTAAGCCGTTACATTTTCGCGATGTTTGTCTAAATATAATCATGTGCTTTATTAAAATATTGTTAACTACTTAAAATACATAATACATATATTATAACTAATTGCCAGTAAATGGTAGTACCATGATTATCTCAAAAATTGTAAGAGAAATGAAAAAAATGTGAGAACTTACTCTGCGGAATATGTAATATTAAAAGTGAAATAAAATTGGTAACAACATTTATTACGATTTTTTATTAAAAAATTACAGTTATTTAATAAAAGCAGTAAAATATATAAATATTTTTCTTATTGAAGTACTTATAACTTTTAAATTATGAAAGATTATAAACTACCTATACGGTTTGGGTAAAGCTCACAGTTAGCTACTAGATGCTTAAACGAATCTTCTATGTTATATAGGGTATGTTATAATAGGTATGTTTAATCTTTTATAGCTTGAATGTTTAAAAACAAAATAAGGTAGATGTACTTATTACCGCCATAGTATGAAATCCCGCCACCTGTTTTGTCCTTTTGCAATAAAAGGGGCTTTTCCTAATTGTCAAATTTCACAAAGCCGCATAATTTTATTGTTTTAAATAAAAAAATTTATTTAAAAAAATAAACCAAATTTTAATGTCCATTTTAAATTTTATTAAAAAGAGAGACAGGTCAAATTTGGTTTGTAAGCAAGTATCTTTTAAATAACTAAAAATTTTAATTACATAATATCTATTAATTACTAATCATATATTTACTAATAAACATTTTTTAGTTTATTTTATATCATTATAATTATTAAAAACTATTATAAATCGACCTTTTCTTTTGATGGTGGTAATAAGTACATACAATTTTTAATGACTTTATGACCATGGTAGCGGATAATTTGGTCAAAAACATTAATTTATTTTCGTCAATTTTTCCGAACTTTCCATTAAGCAGACTTAGGGGTGGATAATTTTAACTTAAAATTTATTAAACAATATCAATAATTTTTAAAAATTCAAAACCTTTTTTAACAAGGCGGCCTAGGTGGTGTAGTGGATAAGCATTTGCCTTACTAACCGAAGGAGTTCGGGTTCGATTCCCGTTCATATCATACAATATTTAATTTAAAAAAAATTATAGAAAAATAATTTTTCTTTAGAAATCCCCTGACCAAATAGTGAACAAATAAAATTTAAATATATTTTAAAGTATTTAATTTAAGAAGCCCAAATGCCAAATAGGCAAAGGACTATAATAATATCAGGCAATATTTAGTATTGTCCTGGTACTAATTTATAAATAAATAAATAAATAAATTTTTTAATAAAATTTTTTTTGTTATTATTCGTTTTCTACTTTTTTAAAGAGTATAAGACATTTAACAAACCTATTTAGATTAGGCTTCGTTGCTTTAATCGTTATATTCACTTGTATAAGATTATGAATACACAAATGTTAATTTTGTGCGCCATCTATTGTCTTACACATGAGTTATATATATATTTTGTTATATTATTTTATATTACGATATAAACTTACGATATACTTAGACAATTTTACGACATCTTTTTTTTAAATAGTGGCCTGTTAAAACTGACCGGGGTTTGAACCTTTATATATTGAAAACCTTTGACATGAATGGTCGACATCTTAACCATTACGTCTTTGTTCGAATTTGTACATATGTACTTATATTTTAATATATTAGAAAATATATAAAATGTAAGTTACAACAATAAATTAGAAACAAAACGATCAAAGATGAGTGAAAGTACGGGCAGTAAAAAACATAATCTAGCATGTAAAGATAATATGTAAGTATATTATATTAACAAGTATTTAAAAAACCACATTTTTAAATTAAATAATGTTCCATACTTATACTTAAAACTTAAATTTTAGGTAAAGAGTGTATTGAAAATTTTTTTCTATTTACCGGTGATTTAATTAACTTTTGTAAATATTAGTTAATTCTAATCTTGATATCGTCATAGAGAAATTTGTACTACTTTTGTAAATAGACGTCTAAGTACTTAAAAAAATTTATTAAAAAAATAATTCGAAAACGAATAATTCTTACAAGTGCAATTGCGGTCATAAACCCATACTTCTAATACTACTCGACTATTTTGTTTATATAGCAAATAATAGTAGCAGGAATAAGCTTCAAAGATTGTAGAACAAGCCATGAGAATATTGAAAGTAAGCAGAGATACAGCAATTGAATTTATGTTAGACGCTGTCAGATGGTTAAGTGTAAGCCAAAATACATAGAAATAAATGAAATAAATTTACGGACGAACGGACGGACAGACATAGTGAAACTAAGTACATAGGAACATACTTTTTTTAATTTTTTGAAAATGTGCTAAAAAGTAACTACTTAAAACTAGATTTTTTTTTAATTTTCAAAATTTCAATTTACGGTTTACATATTTCATCGCAGAAACTACAAATTCTATTGATAACGCTAATGGCTACTCTAGAAATATTCAAGAATTTCTTTTTAAAACAAAATTTGATTGAAAGATTGTAAAATAATATTAGAAGTAAGTATTTAATTCTGTTACAAACTAATTTTTTCAGTAAATTGTTAAAAAAAAAAGCTAATTTTAAGGCTTAAAACTGGGTTCCTTATTAATGCTCTTTATAAAATATCTCAAAACATTTATCTAGTTGAAGTGAAATCTCAAGTTATTGCAAAAAGTACCAAATACTAAATGAATTATTATTGTATTTTTATTAAATAAAAATTTTCACGAGTATGTTTGTGGTCGATTTTTAAAAAAAAATGACTACAAAATATGAAGAAAAGTACTAAATTATAACCCCTTGTTGGTCTTTTTTAAAAGGTCTGAGTTATATATAATATAAATATGATAAAATGTGATAAAATATGATATGATGTGATAAAATCAACAACAAGAAAGACATTTGAAGAAAATCTCAAAGCTCATAGTAATAATTACTGTTATTAAGTCAAAATTTTATTATATTAATTTACATCATACATAAGTATTTAGTTACAACTTATTCAAATCTACTTAAAATAAAATTAAATATAGTTATATATAAGTAATATACTTATTTATATACATACATATATACTTAAAAAATCAAAATTTAATGAAGTACTAATGTACCTTAATTATTTTACGAATTGAAAACATATTACTATAAGATAAAAAAAAGCTCAAAATACGTAATTTACCATTATAAAATGTGAATTAATTTTCCTAACTATGTACTTAGTTATTTATAGAGATACGTAATCCAATGTATTTTTTTTTTAATTTTTTGTATTGTTATTTAAACCAAAAAAAAATATAGTAGGGGGGTTAAATATTTGGATCATTCTAAAAATTTAAAAAAAAAAAAAAAAAATTGGATTATAGTTTTCAACATTTTAAATTTCAACATTACTTGAGTATTAAAATGAAACTATTAATTCAATACTATAAATCTGTTGTTAATAAGTAAAATTTTTATGTTGTTAAATTTTTACCTTATTTTTCTCTATGTTAAAATTTCATTTATCTGACAGCTAAAATAGTTTAAAAATAGCATAAAATTATGAATGCATACTTAAATATATATATATATACTTTACGAAAATTAATAAACAATTTATTCTATAGTAGATTCTACGGACCTAAGGTATATCCAACAAATATGAAAATATTATTTATATAAATTCATTTTCAACACAAGTATATATTTATGTTCATTAAATGTGATATAAAAATATATATATTTAGGTGGGGATAGTTTTTTTTTAGTATATCTAATCTCAAACAGCACACTATTAAAATTATTTGGTTTTGTTGCAAGATTACACACATTACAGCATAATAAACACAGCTGCTTGGATTTATGTGAAATTTATATAAGTTATGTTATTATTTTATTTCTTTTTAAGTATATCATTTAAATTTTTATTTTATTTAATGTGCATTTGTATTAGTGTAGTAAAAGAATATATTTATATATATATATTATAGACAATATTTAAATTTTAAAAATTATGTTAATAAGTGCATGTGTTAGGCAAATGATTATTCTTCTGCAAATAGTAAAACTAATCATTCATAAGTATATCATTAAATGACTATATAATTTGTTTTATTAAAACCCCAATTCTAGGCCCACGGTTTATTTTGATATTTATCTTATATATACATATATATATATATATATATATATATACCTATATATCGCGGAAAATTTAAGTCTTTTTTGTGAAATATAATAACTTAATAAGTATGTGATAATCTAATTTAAAAAGTATATAATAATAAACATACAACACAATAATACCTAATAATATTAATTGTTTTACTTAAAAATGTAGTATTTTTACTGTTACCATACTGTTACCATACATATTAAAAAGGTTGCAAAGATCAATTAGAACAAAATTCTAAATTTCTAAATTGTTCAGCAGAATAAGAGCATAAGGTATCTTTAAATTATATGTAAGTAGTATTTAGAATTTGTATCTACTTATATATACTTATATTGTGAATTTATTTAAACAACTACATATTTTTTTATAATACAATTTTCTTAACCAGGAGTCCTCAATCCTCTTTATTATTTCCATAACTTAAAAATAACATCTATTACTAAAATATGAAAAGTAATTAATTACACTATTACACTTTTCTCATTATTCCAAAAAAAAAGTTTTATTATAACAAGTTATTATCAAAAATATAGTAAAACTTGTTATTTGAAAGCATATACCAGAATAATAAAGGTAAAGTAAGAAAAATTTTATTGAATGTTGGTACATACAAAATCAATTTATAAATACTGGTAAAAAATACCTGTTTTATCTGAGGTTTTTCATTTTTTTTTCCTAATGTTTTTATCTGTATTTGAATGTAACGTAGCATATTAGATACATTAATATAAGTAGGTAGGTAGTTTATTGTTTTAAGTTATTTTATTTTAAATATTCCAATTAGACTAAAATACATACGTATTATATTTGTCTGTAGTTTGTAGGTAAATTTTTTTTTAAACTTTTATATTATCTTGTATTATTAAAAAACACATAATAAAGACCTTATATTATAAATCGTAATTTAAATTAATTGTATTAATACTTAATTAAGTACTTAGTAAAAGCTGATTTAAAATACAACTTTTTCAGAATAACTACTTAAGTATTTTAATATAATTTGTATTTTTACATTTTATAGAATTATAATTTTCATTATGTTTGAAATATTAAATATTTAAGGAGTTAAATCAAGTCGTAAATATGAATGAGTGGCTCAATGAGTATAGTCAACCGTCTTCAAATACTAATAGCTTAAAGGTTCCATGTTTAAAAAAAAATTCTAGAAAGTTATTATATTATTAACCTAATTAATTGCACTAGTTAGTTGAAATCTATCTCAGATCAAATACTGCAGTTAACTTAAGCTCTCGTGTCCGACTTCGTTCTGATTCAGGAATTAATAATAAATATACTATAATAAATTAATTAGTATGCTTATACATTATAAAAATATCTTACTTAATATAAAAATATAAGCACTTAATTTAGTTTTAAATTATGACTCGCAGATATAGAAAAACTTTATATTCCAATAAAAATTATAGCAATATTATTATAATTAACTCAATTGTATATATATAGAAAATCTAAAATTTTAACGTTATAAAGCCTAGTAGTCCTAGTACTATATCTCATGTTTAAATTGTATGTTAAATCCATTTAGATTAATTCAAATAATAAGATTACAATCTCGCACTTGTTCCAACATTACAGCTATGGTATAGACAACTTTATTAGCCTAACAGTTAAACAGTTAGCACTTAAAGTTTAAAATTACAAAATAGAAAAGCCAACGATGTCAGTAATATATATACTTAATATATATAATAATCTACTTAAATAAGTAAAATGAATTATAATAGAAAATATACAAACAATCAACAGATATTGTCTCATTTAATAATTATGTATTTGGATTCCAACTGAGTATAAAGCTAAATATTAAATTTAAACAAAGTAAGTAATTATTATATATTTTTTAAACGCCATCCGACCATTAGCTCATGCATTTTACTATTGTTGTATAATATATCTACTTATATTAATACAAAATTATTCGCATTGCAAGATTTCACAAAATTACCAATATCTTCCTAATATTTTTAATATAAATTCAATAGACGAACTGTGTATTCAAAATAAGGTTTTGTTTTGTCATAACTTTATAAATCCTTAAAATAGAGTTTCTTCTTAAAAATATTTTTCTCTATATAATTTGCATAAATTACATAGTTTAAGTAGGTCTTGAAATTAATTTTTTATCCAGGTTTTTGCTTATTATTTTAATCCATTCACCATTTCAATCATTTTATTATCATAGGTAGTTATTCAAGTTTTATTTAAGTTGCAGCCATTTTAGTTCGTAATTGTTTAATACTTTCATAAAAGAATATTCTCACCGGCTTCATACACTAAATCATCATTCGAAAATAAAAAAAAAATGTTAGACCTTTGAAAAATTTTACGCATATTATTATTATCAAATCATTAATCCTAACTAAATGCACCCAAAATTATATCTTCGGACCTAGACAGATTAAATTCAAATTAAGCCGTTAAAGCATGTTGAGTATTTTGGCACGATCTCTTCTATTGTTTGAAGACGATTTAAAAAATTGATGTTCTATTTCTATAACGCAAATAATATTTAAATTTTTCCTTATAACAAATTATACAGATATAATTATGCATATATCCAAAAGGGGTTGGGTACAAAAAAAAAATTATTTCAAAAATAAAAATTCTCAAAAAAAGAATATCCTGGAAAAAGGGGCAACCCTGATTTTGAATCAAACTCTAAAATCCCTTTTAATTGAGAATCTCACATACCACGTATAAATAAATATTCTGTAAAAGGCGTAAGTATATCCCTGATTTTGATTCCAACTCTAAAATGCCTCCTAATTTGTTTTTTGGATTTTTTTTTTTTTAATTTATTTTTTTTAGAATTTTTTAACTTTGCAATTTTTTTTTTTTTGAATCATGACACCATCTCATTGAAAAATACAGTTCTTTTTAAAGAAAAACTTATAATTTGAATTTTATTGATATTTATTGATTTTTGTTTCAAGTATCTTATATACAAATGAGAGAAAGCTGTCTTACACCTAATTCTCTTTTTACGCCATAGATATATCTACACGTTCTGCGAAAATTCATTTGTAAAAATAAAATCGCGTAAAATAATAATTTTTTTTATTTGTTGTTTTTTAAAATACTTATCAAATCGTTTTAAATTGAACTAAATCATGTTTTTTTAAAACGCGTTATTTCAAATTTGATCACATAAAAAGCGATTTGAATAATTTTTTCAAATTCGCGTAAAAGGTGATATACGAGTATATCTACTTACTAGTTACTATCTTTTCTGATCATACACTGTATAAAATGTGCTTTTTTAACGGTTTCCGACATAACTGCCTTCAAAGTAATTCGATAAACTTTTTAAAGAAATAACAAACTATTTGCCCTTGTACAACATAAGAGATTTGTTTAAGTGTCAATAGCTTATCCAAAATTATAATAACCACCCCAGTTCTTAATTCCCTCGTACAGCTACGTCGGAAATAAATTAACGAAAAAACGATTCTGAATTCCGACTTAACTTTACGAAAAGTTCAAAAATCTACGAAAGAAATATTCATTCGTATATTATATAAATAAAAAGTTTCAAATAAACTTAATTAATTTTTGACTTACTTAACAGTTTTATAAAAATATTTCAATATCTTTTCAAAATATTTTTAATGATATTTTTAAGAAAAAAATAACAAAATAACTAATGAAAAATGAATTCAAACGTCAAAGTTGCCATTGCATAATTAATTGTCTACGAGGGAATTGAGAATCGCTAAAATTTTTTATTCGTAGCATAGCCAATTTTTTGTAGAAAGTCTGCGAGGGAATTGAGAATAGGGGTGAATATCTAAGTCTTTAATTATTTTTTATAAAAGAAAAAATTACAAAAACTTAAATCTAACTGTAATTTTTGCATAAAAAACCGGTATTAATGTACGAATTTTATTTCATTTTTAAAACCATCTATCCCTCAGCTTCAGTTTAAGTAAATTTTTCACATATCCAAATATACTTCCAAATTCTCTCCCAGAAATTAAGAACATTAAACAATAAAATGCAATGATAGAAATCCTACTTTAAGAAATGAAGCTCATCTTAATGCAAAAAATCATATGAAAATGCAAGAAAGGTGTATAAATTTATTAAATTAAATCAGCTATAAGTAAGTAATTAGTAAAGATATACAAATTAATGAAATAAAGTTTAAAATTGCCAAATTTTCCTGGAAATCTATAGTAAAGATAGAATTAAAAGCCTATTATTTGTCAGATTTCTTATTTAACATTCTATGAATTACTTGACTTTTCTACACAATCTCCATTACTTAATGAAAATTATATTCCTCTTTACGTATAATATAAAAATTCCACTACAAAAGACTAAATATTACTTTTCTTAAAGAAATATAAGATAGAAATCAAATTGTTGAATTCTATTTTAAATACTTAGATAACCAAGTTCACGAATTTTTAATCGATAAATTAGTAGTTACATTGAGTAGTACATATTTTGCAAAAGTATTAATTAATATTAAACAATTTTTTTTTTAAATATAAACAATAATTAAGTTCTTATTTATTTATTAAAAAATTGATATTAAAGAAAATTAAATATTTTATGTATTTTATATACATAATCAATGAATATTAATTGTTAGTTAGTAAATAATTAATATGTTATAGAATATTGGTTTGTCTAATTTGTTAATAATTTTTTTTTTTGTTAATTTCTTATGAATTCTAGTAATTTTTAGTTAATTGAACTTTAATTAAAATTAACGGGAGTTTTCAATAAACAAATGTTTTACAACATTTAATCAGAAAATATAATTCCCACTAATTTTGTAAAATTGTTGTATTAAAAATGTAACAACATTATTTTTTATCAGCGAACTGCAGATTATTCAAAAGAGAGTATTGAAGAAATCAATATGAACTACAAGTGGTTATAAATCGAAATTTCCGAGAACATACAACAATTTAATACAGTTAAATCGATTGAATTACTTTAGTTAATATTATAAAGTTAAATTTTATCTGCCGAAATGGAATAATCAATATACAAAATTTAAAATACGACATGCCCTTATTGGTCAAAGATGAATTAATAAAAACATATTACTTACTTATTGGTGGTTCGATAACACACATTAAGTAGTTATATGAAATATTAGATTTAAAGTGAAATATAAGTATTTAAATTTAAAGCAAACGACCACTTGGTCGTTAGAGTGCCGAACTTTCATGAGAAAGGCCCAGTTTCGAATCCAAGTGAAAGTGAAAAAACTTTTCTGGTTTTTGACTCGACTCAGCTTTTTTTGGGTTCGCATTATTAGTTATCAATTAAGCCATTAATTCGCCATTGGGTTCAAATTAATGGCTTAATCAATAACTAATAATAAAATATCTTTAATAAAAAATACATTAATATAACAACATAAACAAATACAAAATATAAACAAATAATTTAATTGAATAATATAACTCACAGATATCGAATTTCATATAATTTAAATGAAGAAAAATTTTACAATATAAATAAATTGTAATATTTGAAAATGAATTCTATCGATTGAAAATCTAAGACGTTTCTACATGTTATAAGGCCTAGCATAGTACTATCTCATGTTTAAATTGTATGTGAAATTCATTAAGATCAATTCTAATAGCACGAATATAAGACCTTCTGTTTCAATATGTACCTTTGGTATAGACATTAGCCTAACAGTTGAACAGTTAGCGCTTAAAAAAAATTAAAAAAAAAAACCCAAAAGATTTAAAATAAAAGATAAAGTTATTAAAGTCAAAATAAATAGGTTAGTGTTCATTTATAAGTTATCATTTATAAAAATAAAAATAAACACATATTAACTTTTTTTTAACTAATTTTTACATTAAAAAAAATTACAAAAACTTTTAAAATTGTTTTAGTAAGTATATTAAATTAAATAAAGAATAATAAAAATTTCAATTTAAATATTTAAAAAAAAATTATTTATGAAAAAAAGAATTATTGTTTAAATACACACTAACTTAATAAGGAATATTGTAATCACTCAACAGCTAAATAATAAACATAGATATTAGCTAAGAAGAACAATTGTGAAGATGATGAGCGGCTCAGAACCAAAGCGGCCTAACCCACAGAAAATGTTTTTGAAGATACAGTAATATTTCAATAATCAACCCCTATAATTCGAATATTCAATATTCGAAAGACAGTTTACAAAGCATTAGCTATTCTACAATCCGAACTGATTGCAGCTTGGAGATTTTGTAATCCGAATTATTTAAAAAAAAATTACATAGTTTTTTTTCCAAGGATTTGTATAAATATTGTTAAAATAATTATTAAGAGTTAGTTTTTGTTAACTGTTGAAGTTTTAATTTAAATTTATTATTATTAGTTTGCTTAAAACATTGAAAGAAAAATGTTAGTAGAAGAATAACTAGATTGTAGAAGAGTAAAAGTATTCGTTCCTTTAAAATATTGCAGAAAAACGATTTCACGAATCTAACACATATTTAATTGATTTTTAAAATGCTACTTAATTAATATTTCCATTGATTTTTTGGGGAATAGCTCTATTAACATTGCTATCCACCAATCCGAGTTTCACGTTATAGGGGTATGCAATCAATTATTCGAATTATCGAAATATTACTGCAATTGCATTTTAAAATTTATATTTTTGAAAACCCATAAAATTTTTTGATTTAGAATTTTTCCTCTCGGACATGGCCATATGAAATTTTTATTTTTACGTTATTTGCTGTAGAAAAAATTGTAATATTTTCATTACATAGTTTGTTCTAGTATATCGTTGAAAATAACGGGGTTTTGCATTGCCATAACTTACTAGAATTACATGATATTCATATTTTTAATCTAAAAACACAAAATCATAGGAAATTTCTTAAGCTTCATTAATAAAAACAGATTTAGTCAATTTGGTTAAGATTAGTCTTAAAATTAAAAAAAAAATAAGAAAAGTCAAAACCAAAGATGGCCTTAACCCACATATAATTTTATTAAGAAAATTTTTTTTTTAAACTTTTTAATTGTTGGTGATGTTATAAAGGTAATTTAACTGGAGTGACTCTAATCTGTTTTGCAATAAAACTTGATCACCTTCTGCAAAATTTCGGAAGTTTGGTTGATTATAAGAATACGAATTTTGCGGTTTTATAAAGCTGAACTGACCAATTTTTTTTCAGAAGTCGTTGACACAACACCGAACTTTCTTGGCAATATTCAATACACCTTAGCTTAATAAAAAAAGTTGTGTGGCAGCTATTCGAACCTCTCGCCCTACCTCAATAAAATTTTACACAGAGGTTTGGCATAAAATTTGACCACTAACTATTATTACAATTTCAGAAACCCAGCCTAGATATTGAGTTATACCGATAAAAAGCCAGAAGTTGTATGTCAACTACTTAAATCCGCTGAAGAACTTACTCAAAAGCAAGCATAGCTTTTGTATAAAAATGTGTTTGTAAAAATTTTGGAGTCCTAGTTCTTTTAGTTTTTGAGTTATCGTGCGGACGGACGGAAATACATTCGAGCGGGTATAAAACGACTATAATAAAATAAAGACAACTAAATTAACGCTTCCATATCGATACAATTGAAATTTTGAAATAAAAAATCTTGACCATCGATCTGTAACGAATACCACTGTAACATTTGCCTAAAGCATCGTTTTAAATACATATGTACCGAAAAGGGATTCAGGGTGTAAACCAAACAATACAGTGTTTTTTTTTAGGAACCTACTGAACTTCTTGAGGATTATTTTCGCTTTATTTCAACCAAAAATTAGCTTCATCACTGAACAGAATTTTTCAGTACAATCAAATATAAGTAATTGAAAAAATTTAATAGTATTAAAAAAATCGAATAGAAAACTAATTTTGAAAATAAATTTCACGAATTTGTAAACGTTGTTGTGACGCGAGTTTTCCATGATAATGGGTAATAGGACTCAAATAACTCAAATCCATTAAAAAAATTTTGACTTCAATCTTGATTTAAAATTTAAATTTTAAATGCTATTATGCCCATTACGCCAATTTAAAGTTCTATTATTAGAAAAAATACATCTGTTTGTTATATAAAAATTTGAAAAAACTTGCCTAACTTTAGAATTTATAAATTTCCATTAAACTATGAATTCAGTACGGGCCCCTTTACCTTTCTAACATTTTAAAATAACAGTTCTACTTCTAATTTACTTAGATTCTCAAAATTTTTATGAGATATATGGGTAGAGTTAATTGGTTTATTTAGCAGATTTACTAAATTAGGAACAACGTCAGTAACTATTTTGACTGAAGTCTTATATACCTTTAAAATGTTAGTTTATAATAATAATTTAAATAATATACTTATTTAAATATTTAATTTTAGGTTACATAAAAGTTTATTGTTAATTAGTTACAATTTGGATATACCAGTAACTATTAACTTACCTTTTAAAATATTTTCTTATAGTTGTTTAAATTTTATTAAGTTAATCCATTAGTTTGTTTAGCTACCTTTATAATTATGTATTTTTTTTATCCTAAATTTTAATTATGTTTTATATACCTATGCACATATATATTATTATTTACATATTTAATTTTTTATTAATTTACTTTTTTCCTTATTTAGTACCTAGTTATTTTTTATTGTTCACTTAATTGCAAATAAATAATTAATTAATTTATAAATTCACTCTTTGTAAACATTTTGTTTTTTTTGACTAAATGTAAGATTATTTTATAAATCCTACATTAAGAACGTAAAGCGAAAGTATATATACATAACTTTTAACATAATATATTGCTTTTAATTTTTTTAATACCAGATTTATTTAATATTAATTAATATTTTTACTTAGTTAGATATGTACTTAGTTAGAATCTGATTTATTTTAATAAGTAATTAATTAAATAATCTATACCTATTAAAAAAAATCTTTCAAGATTTACCAGTGCATTTGAAGTATAATATGTTTGTCGTAATCCTTTCTTCTGTTCATCTTATAAATTAACAGTAAGTAGGTAGAGGTAGAGGTAGTTAGTTAGAATCTAAATTTTTTTTTTTATTTTAAAAAACACTAATACACTGTTATATGAACTTCATATATATACACATATACCTATTTGATATACCTTCCTCTTCCTCATAGTAAATGTACATTTAAACAAAGTAAAATTTGATATTTTAAAAGGAAAGATTCCCTTCAAATTTATTTATTATAGTTTTAATGTATTAAACAAAACACACACTTATAATAAATGTAATTATATTTCAAGCGGAATCAAACATTTGCAAATGAAAGACTAATACATTAACACATATTTTAATGGTTCATCATATTCAATTCAAAAAAATTTCAAATAGGGAGAAAAAGAAATATTTGAATTAAATTTACCAAAATTGCTTTTGGTTAACATTTTTCCTTTTAAATTCTGCATAAATTTTTTAATAAATTAATTTTTTTTTTTAAATCTTAAAGTGGGTATGTGTGGTTTGGATAATAAAATACCCAAAAAAAATTCTAAACTTGTATCCCTAAATAGTGAGGCAATAAACACAATGATCTAACTTTAAGCAGATGGCGACATATAAAGGTAAAGTATTAAATTCATATTAGTTTTTATAATATTCTACCAATAAAATTCAAATTGAATGTTTAAGTCTACATATGTTTAAAAAAAAGTAAATAAATGTATATGACACACATATTATTGTCTTTAGTCTTAAAATGGCCAATACATAATATTATGTACAATTTTTTTTTTTCAATTAAAACTGGTTAATATTTTTGCTTTATTTTGTCCCGTCTATGTACCAAATGATAATTTATAGCAAACAATTTTCTCTACGATCAAAATTGCGTATACCAAATACCATTTCTAAACATATTGTATATATTCTACAATTGCAATAAGTATACCATACTTATATTAAACAAATACAATTTAACATCATTGCGATTTTTATCATATGTGTTGTGTGGTAGTAAACAATTTTACCAACAAAACTAATTATTAAAATGTAGGAAGTCTTTGTGAATTGCAAAATATTAAAAAGGAAAAGTCAACAACACTAAAAACCAAATGATCATTAATGGAGTACTTTTTTCATATTTATGTTCTTTATTTTACATTTATAGAGTTTAAGTATATATGTATGTACTTATATATTATGTAGTAAGATGTTTTACATAGAAAAAATATAAGTATTTAAAAAAAAAAAAACTACCTAGTCTTCTCAGAACAGAATCTTATTAATCATTTTATAATTTCTTTGTAAAATTATGGAATGTGGTGGATATTCAAAAAATAAATTAGTGTTTTTTTTTTTTTAATTTGAAACTAAAATTAAATATGTAAACTATTTATAGAGAACTGCTTAACATAAAACATATGTTTAAAATACATATTTGGGAATATTGGTAATTTTTTAAAATGTTTTACAGAATTAGGTTGACATGTCGGTATATAAATCAGATTCTAAGCATCCACTTAATGATTTAAATTAAATTTAACACAAATCCCATTTAATCCCAAGTAGATTTAACAATTGAAAATTTATCTAGCTTTTCATTCTTATTTTATAATTTTCTTAATTAAATATAAATTAATAAATTAATATTAATTTTACAATACGCATGGACCTATGGCTTATAAATGCAAACTAATATAAAATAAAATATGGTCAATATTATGTATATAATTCCGTATATATTTTAAGGTAAATGTATTAATTTTCCATTAAAATATTAATGAAATCAATAAACTAGTATTATAATTGATTTAATTAAAAAATTTCACTAATTTATAAAGAAAATTCCAATATGGAGTTAATATCCAATATATCCAATTTTTATTTATTCATTTAATTTTCAATAAATTTTAATATTTTTAATTTATTAATTGCCCATTTTTTAATTTTTAAAATTTGATTTTTATTTTTACAAGAGTAAAATGAAACTCTTAATAACTATGTTAGACACTTTAATCATTTTAGATCACCTTTATTGAGGAATTTTAACAATACATTTATATTCAAATACTTTTTTAATTTTTTTTCTAAATTATTGCACCATTTATTTCATTTAAAAAAAGACTTTTTTTTGTAATTTTTTTTTTTGTAATACACTTTAAATAAATATTAAATATAACAAACGAAACTAACATGTATATTCATGTATTATACATACATATATATATCAATATATTATACCTATGTATATATATTGGGTACTTTTCATATTAAATATATTTTAAACATAGGAAATCCTATGTTGGTAAGTAACTTTTATTTATTTAAAAAATATATTTTACAATTTTGTAAAATTTAAATTTTTTTTTTAAAAAAACAAATTACCTTTAAAATAAAAAATATACTTTTTTTTTTTTTGAGATAACAAATTGTATTTTTATATTTTAAACAACTGAACTATCTCTACACAATCATATACATATGTATATTATCATTATGTATATTTAATTTATCTAATATTATATGTGAGTATAAAATAATAATAATAATAAAAAAAAAAATAAACTAAAATTTAATGATATACCGTATGGAAACGACCCGAATTCGAAAAAAAATATCAACCGTCCAAAACGTCTTTATTTTACCACAGTGCGCGAAGAACTGACTCCAATAAAATGTTTTGTAAAAATTAATGAAAAAAAAAAAAAACCAATAAGAATCTCCGCGAAAATTTTTTTAATTTTTGAGAATAAAATTTTCTGTTAAAAAAAACTGTTCTGTTTTTTTTGTATTTTTTAAATTCGTTTCGATTCGATGCCTTATTTTTTCTCTAGTTATCAGTGTTGTCATGAACTTCAAGTCAAAAGTCGCTACGCGTAGCTCCAAATGCTACAATTTTTCGCTACGCAATGTATCAAATGTCGCTACAAAAAAAAACTGATTTTTATCAAAATATAAGAAAACATTTTTTGATTATTAAGAAAAATATTGCAAAATATATTAAGAAAAATACAGTAAATTATATAACATTTCATTTATATAGGTATCAGAAAATAAAAAACAGAACAATTCAAAAAATTCCTATTAAAAAACAAAAACATAAACTTTTAATTAATAATATTAATATCTAATTATAATAATAATATTAAATATATTTAATTTATTAGAAATTCATCCTCATCCTCGTCTGATGAAATTAAATCATCAGATTTGTAAAGTTGTTGAGTATTAAAAAGTTTCAGCATATTTTTAGATATTTCAAAATTGTGAAAAAAATTAATAACAGCCATTTTTCGCAAGTTAAAACTTAAGAAGACTAAAAAATTAGTTGAAAATTTGAAATTGTATTTTTGGATTTCAAACACAATTTTGTAATGACAATTTGACTTTGACGTTTTTTGAAAACATATTGATATAAAAGTAATAAAGTTCCCATCAGTGGTGTAATTACCTAAAAAAAAACTGAATACAACTATATACAATTGTACTGAGAAATTTATTGTTCAATTTTTGAGAAAATTAAAAAATTTAGGTTTTTAAAAATATTAAAAATATTTAAAATTTTTTTAAAGTTTTTGCTACTTTAAAAAGTCGCTACAAAAGCCACAATTTTTGACAAAAAGTCGCTACCTAAAATATGAGGCTAAAAGTCGCTACGGTAGCGACAAGTCGCTACAAATGACAACACTGCTAGTTATACAAATTTTTCGTGGAAATTTTAAAAAAAAGTAACAAAAAAAAAAGAGAGTAAATAAAGGTGTTTTTGCATTTGTAAAATGTTACTATACAGCTATACAGCTAAGCTAACTTGCTGAGTTATGTTATGCTATCTTTATCTATATTCTATAGTATACAATTTGTTATTAGTTAAAATATCATTTATTTTGTTACTATACACTAATACTACTGTAACGAACACTTAAATAACTTTTAACAAAAATTACCTTTCTTTTTTTACATACATCTGTTAAGAACATATCCACAAACACATACATGTTTTAATAGTATATGATTTCTGTAAGAATGATTTATGAAATAATTAATGAATACATGCATATTTAAATAATAACAATTATCATCATGTGTGCGTTGTATTGTATTGTTTTCTATTTTGTATATTTTATGGTTAGGTAGCTAGATGGAACTGCTGGTTAAAGGTACCCTTAGCCCTCCTTTCTAAATACTCTTTTTGAATAAGTTGAAACATATTGTGTAATAAATAAACAAATAAAAAAAATATGTTCATTCATACATACAATGAAAATTCTTTTCGAATTTCATTTAAAATTTCGAGCAAACATGTTAAATTAAAAACTAGAATAATCATAAAATCATAATTCTTATATCTATATATTTGTACATGTCAGTGATGAAATCTTCAATACAATTGTACTTTTTTCAAAAAAATTGAATCCAGAAAATACAGTACATAGTTCACTCGAACCTAAATTCAATACACTCTACTGTGAATTTTTTTCGGAAATATAAAATATGTTCCATTTCAGAGTTTTAGCCAGAAGTTTCTCTAATAAAAAATGAACTGAATCAATATATGTTTAGAAATATATATCGCATAACTCAAGCTATATTGTCAATACCACATTCCTCTACAAATATTGAGAGAATATTTTCGATCTAAAATTTATTGAAAATAAAATGCAAAAATAGACTGCAAATAATTGCAAAATAAGACTGCAAAATTCAAAGCAAGGATTTAATAAAAAATTACCAGTGCCATAGTTTTAAGATGGAGAAAGACTTGATTTAAAAAAAATTTACAAAATGCTGCAATAATGGCAGAAGAATTATTAAATTAGGACTTAAAGATAAGAATTATGTGATTTTTGTCTTAATTCTTAAATTGAATTTGTTTTTTTTTTTGCTTGTTAATGTAGTTTTACTGTTGTATAATGTAAATACATATATAAACAAATTTCAGTACAATTAATCTCAATTCAGTACAATTTTCATTATACTTTTAGTACACTTCACTTTACTCATTTTTCATCCCTGGTACATGTACAGTTTTTACTCGTTAGAAAAGGAGAGATATTTAATATTGATATTTACACAAACAAATTTTCGATTTCGAGTATTTATGTACAACATATTTGCAGTTTAATTTCCCCAAAATTTATTTTATAATTTTCCCCTAAGTTTTTACACGGATAAAAAAAATGAACTGCTGAATATGTCAATCAATTACAGTACAGTTTTTTCTCCTTCCTCTTATGATTTTTCGAGCAGTTTCGATTTTCGAGCATTTTTATCTTTTTGTGTTGAAAATTGGAAAAAAGTACATACTTAAAAAAAATTGGTATTAAATAAAAATATTTACAGCTGATAGAATTTTTTAATTTGATTTCTCAATAAATTTTAATGAATGAAAAAATTCAATTTAAAGTTACAATAAAATCAGTACTTCTAAATAAAACCAATGATTATGATGGCGCTTTTCCTATCTATGTGTCCTTACCTTATTAATAATCACAATTTTTCTGAAAATTTTCCAAATTTATAGCTACCTAGTAACTTTATTATTTTACTTTACATATAAATAATGATATGCCTCCATTACACCTTTTGTTGGTTAAATACAACTTTTTTTGTAAAAAATAAAATTCGAATCAAAAATAATTTACAAAATAATCTATTGAATTCTCAAAAATTTCAAATTGCTCCAAATAACATGAATACTTCCAAAGGTACTCTACTATGACACTACGAACTAACAGTAAAATAATTTTAAATGAACCTTGAAAAAAAAAACAAATAATATTGTATTGTACCTTCTCCTCCTCCTCTTCTCCCTCCATTCAAAATTAAAAGTGTCTTCCTATGATAAGGAAGAAACAAATATTTATTAAAAGAATATGACGATGACATGGCCAGTAGAGTTAGTAGAATACTAAAACAAGTTATAATATAACCCTATAATTAAACTTTATAAACTAAATATCGAACAAAGCAAAATAAATTTCATAAAATCCAGTGCGATAACTGGTATGGTATAGTAAAAAGCTGTCAGAGATTCTGTAAGACTCAAAATCTTTCTTTAAGAGATAAAATAATAAAATTTTTTCAAAATATAAAACCAGATAAAACTGTGTTCTAAATGCCAAAGTTCTAAAAAAGAACCGGTGGATATCCAACCGGTGGTGTAGTGGTTAGGGTGTCGGACTTACAATCGAAGGGTATCGAGTTCAAAACAAGGTTGGACTATCTATATATGTATCTTATAAAAAAAAATAGTGTATATAATAATAGTTTATTGTCTAAATGCCAAAGTAGCAAAGGACTATTATAATATTCGTCAAAAATTTTCAAGGACCTTTTAATAAATATGTAAATAAATAAATAAATAAATAAATTATTTATTTTAAAGTACATAATAAAAATACACAATAGGTAAGAAAAAACTTGTATATTAATTCAAGGTGTAGTCCTTTGAAAGGCCAAGGTCTTAAGTTTTTTAATGGAATCTGCCTTTCTTCTTTATTTATTACTTAGAATAATTTTTTATATACGAAACTCGTATTTACACAAATTAATAAGCTTGTAGTCACATCACAATTACAGCTTTAGGGATTATCTCGCACCTGTTTTCTTAGCACCTCTAGTATTTTTTTTAGATATTTTAGTAACTTAAGATATCATGTCTTAAAAACTAATTTTCTTGTAAATAAATATTTACAAATTTTAATTCACATTTTTATAATTTGGAGGGTAATATAAATTAAATTTATTAAGGAAATTTTTTTTTTACATTTTTTAATCATTTTTAATTAAAATTAAGTAAATTTACCTATTTTCGCTCTGGATCAGTATATAAGATTTTAACTTATTAAATACTAGTAGATTTAACCGGCGCTGCCCAGGAGCGTGCAATTCGTCAAAATTTTAATTAATATCAAATTCTACACAATATAGTTTGCCAAACGATTTTAGTAGGATAAAAAATTTAATTGGGCTTTCGTACCTAAACGGGTTAACAGATCGGAACCAAATTATATAATTTGTCTTTTGTACTATTTGAGTAGAGCACAAAACTCAGTCTTATTAATTGGGTGAGCTTTTGAAATAAAACTTGTGTTAACTTTTAACTCAATTGGTTGAATCGATTTTATACAGGACAATAAAAATTCAAAGAATTCATTGAATCTTTGTTCCGAAACAGATAAACAAGTCTAAAACCCATTAACCCGGTGACCTTCTGTAATAAAGATCAATGCTCGTGTAATATTTTCAACTCAATTAATTTAATCGTTTAAGAAAAAAAATTTTTATTTAGACGTTGTTCACAAATTGTGCCCATATATCTTAACCTAACTTAACAAAAATTTATAGCAGCCTCTCTTTTAAACTGTAAAATTGAACACAAATTGTAAACAAAAAATTGGTTAATATGGGTGGGTGTCAAAATGGGTTAATATATTCCAACGCCAACCAACTTTATACAACAAATTCCGTTATGTAAGAAGAACATTTGTGCCAAATTCCAAGTCAATGGGTCAAACCGTTTTACACAACTTCATAACTTTAGAACTGCACAGTAAAATTGATACTTGTAAATTATTATTATAAAATGAACGTTAAAAATCATTGCCTATACAAATAAGATGATAAAATTATATTTGTACAATTTGTACGGACCAAATAAAACCTAAATCAAAGTACATTAATGGTTTTATTATAGAACATTACAACTGGAATCTTTAGGTTTTATTAGAGTATTGATTCAAAAAAAAAATTAATAAAAATTAAGCAACAAATTTAAGTACAATTAACACCTGATTTTTTCAAGGCTCACCAAGCTCTATTGAAACTGATTTGAAATCATCCAAACAACTATAGGACCAAAGTCTTAAACAACTATAGGACCAAAGTCTATGTGAAGTGAACTATCAAAGTCTATTTATATATATATACGTAGAAATTTATATGTATCGAGAAATTTATATGTATCGTTTTTAATGTACTTATATATTATATAAATATCCTACTATACAAATATAACTATACATATAAATTTCAAGGATTATTTCCGCTGTACAAGCGAAACCTTAGAACTGTTCACTTGTTTCATAAAGGTAGTTATATTGCCGAATTAGACAATAATTTGGCAATTTTTTAAAATTGTGTGAATCATGTAAACTTTGAAACAATTCTTGCTTAGACACGGTGCTGGAAATTGGAATAACTTTTCTTTTTTTATAAATAAGTTAACTATACCAACTATACTTATTTGAAAAACTGTACCTATTTTGATTGTTAAAGTGTTGCAATATTTTTTTATTTATTATTTACAACTAATTTAATAATTTGCATTAACTGTAATTGTGTAATAGGTATGGTTCCGTGAAATAACGCCATACGAAATAAAACCATAATGGCTTTAATTAGCCAACGGATTACGCTTAAAATCCAAAAAAAAACAAATTCATTACTTTTTTGTTAAGATATATAATTATTTAGAAAAATTTAATTTTTGGTGGTTGTTTTTACAATATTGGTTACAAATTCAGTATTTCAGTATAATAGTAGTGTTTCAATATATGTTTAGCGGGAGTTGGGAAGTGGCAGCTTGCACTATTTTAATTACTTTGTTATTGAAATAGTTAGGAAGGAGTTTTAGAATTGGATTCAAAATAAATGTTATACGCTCTTTCCAGAATATTGAAATATATGTATATGTGAGATTCTGAATTAGGAGTGATTTAGAGTAGGATTCAGAGTAGGATTAGGATACTGATTGGTATTATTTTTCGAATAAAATAGGTATGAATGCAAAATCTAGCTTCAATAATTGAGTTAGTGGTGGTATATTTTATTTCAGTTTTTTAAAAAAATTAGAAATTTGGTAATTACATTTATTTATCAATTTCTACTTTCTTTTTACTTTGTTTACTATAAAACTAGAATTTGTATCAATTTTACTATTTGATTTTATTTCGTAAAATTTTAGAAAATGATAGGTTTTATTTCGCGAAAAAATGTGCGATATGGCTTTATTTCTCATTCAATAGCGAAATAAAGCCATTATGGCTTTGTTTCGTATGACGTTATTTCACGGCGCCAATAGGTATATGTTTTTATAAAAAAATTATAAAATTTTCATATAGAAAACAGAATCAATTAGTTTTAGCAGGTTTTAGCAAACGATGCTTTAAGGTTCAACCATCTTCAACTTTGTTCAATTCATATAAATTCTATTGTATATATTATTTATATGCCAATATAGATATATTAACGTCCTTATCAGAAATAATTAAATCAATATACAGGGTGTCCCGGGAATAACGTGCCATAGAACAGCAGATGATAGGGGAGTTCAAAACGACCAAAAAATTGTATGGGAAGGGGGGGTCTATCTCCAACCCATACGGAGTTAAAAGGCCTTAAAGATCCGATTTTTAAAAAAAATTATATTTTTTCACTAAATTTTTTGATGTTTTGTTTTTACCCATAAAAGCAAAAATCTAGTAGCTAAAAAAAAAATTTAACGTGCAAAATTTAGCCTGTTGAATTCTTTTTCTAATTCATAAAAAGTAATGCATATTGCTCTTCGAAATTGGAAGTAAAAATGATTTAAAGGTTAAAATTATGAGCATTTTTTTAGGCATAAATTGCTTTGAACCCTATTGCTCAAAAAATTGAGCAATTACCTACCATACCATTTTATTTTTCTAAAAAAAATATGTATTTGTTTCTCTACGAACATTTTGAAACTCAAATTTTATTATTATCTCAAAAATCATAAAAGTTATAACCAAATAAAGTTTCAATAAAATACTTTTTTCCTTTAAATAAATTTCTTCAAAAGATTTTATTGTTGAAGAAATTAAAGTTTAAGATTTTTTTAAAGTTGGAGATAGAAGGGGGGTCCATACAATTTTTTGGTCGTTTTGAACTCCCCTATCATCTGCTGTTCTATGGCACGTTATTCCCGGGACACCCTGTATATGTATGTATATAATTTCTGGTATAACGTTTGGTATAATCTGGTATAAAATAAAACTTTCAAATACATATGAAATTATCCAATCATCCAAAACTTTAACCCTTAAAGTTAAAATAAATTGCTGCTTGCTGCTTAATTTAAAATATTGGATAATTGGATATTTTTATTTTTCATATTTTATCTGCGACACAAAAATATCGTCAATATCGTATACTTTAGAGGCTATAAACATGTTTATAGTAACTATTGAATTTTATGATTTTAATATGTATATAATTTCTGAATTTATAAGGGTAGGTAGTTGTTTTTGCTAAGGATTTTTTTTTAAAATTAACCCCATTTGCATTTTGACTTATTTCGGTAGCCATGTATGGCCAAGTATGGCTATATCCGGTCAGGTCATAGGTATGCAGCGAAAAAATAACAAAACTTTTTAAGCAGTTTTGAGTTTTAACTAATAAATTTTTATTTTAGTTTATTTTTAAGGCATATTTAATAAGTGAATGAATATAAAGAAATGAATATAAAAACAAATAAAATATAAATTAAAATAAAAATTCACTTTAAAAAACACAGTTTCAGATTAGCTGTTTTTAAAAAGCCAATTAATATTTTAAGAGGAACTGCTTTTTAATTCCCTTTGTGATTTCAATCAGATATTCTCCAACTAACCTAAAATTGTTTTGTATCAGTATTCCAAAACTTAAAAAAAAATGGTCAACAGTTATTCTAAAACTTATAAACAGACAAATTTAAATATCGCATTTTTAGTACAAAATTTAATGCGATGTTATATTTCGTATACCAGTTGCCCTCAACATAGTTAAAGCTGTTTCCTTTTTAAAAACCACGGAAAACTAATTACAGAAAGAGAGCAGCGCTGTCGCAGTAGTTAAATAATCAGTGCCAGTATTTTTCAAAGGTGCCTTTGGGTGCCTCAGGGAAATAATAGACATTGAAATAGAATTTGTTTGTTGGAAAGAATGGGCAATATTTTAAAGAAATAAAACATTTAATATAAAAACAAATTTTTTTACATTTATTCATTTTAACAAAAACATACGAACTTAATAAAAAATAAAAATCAATTCATTTTCAACAGAATAATTTAATAAACAAAAACAAAATTTTTAAAACATAAATAAAATAAAATTAAATTAATATTATATAAAAAACTAATAAATATTAAATAAAAAACTAATAAATAACTTCAAAAATTGCGTTTAAATATTAAAAAAAGTGAAGAAAAAGGAAGGGATACAAATAGTTTTTATTTTTAAATAACTTTGAATGCTTTTTAAAAACTAATGGGCTAATTTATAATTTTAAATTAAATTTTTCAGCGGATCCCATTCGCATAAACTTAGGTCTTCGGTAATATTTTTTGCTATCATTAAAGCGTTTATAGTAGCAGTTTTCAAGCAGTTACGATTTTTAGTTTTAATATTATTGAGTTCCGAAAAACATCGCTCTGCCGCGGCACTACTATGCGGTAAACTTAATAAACCGGTAATAAATAATTTCAAATTTGGAAACATAATCTCGTTCATTCCATTTTTAAGATTAAATATTTTAGCCCAAAAATCTAAATTTGAAGATGCCGGTACAAATCTTTGAAAAATCACATTTCTATACTCTTCTTCTATTTCTTCTATTTTATTTTCACAAAGTTGGGGAAATAAATTTATTAATGGTATTAAACTATCACCTAGATTTTCAGGATCAATTATTTGAATATTAATTAGTGTTTCATCTTTAAAATTAAACCTCTTAATAATTTGTTCACAAAGTTTGATATAATAATTTTTACATTTTTCTTTAATAGTAATGATAAAACGTAAGCAAAGTGCCTTAGAGTGCCTCTGAGTTATTCAGTGCCCGACTTTTCTTCAAAGTGCCTCAAAGGCACCGAAGTGCCTGTTTTGGCAGCGCTGAAAGAGAGTATAGACAGAAATTTTTGGATAAAAAAATCAGATAATAAAAAGTTTTTTACCATACAGTGATAATCAAATTTATAAAATCTGATTTGTATTAAAATATAATTTCTGATTACCTACTTTAAAAATAAAATTATCAAAAAAAAAAGAATTTTGAAAAAAAAAATTTTTAAATTCCGATGAAATATTAAAAATATTGAAACTGACATCGTTGGATTTACAATTCACAAATTATTGCAAAACTTTGCATTAAAATCTTGGATTTTTTTTATTTGATCATACATTTAGTTCTGTAGTTGTTTTAACTGGATATAGCATTCTCTGACACCTGCCTCTGATCTTTCCAGTAGATTTAAGTCATCTGAATAAGCTGCTATCTTTGTGGTTTTGAATAACAACGTCGCATTCGGATAGGAGGGGATTTTCCTGACTATATGCTCCAGGGCAAGATTGAAAAGCATAGACCCGAGTTAATCCCCCTGTTTCAGTCTCTGTTTGATGTTGAAGGAATATGTGAGGTCTTCTTGAGGTGTGAGGCATAATAGCTTTTATGAATTTTATTAGTATGCCGTTACGCTAAGGGCCTTAGGTTGGCTAAAACTACATACAATATTTTCCTTTGAATAGAATCATATGTCGTTTTGGCATCACTTCTCCAATAATCATCAGGTATGTTTTCTTCTTGCCCATACCTTTCGTATTATTTTTATGTAGGGATTTTTGTACTCTTTCTTCTCCAACACGCAGAAAACCAGCCTGGATGTTATCTGCACCAGGAGCCTTATTGTTTTTTAATTGCTGTATGGCACTGATCACCTTTGTTAATGTAGTTTGTCCCGTGATTTCATTTTGGGTTTGGGTTTCCACTGTGATCTGTACTTTTTCACTTACTTCATCGTTTGATGCATTTAATAAGTTTTCAAAATATTCTTTCCTTCTTTTCTTAATGTCATCCTCATATGATAAAGGATTATCTTCTGCATCTCTACATAAGTTTTACTAGGCTTTGTAAAAATCTCTGATGATGCGGATATCTTTGTATACTTTGATAATACAGCGCTTTTGAAACATATCTTCCACCTTCTCAGCGCATAGTTCTGCCATTTCCTTTTTTTCTTTCTATTTATTGAAAACAAAAACGGAATATAAAAATAATTGAAAAGAAAAGGAAAAAGATTCATATTCATTATGATTTTAAATATTTCTTTTTATGTATTTTTGCCCCTTCTGCCGACAATTGTCAAATCAAAATAATTTTATTTCGTGGGGGTATGACAGAAAAATAATTTGTTTTAGGTGTCACAAAAAAATTTTAAGCATGCTGTAAAATTCAAAATCTTTTCCGTATTAGTCGAGTATCCTACATACTTGGAAATATCTTACAATTTCAATTCTCTTTTAGGAATTTTGAATGGATCGATACTCTCAAAAATAATTTTATCTTATTATCGTATCTAAAAAGATAATCACCGATTTGCTACTGAAGTCATTTTCACAAAATATTTATTTATTAGGTTTGAAAAAAAAAATACTTTAATATTTTAACTATTTTCCTTATAATCTAATTTTGTTTTGATTTGAAAAATGTCATAACTGGCTTTTTTACGATATATTTTAAGTATAAGAAGAAATTAATAAATTGGATATCTTTGGTGGTGACGGTCTACAAATTGTCTTCAAATAAATTATAAATGTCTTTTATAATAAACTAAAACAATTCAACAAATTATAGTTCTATTATGGTGCTAGAATCAACCTCAACTTGTTGTTTGTTGAACACAACTTTTTTGACAATTTTGAAATCATCATAAGAAAAGGAAAACAAAAATGATATCACTAATCAGCTGCTAAAATGTCAAAATATTTTTGTATATGACTCATAAAGTTTTATTAATAATTAAATCTGTTTTTAAAACAAAAAAAAACCTTATTTTCTCGTGATATTTAAAATCAAAATTATTAAAACTGGGTAACGAAATGTCTGCATCCGCTATGGAAAGTATGTATAATAATTAATACTGTAGTACGCATAATAAAATTTCACCTTTACGCCTGTAAAATTTGCTTTTTTAGTCATATTCAGATTCTTGTATTCTATTCCATGTTTCAGTAATCAATAATAAACTTTGTTTATTGTTAATGCGAAACCCATAAATATAAACCAACAGAGCTTCGAAATAAAATGAAATAATATTTATACACGTTCTTTATATCGAATTATAATAACAAATAAAATTTATTTTAGAACATTTGTTTAATCTAAAATTTGCTGTAAAAGATCTGGAGAGGCAATCCAAGAAATGTGAAAAAGAAGAGAAACAGGAACAGGCCAAAGCAAAAAAAGCTCTCCAAAAAGGAAATGTAGAAGTGGCAAGAATACATGCTGAAAATGCTATCAGACAAAAAAATCAAGCTGTTAATTATTTAAGAATGTCAGCAAGAGTAGATGCAGTTTCAAGTAGAGTGCAAACAGCTTTAACAACTCGCAAAGTTACTACGTAAGTATTTCAATCGATTAAACAATTAGAGCAATTTTTGAACATTGAAATTTAAGCTCCATGGCAGGTGTTGTAAAAGCTATGGATGCTGCTATGAAAGGAATGAATTTAGAAAAAATTTCTACGTTAATGGATAAATTTGAACAACAGTTTGAAGACTTAGACGTACAGAGTTCATATATGGAAAATACAATGTCACAAACAACAACTACTGCCGTACCACAAACACAGGTAGATGCATTATTGCAACAAGTTGCAGATGAGAATGGTCTTGAATTAAATATGGAAGTCCCTTCGGTACCTGGCTCTACTATTGGATCTACAATTCAAGCTTCGGCAGAACAGGATGAATTAACTCAGCGTAATATTTATTGAAATTTTTATAATTCTCTTTTAATATATATATTTTTTAACAGGTTTAGCAAGATTACGTCAAACGGAATAATAACTAAAAATACTTTTAAATTCCAAGAAACACAATATATTAAAAATATTCTTACAAATTAAAGTTATTTTGTCTTAGATAATAAAAAGTATTCTTATTATTTGTTAACACATTTTAATATTTTATTAGTTACCGAAAATAATATAAAAAATGAAGTGCTTGTTTTATCAGTTTGCTAAATTCTTGTACTAATATTTAGCTGGTTTGGATAAAATACTTTTCTTACATAAATAATGTGAAAATTTTACAATTACTGAATAATTCCAATAAATTATTTTCGATCACTCTATTACTTTGTTTGGACTATTTGGTCTAGATGGAGTTTTCTCATCTTGTTTTTGTTTCTTTTTCCGAATTTTGTTTTCTGATTGTTTAGTCTTAGGTCTTCCTCTTAGTTCTGTTTTTCTTGTTCGATGTGGGGCTACGATAGGAACATGACGCCAAGCATCATTATACCTGTCCAATCTATTTTTAAGAAGCTCAACATCTTTTGTCCTTCTTTTTATAAACTTTTTCATTTTAGTTAATCTAAAAACGAAAAATTAATACACTTTTTGATAAAAGAAAAATGATAACCTGTAAAGATATCGTTGATTTTGATTTTGTATTTCTTGACATTTTAAATATAGTTGTTCTACAAATCTTTGATATTTTATTTGTTTTTCATCACTTAACATTTTTTTATTTTATAAATAACGTGATTTTGTAAATACATTTATTTAAGTAAATTAAATTCTAAAATGTATAAACAAAAATTTAATTTTGACAATTGGTTTGACAGCAACATATTTTTAAGTAAATTGTAATTATTTTTATTCTAAACGTCAAAATATTTTTCAAAGAGCGTTGCCAGCTTGAAAAAAGTAAATTTGGAAATTAACAAAAATTATTTTATAAATAATTTATCAGATCCGTTTGGTTTTCGATATTCATTCAATTGTGCAAACTTGAAACGGTACAAAACACACGTTTCACAAGTGAATCGCTAATTAAATGTAATAATTTACAATGACTTCAAAGGCTTTTTATATTTAAATACAGTTTGTTTTTATTTAATATCGTGTTGTTTTTCGTTATTTTCTAAAAAAATTAATTCAGTCCTTTTTCATATTTTAATAGATTAAAAATCGCGCAGCATGTTTTTTTAAAAGCTTGATCTGAAAGATAAGACATTACTTTTGCAATTCTCCAGATTAAAGACCCAACTGACAAAATTATTATATATTCTATTAATTTATAAGTATGTAATATTTTTTATGTTGTTTGTGTTATATATTTTATATAATTATTATTAAATTTTATTTGATCACCAAGGAGGTTTGTAGAGAAAAATCATTTTTCAATATTTTCTTTAAATTGTTTCGTGACCAGTACGAGAATTGAACCCACACCCATCGGTTAGTAAGCCAAATGCTAATTACAGACATCATTAAACTAATGACATCTACACACTAAAATAAGAAAAAACAACCTGGCAAAACTACAAACACGCCCACGCTATATAACCACATTACTAAGAAAGATGGCACTATACAAAAAATTTCTAAATCGGTCAGACACGTGTCACTCATACATATGCAAAATATTACAAAACAGTCCAATCCAATTAAAATTTTAAAAAACCCAGAGTCCTTTGTATCCAAACAGATATTAAATATCAATTGTTTCTATAAACACGTAGTTTTTCTCGAGTCAAAACTAAAAAATACACATGGTAAAATGAAAAAAATAATTTGTATTTTTTTTTTAAAGGAAAGCATTAAAGTCTAAACTGTGATTTGCTTACCCTTGTAATATAAATTATTTCATGAAAACTGACTACTGAGTGTGCCAATTGTATTCAACCATAAATCCATTTAGTACATTTGTGTAGATACCTATCACATATTTTTTCTAAATTTGTATTTTTGAATTGTAAGATTTCCTTGAATATGAGACATGGTTTTTCTTTTTTTTAAGTTATTTTGTAGCTTTTTTATATTTATAAAAAATTAATTAAAAATAAAAAATATGTGTCCAAATTGTTAGGTGTATATTATTAAAATCCTTATTATTTATACGTATATTAAATTAAAAATATTATGAAATACAAAATACAAATTATAAAATTCAACAATAGGTTTAATATAAAACTACTTTTTATTATATTTTTTAAATAAACTAAATTTATAATTTCAAAATCCAACCGATGGTCTATATAAAATATTTTTCTTAATATACATACTTAGAAACAAAACTTCAGTATAGAAATAAGAATTGACCGATTGATAAATAAAAATTAAAAAAAAAATTAACAAAAGCAGAGTTTTTACAAGGACTAAAATGAGATTTTTACTATATTAAAGTTTTTTGTTGACACTTGACTATTTTTTATATAACAAAAATAGCTTTGAAAGTTGTAAAAGCAAATAAAATGTTCAAAAATCAAACAAAGCTTACATATTAAAAAAATATTAAATACAAAAATCTCGAATTAGAAAAGATGGTTACTTACATTTTTCCGTCAATGGCGTACCTTCTACCGAAACTAATTCAGACATATATTATTTATAGATAAATTACTAATTTAAGCTTTAGATTTTAAATAATTTTAAATACGAACTTTGATTTTTAAATGCGCCTAGGTGTAGTGTCAATAACGAAAACAACAAATGAATAACATTATTGAATATTTTGTTTAGTGTTTGAGATAAAATTATTCGATTACATTCTAATTTTTTTTTTTTTAAAAAATTTTAAAACTTTAATTTAGATATAGATATACATATTTGCGCGAAGGAATTTCAAAACATTTTTGATTTACAATTATTTTTTCCCAAGTTCTTTATTTTGCTTTTCTTTAAACATTTTGATTGAATTTAAATTTTTTAAAATTGCATTTTAATTTCAAAAAGCTAAATTTTGACATCAAATTTAAAAAATAAAAATATACATGTTTTTGTAGATGAGTAGATAAAATTTTTAATGCTTGCTTTGTTTTATTTTGTTACTATGTATATAGAATACCTCTCTATATTATTATTTAAATAAGGTATTCTTTAGTTTTGTTTGCGTAATTAAAAAGAAACAGCAAAAAATTTTAAATTTATTTGTTTAAGTTATTATTTTGTATCTTTTTGTATATTTGCTATTTTTATTTTCAAAGTTTTTTTTTCTAATTTTCAACTCAATTCTTTTATGTTTATTTATTTTAAATTATATAATTTAATCTTGCAATTACTGAGGTATTAATCATCAATATATTTGTCTAATAGTCATCTAAGTCAAAACACTCGTTGTCCAAATCATCTAGTTGCATGCTCTGGAAATCTACCTTATAACGCAAAATACCTAAAAATAAAAATACCGATATATAATTAATTTGCAATATCTAGTTATAATATTAATCAAATTCAATAAAAAAATAAATCAAAGGACATACAAACTAAATATCTTTGTAAAAAAATAATAAGACTTCAATATATTTTTTAGGAGTCATGATTAACTATTTTAGCTTACATTTTAGTTATCGCAATATTTTTTAACGTTTTTTTCCTGTTTAGTTTAACAATTTTATATGCAAGAAAAACAAACAAATATGACATGGTTCTTTTTAGCAATTTTCACATTATTATAAAATTAATATAATTTAGTAGATGAATTTTACCATATAAAATTGTTAAAGAAAAACAAAAAAAAATCCTTAGTATAAAGTAAGCAACAAATAATAAGATACTAAAAATACTTCTTAAAACAAAGAAATACTCTTGATATTCAAATATTATAAAAGTATTAAATTAAGTTTTTTATTTAATTCTTTATTTAATGATATTCACTGTTTAATATGTTCTTTTATTTAAGAAAGTTTTTAGAATTGAAATTATTAATGCATGTGTAGTAAATTACCCTAAAAAATAAATAAAAAAATAATGAAGTAATTGAAAACATAAAACAAATTCAAACTATGAAAAATATCTTACAGAAAAACAAATGTACGTTTTAGCCTAATTTCAATTCAAAAAAATACTTTCATAAATAAAATATTTTTTTTAAAAGCTTGATCTGAATGATTAGACAAAGTTCTAATACAATTTAAACCTCCTTTTTAATAATCATTATTAAATTTTATGATATCGTTATTTATTTTTTTTCAAAATTATTAAAAGTTCTTTTATAAATTTTCAGTTATCACTCAATTGACTAAATAACTAAAATAAATATAATAAAAAACCATAAACTATTATTGAAATAAAATATAATAATAAACTAGTTTAAAAAATTAAAAGTTATTTTCATAAAAATTAAAAAAAAAAGCTAAACATTTCTAAACAAGTACCTTAGCATCATGGTTTGGCTAGTTTTGGTTTTAATATCAATACAATGTGACAAAATATTACTTATTTTTAATTTTTTTTTTATATAATGTAGGTATATAAAAATGATGAAATATATTTAATAATCATCTAAATCAACGTCGTCCAATGGTTCATCGGCTTGAAGGGATTGAAAATCTACTTTATAGCGTAAAATTCCTATTTTGTTCATTATTTTTTATTAAAAGTAAAATAGAATTCCAAATAAGGAAATGCAGCATTTAAAAATAATTGGAATAAATTATATTCTAAACTTTATTTGAAAACTAGATAAAACTTATTTTGCTTGGCAATAATAAAATATAAAGTTCTAAGAAAATTACCTCCAATTCCACCAAAACCTCTTACAAACTGACTACCTTCTTGCGATTTGTCTGTTATAATTTCAAGAGTAGCACCGAAACTCTTGTAATTATTTGCAAGCCATTCTAGAAGAGGTTGTGATTCCACAAGTTCCATTTCGACTCCACTCTAAAAACATAAATAAAAAACACAATTAATCAAAATACAAACATTTATGGAAAAGATTAAAATGTTAAATGCTTACTTCTTTATCAGTGAAATGTGATTTGTCTTTTTCTTGTTCAGGAGTTAAATGTAATACTGTGGCTGCTGTTGTTGCTGATTTAAGAACATATCGTTGTATATCTAAATTTTCCCAACAGATTAATGTTTCAACGGATCCTAGTTCTAAGGCTCTTAAAGTATCTTCCACACCAAAACAATATTTTCCTGTATCTTGTGAAATTTCATCAAAATAACGACCAATCAATTTCTTTTCTTGAATGAATTTAACATTTTGCAGTGATTCAGCTGCAAGTTCAATTGCTTGATTAAAACCATTTTCACCACCATAAGAAACATCAACTAATTTAATAATTTTTGTTTGCAATCGCTACAAAACACATTAGGCAATTAAAAAAAATTTTTTTTTTTTAAATTAGTAAAAATACCGTGTCGAACATATCAGATTGACTTAATTCTGTTTTAAAATCAGCACTACCAGCCAGAATAAGACCAGCTATATTCGGTTTATCATTTGTTATAAAGAGTTGCGTTGCCACTTCTGCTACTTTACGTACATAGTTATGACGCTTTTCCATACGTAGACGTGCGAAACGTAATGCTGATTGACCACCACGACCGTGCTTTTTGGGCAGATCAACTGTAAATTTGTGAAGCACTTCTCGTGTATTACCTTGTAATGTTCCAAATAAAGCTCCATTACCATCCATAACAATAAAACCAAATTTATTATCATCGGCTAATAACGCTGTTAATGCTTCTGTGTGGAATTTATTGTCACATAAGTATAAAGATGTATTAATTGGTTTAAAGGGTTCGAAATCTATATTGACTTTTTTTTCTTTTCCTTCTTCTGTAACAATTGTTCCACAATATATAACTAAGCCATTAGGAGGCACTAAAAAAAAATTGTTTTTCAATTAAATTTTTTATTTATTTTAACCATTGCATTTATTACCTTTTGTATATAATTTAAGTCTATGTTGGACAGACGTAATTGCTCCTAAAACAGAAAGGCGGTTAACTCTGGATTTGATATTCGACGCTGTACCAAATTCATCAGCCAACATTTTACTAACTCGCGATATTTGATCTTTTGGTGGAATAATCAAAGAAATCATACTGGTCCCGTTACTAAAAGAAAAAGAAATATAAAATTAACCTTAAAAAAGTAAAACATGTTAAAAAAAATTGAAGTACATAAATTTTATTTTCCAATTAATTTAATCAACATTTTCAAAATATTAAAATAAGCAAAATTGGATTTATTCGAAAATAATCTATATATAGTATGCTGTGTGCATAATACTTTATTAACACAGAACACCTTCTAAATTTAAACAATTTTCTCTTTTGTAAATTCCTTTGGACTTTTTTTTATAAAAAAATTTTATAGTTGTAATTGATTGACTTATTATGCACAATTAATTACTCATATTAACGTTGAAACAACTTAAACTACATATTAAAAAAAAATAGTTTTTTTAAGAAATTCTCTGAGAGAGCAAACAATTGGAATTTAATTTAAAAATTTTTAATTTTCAAAACAAAACAAGTTAAAATTAGTATGTATCGATTTATGAACAATTTTTAAATACCATACTATTGATAATGAAAATGAACAATTGAAATGTTTCTACATAAACAACAATTTTGTTCCTGAAGAAATTTTTATAGAATACATTATGCATTTTCTTTTGTCCTTGAACATTGCACTATTCTTTCAAAAAGGATGAGTTTATATTCAAGATGTGAAAAAGTTAATAAAATTATTGGAACATATTTAATACATTTATTTTTAACAGGTTAGAAAATTTACACATAAACTATCCACTTATAAAATTATAAAAGCATATTCTAGCTATATTTTTAATTTTTCATAGCTGTTACTTTTGAATTGCAATAAAACGTCGATTGCGCCGAAAAAAATGAACTAAGATTTCACAAATTTCTAATTAACAATTGTCACACTTACCCTCGAGCCATTTCCAAACTTTTAATAAGTTTTTTAATTTTCCAAATTTCGACATTACGATCAGCAGAAGTTTCTTCGTTCGACATTTTTAACTAAAGTATTTTAAATGATTATTTACAAAAATTATTTTTTTTTGCTTTATCAAAAACTAAAAAAAAATTGTCTCGAAAAGAAAACTCGTGGCAAAATATGGCGAAACGAGCTTACTCAATATTTCTACTAGAAAGGTGTATGTAGATAGACTACTTTTTTTTTATTAATTACGTAAATTATATTTTAATTCACTAGAATGATTTAGATATTATTAAAAATATATATTTATTTGCGTTCAGTGCACTGAAATTTCATAATTAATTAAAAAAATTAAAACTTAATTTCGATTCTTTTACAATAAAAAAAATTGAAATTCCTGCAAGTGCACAGAACTCGCCCAATAACCTAGCGAGCTTTACTACTCAATTTAGCAGAAGTGAATTTTTCTTAGGTTGATAAAAAATCGTTGGAATCATCATAGGATAAATGTCAAGTTTTGGCGGCTTGAGTGTTTTTTTTTTTAAGTCGACTTGTTTTATTTGAATTAATTCCATGTGAGTTCCATTAGCTAATACATATTTTAAGAAAATTCTGTATAATAAATACTTCTTACATGCGTTGCGTGCTATGCATGCAGTTCGTGCTATTGAGCACATATAAGATTATATGTATGAAATTATATTTCAGCTATTGTTTAATAAGTAAAAGTTTATATATGTATTAAGAATTCAAATGTTTAATTCAACTAATTAATATCAACAAAAAATATGGGAAATGTATTATAAAATTTTTTTTTCCAATTAAAAGTTAACTCTAGATTAACAAATTTAATTTATTATCTCAATTTGATTTAGAAATTTTGTAAAATCGCTGATATAGTGTTCTCATTAGAATTTTATTCAACACTTAATTACCTGCCGAGCATAATTTTTGTTCCCATTTTAGATTGAAATCTACAAAAACAATTAATTTACAGTTTTAAATAGAATTTTAGGTAGTAGTAATACATTAGATTTTTTAAATGAAGAAAATCTATACACCAAAAGGTGTTATTCTTTAAAGTTCAAGTTAATTAACTTGAACATACATATCTTCAAAAATTAGGCAATAAAAACCATACACTATTGTTAATTACTAATTGTTCTTGTTTTTAAATTTATATCAATCTAATTGATACATATTGAACATGAATTTTTAAAACTCTGCTCTGAGCATTAGCTTTTATACATAAAAAAGTTTGCAGGAGTAATAAACGACAAACCATTTGTTTCCATTAAGCCACATAAACGAAACGGTCTTCACAACAACTTGAGGAATCAGAGGCAGTTAGAATTTTTGTGAATTTTGATAAACTTCAAATATGAGTAATGTGATGTGACTGCTATTTTGAAAAAAAAAAAACACATTTTTTTTGACATTTTACAATAACCATAGCTAAATAACGTCATTGCATAGTTCATTTCTTCATTTATTATAATTTTTAGTAATTATTAGATATATAAATTAATTAATTTTGTAAAAGTAAAAAATGGACATTGACGACAAAAAAATTAGAGAAATTGGAACTATTTTAAATAATAAAGAATTGCCTCTGAAACAGAGGTTTCGCGCTTTATTTACTTTAAAGAATTTAGGAGGAACTTGTGCTATAAAAAGTATAAGCGAATGTTTTCAAGATGAATCAGCTTTACTTAAACATGAATTAGCCTACTGTCTTGGACAAGTAAGATTTAAAACATTTAATTATGTTTATATTCAAAATTAGCAATTTTAGATGCAAAATGTTGATGCTATACCAATTTTAACAAAAGTTTTAGAAGATACATCTCAAGAACCTATGGTTAGACATGAAGCCGGTATTATTTTAGAATTGCTGCTTTTTCAATTTGTTTTTAACTTTAAATGGTTTCAGCCGAAGCTTTAGGGGCAATTGGTTCTGCAGATGTTGTTCCAATTTTGGAGAAATATTTAAATGATGATTGTATAGAAGTACGAGAAACTTGTGAAATTGCGTTGGATCGTGTAAAATTTATGAAAAGTATTACTTCACAAACGTTAGAAGATAAAAATCCATATAAATCAGTTGATCCCTCACCACCTGCATTAACTAGTAACATTGATGAACTTCAAAATACTTATTTAAATCCAAATGAAAGTTTGTTTAATAGATATAGAGCAATGTTTAGCTTGAGGAATATTAACACCGATGAGAGTATATTAATTTTAGCGGAAGGATTAAAAGATAAAAGTGCTCTATTTCGACATGAAGTAGCATTTGTTTTAGGACAAGCTCAAATGGAATGTAGTATACCACATTTAAAATCAAATCTTGAAAATCCAAACGAAAATGAAATGGTACGACATGAATGTGCTGAAGCTTTGGGTGCCATTGCAACTGAAGAATGTGTAAAGATTTTAAACCAGTATAAAAACGATAAAAGGAATGTGGTCAAAGAAAGCTGCGAAGTTGCTCTAGATATGTGTGAATATGAAAATAATTTAGATTTTCAATATGCAAATTCTCTAAAATAATTAAAAATTTATTTAAAACACTACTATTTGTATAACTATTAAATCACATTACAAAATATTAATAACACCGCTTTGTTTATTTTAAAAACTATTTAGTTTTTATATACTAAATAATTAAGTTTTTTTCAGAAATGGTTGATAGTATTCTTCAACCAAATAAATAAATATAAATAAACTACTACTACTTATCAATACTTCAGAACAAGAGCAAAGAACAATAGTGAATATGTATAAAATATTAAAAATAACTGGAGCTAATAAAATCAAGCAAAATTTAATTATTTGAAATAAAATTACGTTTTAAGGCAAGGCCCTAGGTAGAATTGTTATTCAATCATTTTATGCCTTAATATAATATTAAATTATAAAATTGATATGAATATTTTTGTGGTTATGTAAATGAATATTTTTTAACTACATTTATATGATTTCCACATATAAATATTTTTTAACTACACATATATCATCTACATATATTATGTTTAATGCTATTATGACTATATATATAGTACTATGATGATGCTATATGGTTTATGTCGAAAATCAGATAGCCAGCCGGCAGGAACACTTGTAAAATCACTGTGCTATTTAACCGTCAATTTTATAGAACAATTTATAACATATTGGATCGAAATATTTAAAATCGACCCGACTTTTAAATTTTACATTTAGACAATAATGATAAGATAGCCAAATCTTTCCGAAATCTTTCATAAAGAAATCGTCGGCATCAAGTATTTAAGTTACAAAATTTCACTTAATTTCGCGAAACGCATAATTGTCTGAAATTGAAAATTTTTTAACTTAAAGTCCTATCGCTTTCATTATAAATCCTTATCTTTCCAAAATCTCTAGCTTTGTACGTTTAATTTATGTGGAAGATATACGATACCTATTTTTTTTTTTTTAAATATTTGTTTCACCAATTTTCCGTTATATGCTGTAGTACCGTTTCAGTTTTGTCAAAAAATAGTCTTTTTCACAAATGATATATATTTCAAATATTAACGGGTTGACCAATGAAAGGAATAAGAAAATTTAAAAAACTTTAGGAATTAATGTTAATAAGAACAAATTAATTCAATACATAAGTATCTGTAATAACGACTTTTCAGTATTAGTTTTAATTTTTTATTATGTTCAAATTGAAAGCCTTTTCTTTATATTTTGGAAAATATGTTTCCATATAGAATTGTTGCTAGAGGTGGATATTATTTAAATAGGCTAAATGGCTTATTAAAATTAGTGTGTAACCATTTAGTAATTTGTGGGGTAGAAAAAAAAGGAATAGAAATAGTATGGTGAAAAAAATTCTCATCAGAGATGTCATTATGAAAAATTCACCATTCGGAAAATAAATAAAGAAAAGACGGGTTTGTACTGTAGTAAGTTGTTTCAGAATTGTCTTAAAAGATGTAAAAATTAAACTGCCGTGTTTTTTTTGATTCAAATACAAAAAATAATCCAGTTGTTTTATCTCTTTTGTTTAATTTAATTTTATTTAAGGTAACGCTGATAAGAATTTTTAATTTATTTTAATACTTTTTAAAAATAAAAACAAGCACTTTTATTAATGTCTCAAATTACGCATTAATACAAAAGTAATGAATAAAATAATGCGGAAGAATCTACTGTAGCTGCCGTTGTATATAACAAACACAATACTAGTAACAATTTTCCTTTGTTTCTTTAAATTTTGTGTCTTGTTTAATCAATATTTGATACAAAATTAAAAATTGATTTTGTTATTAGTTTGTTAAAAATAAATTTTTAAAATAAAAGTTGTTATTTGAACAATTGAAATTAAGAATATTGTATTGATTTTTTTAAAATTTTAAAATTCATATAATGCAGTAAAAGCAAATAGTTGAAACTGAAACAATAGTTTTAAATAAAATATTTTAAAATATGTATATTATTTTTTATTATTAAAAATTTTTATGTAAATTAGAAGTATATTATTAGGTATGTAAATATATATAACTACATTTTATATAAATTATATATAGTTATTGTTTTAGGTATGTTGGAATATATCTTCTGGCTAAACAAGTTTCATTTACAGTCAATATATTCCAAAAACATATTATTTTAAAGAATAATAAAAAGTTTCTTGATTTCCTTAAACTTAAAATATAACTCTATCTCATTAACTTTTCAGATCGGTCAATTACCTCTAAAATTAAGTGCACAAAATAATTGTAGCACCCACACTGATGTAGTTCTCAATAATAAAATGAAAATTAAATAACTTGATACAATTTATTTATCTAAAACAAATTTTGCACATTTTTAAATTTTAAATGTTTAGTTTTGGTGAAATAATATGTATTGATTTTAATAATGCTTAAATTCAAGTTTATATGCAAAAAATTTTAAGTAAATTTTATGTTACAATATTTTAAAAAATTTACAAATATATTAGTTTTTAGTAATTATGACTTGTCCTTAGTTGATTTTAGATTCAATATGGATAATGAGCAGCCTCATCAAGAGCTAGTCAAATGTACTTTAGTAGGAGATACTGCAGTTGGTAAAACGCGTTTAATATGTGCTAGGGCATGTAATAAACATGTTTCATTATCACAACTTTTATCCACACATGTGCCTACAGTATGGGCAATTGATCAATATCGAATTTACCAAGATGTCAGTAGAATTATCTATTAAGTAATAAAAATGTTATCTATGTATTTGTTTTTTAGGTACTAGAAAGGTCTTGGGAAATTGTAGATGGTGTAAATGTTTCTTTGAGATTATGGGATACTTTTGGTGACCACGACAAGGACAGAAGATTCGCTTATGGAAGGTCAATAACCTTCAAATTATAAATCATTTTAATAATTTTATTAAATAATGTGATTTAAAACCTTATTTTAGATCGGATGTAGTCCTTCTGTGTTTTTCTATAGCCAGTCCGACATCATTAAGAAATTGTAAGTTAATGTGGTATCCAGAGATTCGTAGATTTTGTCCAGATACACCGGTTATATTAGTTGGATGCAAAAATGATTTACGTTATATGTACCGCGATGAAACTTATTTATCATATTTTGGTGAAAGAAGTCCATTTGTTCGGTAAGACTTTTATTTTTGTTAAATTTTTATTTGAGAATAAAACAAACATATTTTTTAAAATGCTCTTTTTTTAGAGCGGCAATCAAAAGTGATTTAGTAATGCCAGATGAAGCAAGAGCAGTTGCAAAGGAATTAGGTATTCCATATTACGAAACTAGTGTATTTACATATTTTGGTGTTAATGAAGTGTTCGAAAATGCAATTAGAGCTGCTTTAATAGCTAGACGTCAACAAAGATTTTGGATGACAAATTTAAAGAAAGTTCAGAAACCCCAGCTCCAAGTATGTTTAAAGTTTTTATTTTCACTACATTAATTAATTATAATTTTAAGGCCCCATTTAGACCACCAAAGCCTCCACCACCAGAAATAATAGTCTTGCCCGGAACATATAAAAAAGATATGTTTAATATGTTTTTGTCGCAATGTTACACAGATTTAATTCTGGTTGTCGGCTCAACAAGGTTCGCTGTACATAAATTTCTTTTAGCAGCTAATTCGGCTGTATTCAATCGATTATTGACTACAGAATTATCTGATTTAGGTGGAAGAAGTAGCAGTGAATCTAGCATGGTAAATAGCCGAATGAATAAAATAAATATTTATAAACTGTAATAATATGAATTAATTTTTTTAAAGGTTTCATCTACCTTTGGTGAAGCAACAACTGCCGACTTCAACGATGATACTGAGTATTTGATTCGTAGTGAGTCAAAATCGGCTAGGTAAACTTTTTATTCTTTGTTTAATATTTACAAAAATAATTAAGCATTATAAATGTAGAATGTGGGAACAATTAAAAAGACGCTCGAGTTATCAGGCATTGCCATTAATAGAGTCGAAAAGGCCTGCTGATGTATATAAAGATTTAAATCATCCAATTTTTCAAAATATTAGAATTGTGCATGTTGAAACAGGACGTGGAACAACCGCAACACAAGTTGTTATTGCAATTTCGAAAATCATTACTCCACAAGCTATGCATCAATGTTTAAAGTTTATTTACACTGGAAGTATTGAAAATGAATTTTCTCAACTACAGGTAAAGATCTTATTTACATAAAGATAAATAAGTTTTAAAATGTTTTCTTTTTTACGTTCAAATTGTAGACGACACCTATAGGCTTTTTATTGGTAAGTGTCTATTGCCGTTAGTAATTTAACGTTACTCAAATTTCTGATTTGGAAAAAAAATCATTATAAAAAGTCATATATGTTTCTAGTTTGTTCATATTTTCACCATTTTTTTCTTTTGTTATTGCACCATCAAAATACAAAACTGAACACTATAATATAATTGTTGTTGATATTGTTTAAGTTAAATTAAAATATGGATCATTTTTTTTTATTTAACTTTGCTTTTTAAATTTTATGATTGCTTCATGGGAAATTTGTTTGATAATTAACTTAGCTTTTAAAAAATATTTATCCAACTAAACTAAGAGATAAATAAAATTAAATAGAAATTAAAAAAATCTTCAATATATGTATATTTTGCTTTTAACTTTATTAAACATTCATATCATAACATCAAATTTTAAATTGAAAAAAGGGAAATTTTGGCTTTCCTCTTTTGTAATGCAATTTATGTATCTACTACCAAAATATATATATGCACAGTACATACATATATATAATTTTTCATACTACTTTATATTTCTCTTTTTGTTTTTTTCCTGTGTTGAAAAACAATTTTATTTTATTTATATAAATACAAAAATTTTATTTTTAAATAATTCACAAAACTTTTTATGTAATATTTGAGTCTGTGTAGAGTTTTTTCATAATTTCACTTATTATTTGAGTAAAGTAAAGTAGCTCGACTTTTTTGGCACTTTTAAAGTTTTTATCCCAGAATTTGAGACCTAATAAATTTCTGTAACTTTTTGTTTTACGACTTATATTTTTTTTGTTAATAAAGTTTTCGTAATCTGCGAACGAATATTAATTACATATTGTTTATATGATTTTTTCAAATAAAAATTTACATTTCTGTTTTAATAATTTATATGTACCTGATTTGATATAAAAAAAGTTGTAAAGTTACTAAAAAAAGATTCCTTATAATATTGTCTTTCTTTAAATATAATTAAATTTGATATTCCAATGAAATATTTTAAAGTTTCCAATTGTCCTTCAACATTTTACCATATTTTTTTCAAATACTTTTGAACACAGTAAAATTATTTTGACGGAATAAATTTTTCCAAACATTGCTATTAAAATATTTTCTAGATGGGATTATTATCTGTTTTACAGGAAATTAAACAAGCAGCTGATTTCTTAGAACTGCCGCAATTAACAATTTTATTATCTAAACCACAAAATGTTTTAAGCCAATCTGAGGAATCAATACCAAATAGTACTCAGGTAAAAAAATAAAACTTCCGTTTTTGAATAATTATATAAATTTAAATATTTTTATATAAATAGAATATAAAAGAAAAAATAGAAAGATTTTGCATCAATCAAGGAAATTTTAGTGATATAACTTTCGAATTAGATGATGGACGAATGAAAGCGCACAGAGCAATTTTAGTTGCACGTTGCGATGTAATGCGAGCAATGTTGATGGGTGATTTTAGAGAAGCTCATTCGAATGTAGTAAGTAGTTTAAATTATTCTAAAATATTGAAATTTTGTAAATTATTATTGTTATAAATTAGATTGTTTTCCCTGGTGTCACTGCATATACATTCCACAAATTATTGTGTTATATTTATACGGATGAAATACCATCAATATCCGCAGAAAAATGTTTAAATTTATTAGAATTGGCAAACAGGTTATGCTTGCCTCGTTTAATTAATTTAGTTGAATGCCGAGTTATAGATGATCTCACTAGAATATCTCAAAATGAAACGAATGAAACTGTTAGCCATTGCCTTAAATTATTAGAGCCAGTTAAAGTAAGTTAATTAAAAAATTAAATTTTTAATATTTTAAAACTTTTCATTTTAGCTTTATAATGCACATCAATTAGCTGAGTGGTGCATGTCCTATTTATGTGTCAATTACAATGTCATTTGTAAATTTTCGCTTAAAGGATTAAAGGCATTGCATATTGATAACCAAGAATATTTAAGAGAGCATCGTTGGCCACCTGTATGGTATTTAAAAGATTATGATTATTATCAACGTTGTATAAATGAAATTAATAGAGAGTTAAGGGATTTAGGTGAATCTCCAAGTGATGAAGAAGGTTGCTTATGTTTCTCTGGAAGTAAGTTTAAGACTTCTTTTTAATTGTATAGGGCGTTGAGATTGTCTTTGTTATGAAATTCAAAATGTAAACGGTTATTCATTTACGTTTATGATGATATTGAATTTTATAATAAGGACGTTAAGTTTTATTTAGAATATCTGTCACCTACTTTTAGTTTTTATGAAATTGTTTTTTAATGTAGACAAATCAAAACGTACCAATACAGAGGATAAACGCAATAATGAGTCTGGTGATTCCCAACAAATGTTTAGTAGTAATGCTAATTCATTGGACATGAATGAACAAGAGGTCGATTTAAATCTCTGACATTCAGCTTCCGGGCATTGGAAGTAAGGTTTTCTTTGTAAAAAAAAACTATTGTTTTAAATAATTATTATCTTTTAAAAAGGTCACTTCGATTTATTGTGATTTTGCCCGTGATGATATGTTTCATATGCACTATATTAAGCATTCTAATTATTTTTCAAATTTATACATAACAAAACTTTTTTTAGATATACCTCGATAAACCTTACTCGATTCCAGCTACAATGTTAATAATAAATTTTAAATAAGAAAAGTAGTATAAGATTAAAATAACTTAATTTCATATAGTTTTCCATAACAAAAAATTCTTAAAGTTAAAACTTTTAATAGCGAAGATACTATAAATTTGCCATAAAAAATATAAAATCAGTCATTAAATAAAGAAAATATTTATGTTATGGAATATATCAATAACTTATATAATAACAATACATAAAATTTATTTAAAAAAAAAATCCAATAAATTTTTAAAATTTCATACTATAATTCGAATTCTTACAATTGCAAAATCAATTTTTTTTCCTTAATCTCATTTTCCAAAATTTTTAAATTTTGTTTTTATTCTTGTAAAGATTTTAAGACATGTGATATGTAATTAAAATTTTCAATATTCAACAAATTAATATTATGTGCAATAATAGGAAAAACAAATTGTGAAATTAACTCGAAAACAAATTCCAAAAATGTGATAATGGTCTAAACCAAAAAACAACACAAAAAAAAAAAATTAAAACACATAACTGAGAACATTTATTGATAAAATAATTGACGTATTTTTTTTTGCTTTTTTAAGTTAAATTGGGAAAAAAATAATTGGTTTCAGGGTAATTAATTTAAGGACACACAGTGTAGTTTTGAAAATTGTAATATATAACTATGTATAAGGATTTCTTTGAAACACAATCAAATTTTTTTTTAATTTTTATTAATTCATCTTGAATATTATGGTGTACAAAAACAATTACATAATTAATTTTTTTAGTTTTTTTTTTTTAACGTAAAAAAAAAATTTATTTTGCATTTCAAACCAAAAATTTATTTTTATATTTAATATATGCTATTTATTTTTGCCACAATTAAGAAAAATGTATAATTTTATCTAATAATTGTGTTATTACAAGTAATATATAATAATTAATAAGTAACTAAAAACTATATTTTTTAAGTTATATAGCTGAATGGTATAAAAAAGATCTAGTTTTTTATCTAGATAATATATTAAATTTTTTCTTAGAAATAAAAATACGTAAAAGAGGAAAAATAAGCTAAGTTTTACTTTAAGAAAAAAGCTTTAAATATCTTTTTATAAAAAAACATAAAAAGTAATGTTCCAATAAAAATGTTTTTAAGTCAAAAAATATGGTTTTTATTTGAAATTTTATAGATTGGTAATATTTTAAAAATAAGTCTTAGAGTTAACGTACTGATAATATCTAACAATTGTAATAAATATTTTAACAATATTTGTTCATTCCATCTTTACATTGTCATTTTACTAATGTCTTCGTATTGAATATTTTTAACAACCCTTCCTTTTAAAGGTCCTTTTGCTATTTCTATCGTTACACTAAATTTTTCTTCGTTTAATTCTAACAAATTTGCAATCCAGCCTCGATATGCTCCATTTAGTACTTTAACAGACTTCCCAATAGCTGGAATTACAGTTTCTAGATGTTCTTGGTCAACTTTAAATTTCTTTTCACTTTCTAAAAATTTTATTTTTGCTTGATATTTTTCAATTACTTCTATTACAATTGCCTTTTGTTTATAAAACTGTTCACCCAAGGACTTTGAAATAAATTTGACAACAATATCTTCTGCAAGCCAATAATCTCTTCGATTTTGTTTTTCTTTTTTTAACTCTTCAAGCTTTATAATTTCATCTAAAGCCGACTTTCGTTCATTAGTAACTGATTTTGGTTTCTTGAAAGTAAAGTTATCTTCGTTAACTTTCCGTTTTAAAAATTCTGATTTTGCAAGCTGTATATTATCTTTTTTTAAATTTCCTTGAATTTTAATATCCAATTTCAAGGGTTCTTCGTGTTCGCGGACAAATTCTTTTGGTGGTGAAGTTGGACGTGGAAGCTCTTTTTGAGTAGCTTGGTTGCGTTCAATTTGCTTTTCTATAAATTCCATTATTCTTTCCTTATATATGAAACAAAAATTAAAAAATAACTTATTTTAATAACTAATAAATTCATTTGTTACCTGGTCATCTTTATCTGCCTTTTCTTTTCTATCCTTTTTTTCTTGGGCTTCTAATGCTTCAGGACTTCTGTCAATATAAGTTATAAACCAACCTTTTTCTGTTTCGTCAGCTATACAAATACCTGATCTTCCAAGCCACTTTACATAATCGCTTAATGTTAACCATCTTGTGGCATTCATATGCAAATGACTTTTGTCTGCAATGTACTCCTGATAAACCTGTAAATAGAAAATTACAACCATTACTTTATTAAGTTTAGTTTTTTTTTCAACTTTAAAACCGATGAGAATCAAAATTATTGTAAATAGTCACCACTAATAAATTATTAACAAATTGAATTATGATAATTATGAATGTACTTGATTGATTTGATTAAAACTTTACTTTATTTGCATTGACACGCTTGGTTCCAAATCTTCTTCTTAATATTTCCAAGAACCCATCCGAAAATTCTTTTGAGAAACTATAAATATATTTTCCTGGAGTTTCAGCAAATAATAATAATTGTCTCTGATGTGCTTCACTTTGTGTATGACATTTAAAACCATTTTCATCTCGACATTGTTTTTCACACATTTGACAATACCATCGAAGTTTTTGCAAACCTTTAGCCTTCATTTTATTTGCCAAATACTTAGGCGTACCAACTTCAGCTCTGCCCATTTTTTATTCTTTTATTTTTAATAAAATTAATAATTTATTTTTCAGTTTTTTAAATTTTTGATTCCTCCTTGTCTAGTTTTCTGTGTTTAGTTTTATGATTTAAATTTTTGACGTTTATAAACGTCAAAGTTATTTATTTGGCTAAATGTCACAATAAAATCATTTCATCCAATCATACAATAATAAAGCTGTGTTTCCACCGGTGTTAATTGATAAAGTTTTTGGTTGGGAATACAATTGTAAATACAAGAGATTCAATACAGAAAGTTAGTATCTTATCTAAAATAAATTACGCAACTACTATATTTTTATGAATGCAAGAAATACAATTTTGTAAACAAACATAAGAATGTAAGACATTTTTATATATTGTTTAGATTTTGATTTTATAAATCAATTTTTATTAAAATGAATCAACGATTAAAAGTTAATTTAATTTTGTATTTCAAAAGTATTAACCAACAATTTTATACTTCTTAATTATTTTACTTACAAAATGCATTTCGGTACATAATGCATACTCTCATCAACTGTTTTCTTTTCGTTCATCAAATTATAGTATTATTGTAATCAATGATTACAAATTATAAAATTGTGATCTTATAATTAATTACATTTTATAATGAATAATAGTAATTGAAAATCTTTCATATATTATTGTTTAAATTAAATAAATAAGGTTATGTAAATTTTGGCTGTTAAAATATTGCTATAAAATCTTAATTCTTTGAATAAAAGATTTTTTTTACTCTTTCCTTATGAGGGTATTCCATATTTTACGTTTGGGGTTTTTAAAACTTGATATATAGAATAAGTTTTTATTTAGGTATCACTTTATTTCCACAGCAAAAAATTAAAATTGACGAAACTTTTTTACATGCTCCTGCTTTTCAAAAATAAAAAAACAATTTGTTTGTAACAAACAGTTTGTTGTTGAAAACTTCCAATTTTTTATTCATAGTTGCTTTAATGCAGAATCCTTTATGTTATAATAGTTGTTATCTTTGAATACATTAATCTAATAAGCTTAAAATTTTATTTTACGTTTTAACGGTTCTCTTGTCTGTCTTACTATAAAAATATATTGGAGCAGTAGGAAAGGTAATGGACATAATAATTCTTATAATTATAACTAGTCTTAATAAATTCCATTTTTTATATACAATTAAAATTAAAAACAAACCTTCAAAAATTGAAATTTTCTAGTTGTTTAAATTAAGAGTAAAATAACAATATTACTTGTTATACAGTTTTTATAATACATTTAAAAAAAATTCACCACATACTTTTAAATAAGTGTCAGGTTGTTAACAGATTGTTTTTTTCATAATTCGTCGTTCAAATTAACAATTTCAGCTTTTTTTTACGTATTATGATGAATGAAGAACAATTGTTTAAATGACAATAATAACAATTAACAACTATGCTGAATTTAAGAAACAACGATCAAATCAATTCAAAATTTTTCAAATGTAAATAATTTTATGAAATATTTTCTAAATTATATATTCGCAGATTTGCAGATTATTCATTTGTATGTGTCATAATAAAGAAGTTCTCGTTTCTGGTTCCTACGAAGTCCTCGAAAAAAAAAAAAATTTTTTTTTGAAAAAGTCTAAAAAGATGGCAAAAAAAGATTATTGATTTGTTTAATTTTTCATCGATCGAAAATTTTTCATCGATTCAAAAATCAAAACGACATGTCGCCAGGAAGTTACAACAATGGCTTTAACATCCCCCTTTTTGCCTAAACTGCCTTATTGCATATTTGGGGTACATGCAATAAGGCCAAATGAAATAAAGGCAAATTGCACTTTTTTGACTTTAATTTCAATACCACATTTGAAATAAAATCAAAATCATAATTGCTAAATTTTCGGCTTTATATCATTTTTAAAAATTTTTAAAAAAGATATAATGCCAAAATTATTAAGAAATAAAGTCAAAAATATTTTAAACATGAGATAAATCAAAATTAGTAATTACCGCCTTTTCCAGAATATTTATATCCAGATGATGTGATATACATATCACACACTCAACTCTAAAACCTCTCTTAAATCAGAATGCCACTTATAAACATGAAAATGAATATTCTGGGAAAAGTGGCAATACTGATTTTGAGTCCAAGTATCAAATCTCTCTTATTTCAAAATCTCACATAAACACACATATATAAATATTCTGTTAAAAGGGAATACCCTGATTTTGAATCTAATTCAAAAATCCATCCTAATTCAGAATCTCAAGTACACATATATATAAGTATTCTGGAAAAAGCGTACAACCTTGCTTTTGAATACAACCAATAACAAATACATTTTTCACAAAATTTCCGAAAAATAACAATTCAATTGTTTGAACATTAAAAAAAAAATTACAAATTTGAAATAAAATCAAATTGTCTTTATTTCAATTTTTTATTTTAAATTTTAAAATTCGTTTTTTGGCTTTATTTCAAGTACGATAATGAAATACAGTCATTTGGCTTTATTTCATTTGACCTTATTGCATGTACCCTTTATTTGACTATTTATTTGGTTTCAATTTTTAACAACCTTTTACCTGTAGATTTCCTTGAATTTGGCTCATATAATTTATATAAATCAAATTAATTACCGATGTTTGAAATTGAATAAAAACTTCAGCAATTGAATTTTCTAGTTCTTGAGTAACATGCAACAAATTGTTCTTTTCAGAATAATTTCGATTCAAAATTGAAAGAAACGTCCAGTTCGCGTATCTTACGCCTAAATTCAAAAAGGCGAAAAAGTTGCCAAAAAAAATTGCAGGGGTGGGGTTAAGCGTCAAACTTTTTCAATTTTTTTTGCTGTATTTAGCTTTCACTAAAAAATTTGTGATTATCTTTTTTTATGTCGGTCCGGCTCCTGAATTAAGAAAAACGGGGACTTTTTATTTAATTTTTTTTTAAAATTGTAATTTGTAAATTCAGATAGGTTCCGGAAAGGGACGGAACGGAGCAGAACGGAATGCTCTTTTAAATCGGAGCAATATTTTTTTGTTCAAAAAAATATCGTTGCGGAACTTTTCGTTTGTAATTGAATACATAAATTTAAAATAGCTTAACCATGGAATAATTTTTTTAGTATACGTTAAAAGTTTATTTATTTGTAGTACCAGACAGTAGTAAATATTGCCTGATAATATAAATTTGCCTATTTGACTTCTTATTAAATTATTTTAATATACACTATATATTTTTATTAGATATGATCCGACCAGGATTTGAGCTCGAGACATTTTGAAAAACCGCCACTTTACCACTGAGCTGTCGGTCAGGTCACTTGAAAGTATAAAGTAATTCTGGAATTTACCTATCAAAGCAAGAAAAATATCCCAGAAAAAGAACAAATTGACGATCTGATATTTTAATTGTAATTAAAAAAGAAAAACAAAATAGAAAGAGCCCCAAAAAGTGTATATGCATTTTATTTTAAGTAAAAATAATGTTGTGTGATGAGATGAGATTAGATTCGATGTTCATTTACGTGAGAAAAAGGTTGTTTATCCCTTTTTAAAATATTGAATATTATATAAAATAAGTACAGTGAAAGTTCTCTTAGTCGAACGTTCTTATATACGGACATCTCTTTAAGACGGACAGTTTTTTAAAAACCAATTCTTTTTTTAAATTTTTCATACAAAACTCATTTTTTTAACCGGACACTCTAATAACCGGACGCGGACACTTAAATCATTCGTTAAATTTCAAAAATACTCCCGTAAACAGACACTTGTAATATATGAGCAAACTTTTTTTATTTTATGTGAGTAATATGGTGTATTTTGTATTATAATTTACTATTATATTATATTTATTTGTAGTTTTGCATTCTAATTATTAAAATCACATATTAGAATCGAATACATACCTAATACATAGAAGTACTTTTTATTGCTTATTTTTCAAAAGGTTCTCTTAAGAATTAAAAATTTTTCCATTTTTTAAAAATAATACGTATAAGGTTTATTACGCATACGTTTAAGGCAAGGTAAAGTTCACCAGTTCTTGAAGAATTGGAAATTAAAACCAACAATGAAGTCTGAAAAACTATTGGTAGTTTAAAAAAATTTGCAATATTTAAAGAGGATCTTACAGCATTCCAGTTTATAAAAAACTTAGAAACACATTTCAAAAATAATGTTTAAAAAATTGACCAGGAAAAAATACGGCAGTCAAAGATTTGAAATTTTTTCAAAAGACTACTAATTCTTCAACTCTGCAATGGAAGTAGTATGTAATTTAAACAAATAATAGTAACCTGTATTGAATTTTTTGAATTTTTGTTTAGTTTTTGTAGTAATTTTTATTTTCTTTTGTTATTTAGTTTTTATGTTGTTTTACCATTATAATTTTGCCCTTGAAAAAACGTTATTAAAAAAATTAATAAAGAATTTAAGAAAAGTTATAAAATTTTTTTTTCTATTAACCGGATAGTTCCCTTAAGCGGACGAAAATTTTAGAACCGTGAGTGTCCGTTTATGAGAGCTTTCACTGTATATGGAATTCTTATAAACGGTTTCAATTTACCGTTTTGATTATGTTCAAATTTTTCTTAATTATAAAACGTTCCCTTAAACTTGAAGAAGTGCGTCTTGAATTTTTAAATATTTTGATTTATAATAAATTTAAAAAAAATTATTATAAATTTTTTCCATTACACTTTATACCCAAAACTTATTATGGGACATGGTTACATTTTGAAAATTGCTCTTTCAAAAACTTTTGTTTCATTTTTCATTATGTACTTGTTTTGGAGTTTAAAGTTTTCTTATTCGATGGCTATGTACAATACTGGTGTAACTTGGTGGGTTTGTTTTTGTATCTCTTACTTTATAATTTTTAATGCTAAGTGTTTCAATTTTAGTTAAGCGTTATGGCTTTTGCTGTAATTAAGATTTTGTAGTTTATTTTCAAAATAAGATTCATTTTAAATAATTATATATTAAAAAATTTAAAGGAAAATCTTTATAATTAAAATAGTACTTCAATTCTTAGCTGTTACAATATATGTTTAAAAATCAATAAAAACTGGGTACGTGGGTATTATTTTATTTCAAATATATAGAAATTTCTCAAAATGTTTAAAAAGCCATTTAATAAAAATTGGAAATTAAAATAAAATTTAATAGTAACCTTTGGGTCAATTAAAAAAGTACCATTATGGCAGTAATAAGCATTTATTATTTAATTTATAATTTTTGTTATTATTCATTTATCTAATACTACTAATACCATAAAGTAAATCTTAATACTCTATATATAAATATATAACTATATAGTTTTTTATGCACATACATATCATAAAGCATTTCTACTCTAAAAAATTTGATGGTGCCAAAAAACTTCTGTAAACCTCTTTTTGTTTTTATAATCATTCTAACATCCACTATAAGATTAAAATAAAACAAATTTCAGTGAAGAGCTACAAACTTCACTTCATTATATATATGTAAGTATGTACTCGTATAAACATCAAATAAAATGCTTTTACCTTGAAAAGATTTTCTATAAGAAAAATAAAAGCTTTAAAGTTTCAACTTAAACTAAAAAATCCTTTTAAATTATGAACAATTTATGTGTTGGCTGTGGTTAGAAATGATATACATACATAGATATGTATTATAAAGTTTAAAACTTTTTTTAAGTTAATAATTGTTGGGTACTTTTTGGTTTTTTAGAATCTTTACAGTTTGAATAAGTTAATTGAGTATAAAATTTAAAATTTAACTGCAGGTTCAAAAGGATGAAAAAACCAATCAATTCAAAAACTGTATTTAGACCCTTACAAAATATCTGAATTTATTGAATAATATGTAAATAATTTAAAATTATCAAAACACATAAATGTAAATATGAGTGTTCTTAAGTTTTTGTGTGTTAAACCATTTGTTTGGAAAATTGTAATATAGAACATCGATTAATATACATAGTTTCTATTTTAAAAAAAAATCTTAATAAGAATTTTATTGGTACATTTAAAAGGTACACATCTTTTATTTTAAGTTTAGCTCATAGAAAAATGAGTGGATTTTTTTTTAATTGCGAAATAGTCCTTTAAAAAAAAAAAAATGAAAGTCCAAAAAAAAAGCTTTTTCATTTTTCTGTATATATTTCGTATAAAACCAAAAAGGAATTTTAAAGTAAAATCATCAGCAGCCGAATTGTTTTTAGAGTAGACTTTTCAATGTTTCTCATATGATTTAAGTTTATCGTTGATGTTCGAATAGAACAGATGTTAATAACACGCTAAATACATAATCTTATAATCGCGTTCATGATAATATTCTTAATACTTTAATATATTAAATCTTTTATTTACTTATACTAATTTCTATATATACATATATATATATATAAGGATGTATTTACTGAAAGTAGAAAGAGAAAGAAGGTCAAAGAAAAGAAAATCTTAATTAAAATTTAACAAAAAAAAAAAAAAAACAAAAATGATAATAATATAAGAATATATAAATTAAAAATATATAAATAAAATAAAAAAATTGTTGATAGTAAATAAATAAAAAAAAAATAATTTGTTTTTTGTTTTTTTTTTTTTTTTAATATTTAAAGTAAATTTAATGAAAATGAAGCCAGTGAAAAGCTTTTAAATGTCGGTCTAACTAAACGCAAATATAATTATTTCGCTAATCATTGTTTTGATAGACTACATAGTATATAAAAAGTGTGAAAATGTTTATGTATATTAAAGTATGTATGTATGTATAAATGTGTAGACATATATACATAATTTAAATATATATATAGTTAAATGATTTATATATTAAGAAAGAAAGAAATAAATAAAACAAATATGTACAAGTTTTTTTTATTAATAATATATATATATATATAAGTTAAATATATTTTAAAGTATTGCCAACGATATTAAAAAAAAAAAAAAAAAATTGTAAAATAATGTAATAATAGTTAATTTTTTTTTAAAACAAAGCTTTTTTTTATATATATATACAATATTTAAATGTTAATGTTTAAATGTTAATACATACTATATATTATTTAATTTTTTACTTCATATATATTATTATGTTTATATGTAAAATGCATGCTGATGATTAAGTTTATATATATATATATGTTTGAAAACTTATATATATATATACCTATATATATTGGAAGATATGCAAACAGAATTTATAAATTTTGAATTAAAAGGTATTTATTTATTTTTATTTACAAAAAATGAAAAAGTAATAAAAATTAAAATGATTAATCAAATGTGAAATGCAACACACAAATTAATCATAATAATAAAAAAAAATAATATAATATATATAATTTAATTATTTTATTATTGTTTGCTTGATGCTTTTAATGATTACATATACATTACAAACATCTTCTTTAGTTTTTCAATTAAAGTTATTATATACTTATTAAACAAAAACATTATGATATTTATTTACTTATTTATTATTTAAGAAAAGTATTTTCAATTGATAAACAACACTTACATTTGGATATTTTATTATTTACTAATTGATAAGCCCTTGTTCCACTTTTTTAACTATATGTTTTACAATTTACAACTAATATAGACAGATATACATATATAGATAGACCCTCAATGTACTTTGAGATTTTAATTTCGCTTCTTAATTGTATAGGTCAGTAATATTTCCATAATCCGAATAATTTATTGCATACCCTTATTCGGATTAAAGTGATATTCGGATTGGTAAATACCAGTCTAGCAAGTATAGCTGTGGCGAAAAACTCTCTAAAATTAAAAATAATAAATCATAAAGAGTTAAAATTCTGTGAGCCCTTTTTTGTGCCATATTTCAAACAAAAATTTATAGTTTTTACTTTTGTTCATTCTGATACTTACAATATTTTATGTAAACTAACAATAATAAATTTAAATTTAAACTTCAACACTTTATATAAACAAAAACGCATACAACAAAAACTGTCAATAAATGTTTTTTTAAAAATATTCATACAAAAACATAAAAACAATAAACATATTGCAACTTTGCGCATAATTCGGATTATAGAATCTCCAAGCTGCAATCAATTCGGATTGTAGAATAGTTAGTGCTTTGTCTGTCATTCAGATTATTGGATATTCGGATTATAGGGGCTTCGAATTATCGAAATATTATCGAAGTCAAAAAGTTGAGTACTTGTTGCCAGACCAATTACCAACCCATTTTCATAATTTCTTTTAAATGAAAGATTTTCAATACCATTGTGCGCCATTCTAAATATTCCAACCATTTTCATTTTTTTTTATTTATCCTTTTTCCTCGAATTTCGAGGTGCAGGCAGATACTAGTATAACATTATAATCAAAATGACCAAATCTTCTATTCTACTGAAGTTCCACTGAAGAAATCTAAACTTAAAAATGTTTAAATTTAAACTATGAATTTATTTTGTAAACTTGATATTACTGCAAAAGCACTTTAAATTTATTATAAATAAAATATTTATTTAACTCACGTTTTTCTACAAAAATCTACACAAAAAAAAAAACTATTTTAAATATAAATAAAATTATCTTATCTTACCATTTAATATTTTATTAATAAAGTAAGTAAATTATCATGAGAAATTGTACAAAGCATAAAGATGTAGAGATTAAACTCAAATTTCCTCTAATTACGAGTTCGAGCACTCGCTTAAAAGTTAAGCTTTGATTTTAAAAATTGACATTTGAGTTTAAGCTTAGTTTCATGCAGTCAATCCAATATCCATAAACAATTCCTATATGAAACGTCAATTACCTTAAATACTCATATAATTTAATATTTTCTTATACATATATAAAAGTACGTAAATATTTTTATTTTATGTTAAATATGATTTACATTTCAATTTACCAGGTTCCATGTATTATTGCTCCAAAACATGCTATTGTTAATTACAATGCATTCAAATTAAAAATAAAAATAAGTGGTAATAATTTTGTTGTAAGGAACATATATTTTTATTTTTAATATGTAATAAATTTCATTATATCGCAATGCAGCAAAATAATCTTAACTACGTTTACATTTCGCATTTATATATTTATGCATAATTATAACAATATCTTAAAAGGGTCAACTAAAATGCGCTTAATATTATTAAATTTATACTTGCTTAAATATACATTCTTATAAGTTTCTAAATAGAATTAAATATATTTATATACATACTACATATACGTACTTCAAAATCATTTTGGTTAATAATACAAATACTCCTAATATTTAAAAATCTTTATACAAATATAATATTATTTTGCATTTTTGACATTTGCTTTCGCTTCGTTTTTTTTTAAAAAAGTACATAATGTAAAATACATAAAAGTCTGTGGTACGACATTTAAATAATTATTAAAAAAAAAAACACTTATTTTTTAGGTAAGATTAAGACGTAAAACAACTTTTATTGATTATTTTTAGTTTGCTTAAATAATTTATTAAACGAATGTTGTTCCATAAAACTGAAATATTTTAAAAATTTGTAAAAATCTTTTCAAACAATTTATTGGTGATTCATTTGAAAATTTTAAATAATTAAGGTACAAAGAGTTTATAGGGGCAATCAATGTTTTAATATTGAATTTTTGAAGGATATCAATTGTAGCATTTTGATTATAAACTATAAATGTTAATTTAAAACTGCACTATTTATATATGAATTTAATATTATACCTTTTGATTATTTTTAAATACTCACTGTCAGATAATTATGATAAAATAAATATTTTTCTTAAATTTTTTTTTGTATAAAAATCTTTATAAGAAATGATAAAGCAAATTGTTCCAAAAATATAAACAAGAGAATATTTAGTTGGAAAACTGCCAATAAATTTAATGCAATTTGTTCTCTATTTTAATAAACTTTACAGAAGTCGTTAACATTTCTTCATTTCATTAACATTAAAATAAGCTTTTAAATACAATAAATGTTTTTAAATCACTAAGTAAAATTTTATTTATTAGTTATTATAGATGAATAGGCAATAAGTTAAAAAAAAAATTGTATCAGCTGATTTAAAAACTAATTTTCTTAAGGAAATAACTACTCGATTAAAGATAAAGATATTTCCCGCCAAAAATTGTTCAAGATTTTATTATTCCTACAAGTGTCTTTTATAAATTCTGTGATATTAAAAATAATTAAGGTAAAAGATATTACATTTTGTGATATTAATATATATATGTATATACTGTGCATGTGGGTTTAAATAATGTCATGAAATAAAAAAAAAGTTTTTATATTTCGGAAAAAAATTTAAAATTTTGAAATATTTTAAAAAATATAAAAATAAAATATAAAATATATTTATTTATTCATGTCAATAATGTTACTAGAATTAATGTAAAAGTTATCTATTTATGTTTTCAAATAGTGCAAAAATAAAAAATAAGTAAATTTTCAATTAATTAAATATTAAAAAAAAATAATCAGAAATTAATCAATCATTTGCTCCAGAATTTTAATGAAGAATATTTGCTGAAACTTATAAACTATCGAGTTACAGTATAAATGTTAAACGGATTTCAGGTTATTTCTTATATTTCAACAAAATTAAAATGGAAAATTATTTCATATATTATTTCAATTATAAATACTTATATTTTGTATATTTATATACATATATGAAATAATATATATATATTTACAAATTGTATATAAACATTTGTGTCAATTTGTTTTTTTTTAAATCGTATGTGAATTAAAACCATATGATACTAATCTTAAGTGTCAAATAAATAAGAAGTATACATAATTGTTGTTTATATACTTAAATAGAATTATAATAGTCTATTCTATCTACTTTATGAAGAGTTCAAATAACTACAGACATACACATATTTAAAAGGAAAATAAACTCTCCTAATGTTAAAAATGAACAAAATTCCACCAGAACTAGAAAAACTAACAATTTCTCATAAATTTAAATTTTTCAAAATAAATTAGAAAGAACTGACTTGGCTCCAATAAGGAGCCGCTAATAATTGGAATTAAACTGTCTATGTTAGAGGGGTTGCAAGATAAAAGAAATTGTAAAAGTATAACCTTTCAAGTTATTACCTTTAATGAACCTGCAAATGTAAAACAGTTTATATTCTTCTGCAGTTGTAAAGCAGATGGCATAAGGTAAAACTAATATCAACATTAAATTAAATGTAACTGAATAAATCAATATTTTCAGTACAAAAAGAGAAGCATAATGAAAATTAATTTTTTTTTGCTTTTAAATTCATACATAAACAATTCTTAATTGTATGTCGGTTATATTTGAAACAATTCACAGCAAAAGTTAAAATCCTTAAAAGGAACAAAGTAAATATTTAACCTAATTAATTCAATTACAAATTAAATATGACCCTTCAAACATATATATATATACAATTTGCGTTATTGACAAATTTTCGTTGCTTTAATACCATAACCTGAATATAACTTTAATTAAGAGGTTTAAACTTCATTAACCAAAATTCCCAAAATCATCCCCTTTTAGATCCAACCTAAAAAAAAACGTAATATTTATATGAAACTTTTAGTATAAGTACAAATAATTGTTTTTTTTTTTTGGTTGCTTTTCCAACGAAGATTATAAAAGTTGAAACGGAAAACTTGTAAGGGAATTAAGGAGAAAGATGTTAATGCTTTTTTTAATATACTTAAGTTTAATAAACGTACAAATAACGAATAATAGAACAAGGTTTTATAGACGGAAATTTGATATGGCAGATGAATTTTAATAGGTTACAGAATTGCTAAATGGTCTTTCTGTGCAGTGTATTGCAATAACTATTTCCCTTGTAGTAGAGGGTTATATTGCAATAATTATTTCCCTGGAAGCATTGGCTGCTTTGTTTTATTAAAACGAAAGTTCTTTTCTATAAACCATTGTTAAGAGTTAAGACCCACGTCTACGAAGATGTCTAACTGGAGGTGGGCGTTGAAATAATATTATAATGGTTTACTGGGTGAATCTGAACTTAATAAGTGAATATATTTTATTAACATGTACTAAAAGGTACCTCGATTGTGTAATGGATAAGCCATTTGACGAGTGCGGGAAATGAAAACTTATTTCGCCTCTCAATGGGTTTTTAATTGAAAGTGATATTATTGAAAAAAAATGTACACGAAAATTACCTATATGGTGAATTGTCTCGCAATAGATTAACGGAACTCACAAAATTTTTTTGGGTCGAAGCAGTATTCCGCGAAATCGGACTTGTAAGTCGCTTCCCAAAATATGTTTGGACCAATCGGCGCACTGGTATGGGTTAACTAATTCCAAGTTTGTTAATATAGTGTTAAATTCATTGTCAAAGGCAACACGTATACAAAATTTAAAGTCAATCAGTCAAACCGTTTTTATTTTAAAACAAATAACTTAAAATACTTGCACCGCAGACCAAATTTAGTGGTCCATTAGATGAAAATATTAAGCCAAGAAACACTTCATCTACCTAAAAATTTTTATATACAAATTTTCATAATAATCGACTGAACAGTTTAAGAATCTTTAAGCTACATACAGAAAAAGAAACAAACATTCGCTTTTATATATATAGTTAGAAATACAAAATAAAAAAGGATTACTTATTTAATTGAAAGCAAATATTGACAAGGTCTGTTGAGCAAGTATAACCGCCAATTCTACCAATTAGTGCAAAAGAGAAATTAAATAGAAAGACGAAGATTTTTTACAAACTTCTGAAAAATAAAAAAAAACAATATAATAAATATTATTAAAAAAAATTAACTGATTTGATAAAATTGACATTCTGCATAATAAAATATTTCATTCAAGAATAAAAATTGTGCAGTTATTGAAAATGAAAAGAAAATAATTAAAAATCTATAATAGTGTTAACAATTAACAGATAAAATAGAAATTAAAACCATATTGCTTGATTTATGTATAAAATTGGTGACAATATTAATCCTCATTAATCCACAGAAAAAAAACACTGGCACATTACTTTAGGTTCAAGCAACTTAAGTTTTAATCTAATTTAATTTTATTTCAGTCATTTTAATAACTATTATTCACAATAAAAAAAAATTGGTGTTTAAAAAAAAGAATTTTAAATTTTATGGCTAGATTGTTTTTATTTTAATTTTATTTATTTATTTATAAACAATCTCTTACCACATCCAATGTTATAAGCGATTGATTCAGACTTTCCTTTTCAAGTTTGGCAGCTATATATTTTATATTATGATACGAGTATAAACTCCTATGATATAAATTATATTTATTTTATTATAGAGACCCTTCCATAACGTCACTACATACTTATATTGAAAAAATTTAGTACCTCTTATTTTGTACAAACTTTAATACAAAAAACCTCTAAAAACAATAATACTCATTTACCTTTGCTCCTTGCAATTATACTGTTTTTGTTGCACATCAACAAATTTAATTCTTAATTAAATAGCATTGCTAATCATTGGGTTCTAGTAAGAAATCATTTATTAGGCCTTATCGGTAAAACATGGAAAATCAAACAAAAGCCCCAGAACATGCAAAAAGTGAGCAAGGGATTTTTTGACGAACAAAAGCCATATAATTTTGCGCTCACTTGTAGCTCTTCTATATGGTCATAAAAACCAATATGTTTGAAATTTTTCAGAAAAATTGCCCGCTATCTTTGTGTTTGGAGGCTTTACTCCACTAACTCTGAAAAAAACGATGTGACAAACACAAAACTAGTTTCTACATTATATGGTTGTTCATAAATTTTAAGACGCTTGATTTCGAACAACAATTTTCGAACTCTTGATGCAATTATTTCTTATATTCGTTTCTCTTCAAAATCCCTTCAAATCTAGGTTTTTTAATTTAATTATAAATTTTTATTAAGGTTTTTTTCATTTAATTTATACATTCATAATTACAGTGAAGTTGTTTCATTAATCAAAATATTAAAATGCAACGATATTAAGGTGAGTCGTTCAATGGCATAATTTTGTAAATTAGAACTGTTTTACATTTCTAGAAAAAAAAAAGAAACAACGTTTCAAACTAGAACGTGTCAAAACATAAAAAAAAACTTAATCTTAAAATTCTTAAAACTTTTTTTTAGATTTGGTTCATAATGTTTCCTAATATTCATTTATATGCTTTTATTATGTTGCAGTCAGTACAACACAGTACCAATTCCAACCCTGTTTTTTTTTCTCTTGTTTGTTTTGAACCAATTTTTACTTAACTTTTATATATCTACTAACATTAATATCTAACATAATTTACATATACATAACATATAAAAATGTTTTATATAAAAACTTAAGAATATATAAAACTATCTATATACACATACAAAATATATTATTTCTTTTTACAAATTGACCAAAATAAAATAAAAGAAAAAAAAATAAAACAAGTGTTTAAAAAATTTTTTTTTTTAGGTTAAAAATTTTAAATACGTGAAATGTTACGTAGTTGTGTTTGCTTTCGTCGTAATAAACGACGTAGTTCAAGTTTTGAGGATTCATCGTCATGCCGGTCTTCAGAAATTGAAAGAGGAGGTGTTGGAAATGATTCAGCATACAATAACAATAGTTTATTTACATTATTTCGTTCGAACGGTTGGTATCATCAGTGGCGGAAAACCGGGCGTGGAATGAGCATGACAAAAATTGAACGAAGTAAGTAAAATAAATTTTAAAAAAAATAAATAAATATATAAAATTGATAATAATTCCATCAATATTAAACGAAAAGTTTTTTTTTTTATTTTTAATTTAATTTTATATATTTATATGTAACAATGTAACTAACAGCAGGTGTGATAAAAAAAGCTTTAAAAAATTATTTTTTCCTTACAGTAATAGAATTATGCAATTTGTTTCTATTTTATATTTTTAAATTCAATAATTCTGTTTGTATATATATATAAAGTATATAACAAATTGCATATGCTATTAGGTACATATATATAGAGTATGTATTGCAGAAATATTGTGAAAATAATAATAATGTATATGTTTGTCATAATTAATTATGAAATTTATTATTATTAATTGGTTTGGTAAAATGTTCATCAATTAATATTGCTAATTGTTTATAGTTTACCCTTATTTGATACCACTTTAAAACAATTCAGCCACTCATTTGTTTTTAGAATTAATGATAAATATGCATTAAAAAATTAACAACATTATTAAATTAATAGTTATTAGTCATAATTAATTATTTAAATGAATGAATATTGAGTGCATTTACATTATACTTTATTCATTTAATTATTACAAGTGAATAAGATATGAGTTCTCCTATAGTCTTTCTACATTTTTAATATTTGTATTAACGGTTATATAAAAGCATTTTTAAATAACTTTATATATGTACATCTTATATGAAAAATTCATTTTCCTACAATAAAAAATAGGTATATCTTAAGGTTGAGTCTACAATTTTTATTACCTATGTAGGTATTTTTTATTATACATATATGAATTAAAATTATAAACCATTTTCTTTTCTTTATTTCATTTTTAATACAAAAACCTTACATATTAAAATATATTATGTATATATATATGTATATATTATACAAAATTGTAAAATTCCAAAAATTGCAAAATTAAATAAAGTTAAAGTTATTTTAAATAATTTCTATTATTTCATACATACATAGTTTCTATATAATAATTAGGACAGACATTTCACATTAATAAGTTAATTTGTAAGTTTGTATATGTGCATATCCTTCCGATTTTTATAAGTTTTTTTTTATTCATTTTATTTGAAAAGAGTTTGTTTTTAGAACTAGGAAATTGTTATTCTTTTGTTCTAATTTTAGTTAGTAGTTATTCAACATAAAAATTGTAATGTAATGTACAAATTCGTACTGAAAATAAATATTATTTCTTTTACAAATGGAAAAATTACAAAAAGATTAAAATTTTATAACAAAATGAACAAAAGTGAATAAGTTTTTTGTATGACCGCAATGTTTTTATTTATTGTTTTCTTTTTTCTCGATATTGCGCGGTTTAACAGTTTTTTATTTTATTTTTTAAATTAGTTCTACATTTAATAAATAAATATCTAGTCTTAGTATTGGGCCGTTTATTTCAGCTAATATTAAATTTTTTTTGCAATAAAATAATTATATTTTTCCAATTACTTGATAATTATTAAATAATTTAAAATAACCAATTGCTTAAGTTTTGTTTTTAAATTTCGAAAAGTTTTAAAGTGTAACGAAATTTTAAGAAGTGAAAATAAATCTGTGAGAGTTTAAAAAATTTAAACTATAGTTCGCAGTAACATTTGGAGTTTAAATGGATTTTTTTACATAAATTTTTTTATTATATATAAACGTATATATACAGAGTCACAGTATAATTTTATATTTATTTTAATTAAAATTTGTATTTAATTTTAATTTAAATATTTCATCATTATTCGGCAATATATTTAATATTAAAAATGTTTATTTAAGAATATAATTAATATAATTAAATTATTGAAAATTTCTACAAACAAACAATACAAACAGAGAATAATATTTCTAATAAGTATAATAATTAAATAATCAAGTTAAAAAAAAATAATGTGAAATAAATTCGTTAAATTTTAATATCGTCATATTTTTTTTTTTTTTTTTTAAATATTGTGACAGATTTTGACAAGAAGTCAGTTTTTGTTTTTATTTAATTGTCATTATCAAAACAAAATGATTGATTGTCTATATTATGTTATTGCATAAATTTTATTAATTTATTATTTAACAATTTAATCGTAAACATTTTAAAAAACTGAATTTTGTTTAATGTTATAAGTAAATTATTTTATAGGAATTGTTTTTATGCTAATCCAGTTTAGCTATTGGGGACGTCATTTTACATTTTGAAGTAGATGTCATTTTTTCTCACTTAAGTGAAGTTTTTAACTACTCATTCATCTGTTTGTTCACTTTTACTCTTTCAAATCTTTTGTTACTATTTTAGTTAGAATAGCGGGAAAAATCTTGGTCTAGGTTGTCGCAACGATTTGCCAAATGTATAAGTTACAATTATTTGTTTAAATATCAAGGTTTTTTAATGTAAAAAAAAGGGTTTTGACAAAAGTAATACAGAATTATTTTAAAAACAATTTTGCAGAGGGATTATTTTAGTTATAGTAAATAAACACTCAGGAAATAACGAATGATTGAACAGCAATGATCTCTTGAAATAATAAAATAAAATGAAAACAAGTTTGGAGTAAACCAAAAAGTTGTAATAACCATTATCTAAATGCAATTGTGCTCTTTTATTGGAAAATCAATACAATATTTAAAATTTAACTAGAATAATAGATTTTGATTAATTATTTTAATGAAAGTATATTATAACTAATAAAGAATTAAATAAAATAAAGTAAATTGAGAAATGATTAACGAGTTTCGTTAATTGAAAAACGCCATAACGCTTGTATTACGCATTTTAACTGAAAGCGAAGCGTAAAGAAGCATTATAAACACTGAAGAAGTCTGCGTGTCCTTAATCTAAACAAATGTATTTGCAAAATAAAAAAATGTAATTAAAAGGAAACTACTCGGTTTTTTATTGACTTCATATACATTTCACTCAAAAACTCAATAATAAATTAAATACTCAAACTTTATCATTCCTTAAGAGCTGATACTTGGATTTAATCATTTCGATCAGGTTCAATTACATAGTTTTGACATCACTTGGGATAAAACAAATAAATTTTCCGCTCTAAATATTTTATAAAGAATTTATATATATATATATATATATAATTTCTATATGCAAGAGAATTTATCCATCAACATTTCTTTATATTGATTATCTTGACCAAGTGATAGGTGAAAAAAAAAACATAAGTAAAATAATTTAATCAATAAATCTATTTTTAAAGTCTTCAATATTAATCTAAAGGGTAATAACTGAAGGGTAAAAAAATGTAATGTTGCAAAACGTTACAACAGATGTGGTGTAAAGGTGTTACATATATAATTTTTTTTTTTTATATTTAACGGTTAAAAACGGGAATTTTTTTTCTGTATTTTTTATTTTTTAACGAAAAATATTTCCGATTTGCTTTTACTGTCACATTTTTTATATCTTTTATTTTCAAACAAAAAAAGCTCAGAACAGAATTTAGAACGTCCGATATGATATTAATATTTTTCCTTTGTCTACTTTAGATTACAAAAAATTTCGTATTAACTTTTATGTTATTTATTCTACATAATAAATCTATATGTATATGTATATGTATTAGTATATAAATTAATTTTAATACTTAAATAAGGTATTCTTTATTATTACTATACTATTAAAAAAACTTATTAAGTTTATAGGGGTCCGAATTTCGAATTATTAAATAGTTTTTATACACATTATAAATTAAATTTCTTTAATACTTCTCGTACTGAAATTGAGGAGTGGAATGGAAACTGAAACAATAAAAAATTGTTGTAAATATGTTGACGATATTGTTTCAATTAATTATTAATAAATGAACTTTTATATAAATTACCCTTTTTCCAAAGTTTATATATACGAATCCTTTAAAAAAATAACTTCTAATTTTTAGTTGAATTTTATACGTAGTTTTTTGGAGAACGTATTCTGAATTGTGTCCGGTGTATTAAATTTAATTTTTAAATTATTATCATTGGATTTAATTTCATTTTAATTAAATTATTTTTTAAACTATATAGTTATTAATATAATTATAACGGTAATATGGGATTATGTTTATCAAAGAAAAGAAAATCTTCTCGGAAAAGAAATTCAATTAAAAAAAACATTAAAAAAAAACATAGATGTAAATCTAATATTAGTGTTTGCAGTTGTACAAAATCAAGTAATCAAGTTTTTATGTTCTGATTGTTTTGTTAATAAGTCTTTGTTTGTATTTGTTCAAATTTTAATTCTATTTTATTTTAAAAGACTGTGAAAAAATTATTTTATTAAAAAGAAGATTCAAATAAAGCAAAATATTTAGTACCCAAGTCCTGCACAGCTTAAGACTTCTATTTTTTTAGACTTCTAAGCTACTTTTTAGTAATTTGAATAAAATATTATCTGTATGAATATTATTTAAACTAAATTAAAATTAAATTTCGAACTAAATAAATAAAATTTATTAAAAATGACGAGGCCTCTTTGCACTGATAGCAATGCTTGCTTTATTAATAAGCAAAGCAATAACTTTTGTGTTTATTTTTTATTTTACTTGTCATTGTCATATAGTAGATGTTTTTAAAAAGTTGTTCCGGATTCTAGAACGTTGTAAAACAGAAAAGTGTAGGTTGTTTTCTTAAACAAATAGCATTTTAAAAAGTTTGAGTCCTCTATATTAATTTATTAGAAATAAATACAAAACACGTTACAACAACAGCCGCATTTTTGTGATTAAAGGTTATGCTAAGTTTCGATTTAAAAATCTCAGTCTATACAAGACATAAAATTAATAATTCAGGGAAGTGATTTCTAATGAAATCTATAGTCTAAATGAAGACTTAATTAAAAATATCTATCCGAAAATGCCTAGGATTAAGGAGTGGATATTTACATATTTTTAATATACATTTATGATTTCATTCCTTTTATTCCCTTTCACACACTGTCAAGACCTTTGAGAGTTTATAGAAACTTAATTACCTATTTCAAATTAATTTAAATATCAAAAAAATTTTTGTTCAAACATATATAAATATATAATTAATAATTGACAATAATATTTAGTTTTATTAGTATATAATGTATAATTGAATTAATTTATCAATCATAAAAATTCCCATTAAATTTTGGGAGGTTTTTCCCATTTTACCAATTTATTTTATTAACAGTTTATTCAAATTGGAATATTAAAGAAAGCATTTTGTTATAACATTAAACAGATACCCATAAGTATAACAAAATAAAAGAAAATGCTTGAAAATTCACATATTTCAAAAAGGGTATTCCATTTACGAATTCAACATTATAATATTTTAGGTATAATAGTTTGAATATAAAAATTTTATGTGTTTGATATGCTAAATTTGTATTTAGTGTAGTTACAGTCTTCAAAGTATTAGGGAATGGTGACTTTGAACTTTGCGAAATATCAGGGACTAGTGACGTATTTGAGATTTAGACTTAGGCAACGATGACTATATTCTTGGAAAAAAAATTGTCTATAATATAGGAATATTACTTCAATTTTGTATGCTGCAGAAAGCTGCATCGTACATTCGATTGAAACCAAACTTCGCAGGATTGTTCGTTTGGGTTTTAAATTAAGTCGACCATTCTTTTTACAGGGGAGGAATTTTTAGTTGTACAGTACTCCAGGATAATCGGTTCGAGCTACTGACTTCAAATTTTGTTTATGTACAGAAATTCACTAATGGCAAAAGAATTTAACAAGGTGCAAAATTTCAGAATCCGTTAAATCATTGCAAGCTGCGACACAGAAGCTTCTTAAATACTTTTATTTTTCCGCTCCGATACATTTGAATGTAAATTGCAGATTATTTAGTTTTATGAGGTGGCAGTTATTTGTTGGTCACCCTTTCTTTTAAGACGAATTTTCTTATTATTAGGTATTTATTACATATTAGTTATTTATTACCATAATTTTTCAACACAAAATCTGTCAAAATACCTTTTTCCGCCATGAATTGAAATTATTTTTTATATACTGATTCTGCTTTACCTTAAAAAATGATGAGTGTATGTTTTTTTTTTAAATGAAAATAAATTATGGAGACATCAATAAAAAAATCAATATGAAATAAAAATGTATATTATGTATTTATGTATCTATTAAGTATTATATGTATCAAATTTATTTACATACGAATATATATGATTCATCAAATATATAGATATATGTAAACAGTATATATTATGTTAATATATTTTTATTTTCCCACGTTGGATTACACCTGAACACTGACAACCATTTCTTTGTAAAGTATAGAACCAATTGAACAAGAACATTGATAAAAAACAATTTTTTACAAAACTTTGAATATTTTGTGCAGGAAAATGTATAAAGACCTGGATATTCATGTTCATTTAACAAATGTAAATGTTAAACCTTTACTGGGATGTTTAAATTTGGCAATATATATAGTGATTGATTTGGCAATTTCCATAATGGTAATTTTAAATACTGAGTTAAAGAAGATTTGACTGTTTTAATTCAAAACATTGATGGGCGTTTTCAGGTTGAAGAAATGTTAAGGAAAGTTTTAATTATAACCATGAAAAGCTTTTTTCATCTCTCAGAGCCGTAAACACTAAAACTATATAATTTTGAAAAAATCTATGAATCGAATAAAGTTCATTGCTTTATATTAAATGACAAATTTGTTTTAACCTCAACCCGATATTTACATATTGTGCTATCTAATGTAATTAGTCTTGTACTACCGGTGTCTAAGAAAAAGGAAATGTAAGACTGTATTGATAATGAAACTTCAAAATCATATTTTTAATGCCAAAAAAATCACAAAAATAAACAAAAGCAGAAGTTGTAGCTGAACTATGCTTAACTTAAAGATCTCAATATACATTATATGTATGTATAGTATGTACATTTATAACTCAATACTCTATATACTATGTTTAAAAGTTTCCGAAATTTCGCATAAGGATTTTTTAAGTTACGTGTTAAAAAATTTTTGTAAGCGTCTTCCGGGCTGTTAGAACATTAGTTTTAATTAACACACATTCTTCTCTCATTTTTGTTTTTCAATGTTCAATTATTTGTAATAATAAAATAGCGCAAACGCATTTTCTTATTTTCTCGTTAATTTTTTTAAGTGCATTGTCAAGACAATTGTCGAAATCGACTTCGTTCTCAGACCGTAATGACAATAATGATGACATTGTATAGCCACAGTGCGATAGTGTGTAAACGCTAAGTTAACATTAAGAAACTATGTGTGAACCTACATGTTTCATTGTACTTCATATTTACCTAAAATCTTAAAATCATGTACTTTATGGCATTATTTTAATTAATAACGCTTTAATAAGCAATTTCAGAGGAAAGACTAAAATGTTTTTCAAATTTATGTGTTAGAAATAGTATTTAAAGCTGAGTTTTAAATATTCAAAGTTGTTGCAATGAGTTGTTTTGGAAATAATAAAACAAAAGCCTCTCAAATTCCAATTTAAATATGTTAAGAAATTTAAAAATAAATTTATATAGTCAATTATTAATTAAAAGTAATAATTAACTATACATTAGATTATAATCAATTAAATTTTAATGTCTAATTAACATTTGGTAAATAATAAAAAAATGTTTAGGTAAATTAGGCTTGGACAATTTATGTCGGTTTCCAAAATTACGAAAACTTTAAAAAATGTTATATTGCTATTTATTACCTTGGTTCTTTTTATGGTTCTTCTACAGTCTATTGAATATGAAATTAAACAAATTTTTAAAAAAACAAAAACCTATGTGTCAAAACTAAAACAAATAAATTACTATCACAGTGAAATGAAGCCAAACCAAATAAAGTTGGATCAACTTTTTATCGAAAATATTGAAACTCAAATCAAATCAACTCTTTTTTTGTTGATTAAAAATTTGCAATAAAATAAAATTAATTATTCTAATAAAATGTAAAAGTTTTGTTGATTATCTCGATTAATTTTGAGAAAAAGAAGAACTATCTTTCATTTCAGCAATTTACTTTTATATTTTATATTAAAACACTTTTTAATGCAAAAGATCTGCCATCAATTTTTGGTTAGTGAAAATTTTAAAAATTTTAAGCTTAAAAGTTTTCAAACATTAAAAGAAGTGTTTCTTATACCAGCAATTTATTTTTATATTAACACAGTAACAAATTCCCAAGATCTACCTTAAATTTTTTATTTTCTACATTTTAGGGGGCTAGGACTACTTTAATAAAAGTATATATTGAAAAAAATATTTTTTTTTATTTTATTTTATTTTACAACATAAATAAGAGTAGCTGATTCAACCATAAGAAATAACAGTAATATAAACTTCATGGGAAACGGGGGCTACACTCTAAACCACATTCAGTTCACTTAAAATAGTGCTTGCCTTCGAAGTTTCAACCATTGGTGATTAATCTAACCATAAAAATGTAATTGTTTTAAAATGGTGATAAAATCGTTTCAACTTAATTTCGTTCGACATTATTTCATCCCACCAAAATATTCTTAATATTTTTACATGGAATTTAATTAATATGGCATTAAAGTAACATTATAAGAGCATTTGTGTAAATTGCTTTTCTCACTTTCACTTTAATACCTAAATATTTAAAACTAATATACTTAAAGTACATATTTGCGTACATGTTACGTATTATTTAACATGTATGTACATATATATACTTGTAACTCAATAAACACATACTTTCCTTTAATTTTTTAATTTAATTAGTTTTAATTTTTTCATTAAAATTTGGTTTTTTATTTTTTTTGGGCGAGGTATAATTACTTATTTTTTATTTTTTAATTCTCTTGTAACTGTCTATATATCCTAAGGAAGTTTTAAAAAGCTTATTTTCATTGTTCAGTGAATGATTAGTACCACCAATTTCATTAAAAAAAAAAATGTCTGAAAGTTTATTGAAATAACAGAAAGTATTCTGTTAGTGAACACCAGTTATCATATACATTAAAATTGACATAAGGACAATGGAAAAAATATGTATTGTAATTTGTAATAAGGATAAAGTTTGATTATTTTGTATATGTATGTGTGTATACTATCTATTCAAGCAAAAGTTATTTTAAATGCTTGGAAAATTTCTATGAATTTTTTTTATTCTATCAATTTTTAAATTTTTTTTTAATGTTGACGTGGCGAAAGTTTTCAACTACTATTTATATACATTGTTTTCCATAATCCTGTTATTTGTTGTACATGAAAACTGATTTTTAGATTAATTATAAACGACAATGTGTTGTATTCAGACTTGTAGAATTTTTATTACGATTATATCTATGATTTCGTTTATTTAATAATCGTAATCTAAAGTTTTTATTTACAATTACTATAAAAATCTGACTCAATATGTTTGATTACAATTATTTATAATTCAAATATTAATTTATTAGATTAATAATTGATTTTGTAATTATGAAAGTAATCCAGATTGTTTTCAGATTTTTTTTGTTTTTTTTTTTTGATTATTTGGAAGTAACCTACGAATAACCTGGATTTCTTTTAAATTAATTGAAGTTATTTTGAGATTGCTTCAAAATAATTTGAGGGAAAAAAAAGTAATTTCTGACTCCTTAGAGCTCCTAAATGGGGGATCATTCTAAAAAGTTTTCCTAAAAAACTCAGACTAATTTTTTAAGATCTAACTTTTTCCAAAATTTCATACCCCTATCGAAAACGTTTAGACTAGAGGATATAAGGAGTCAGAAATTTTACAAAAATTGAGTTTAGTACCGTATGGTAACCCTATACATTTATTTATGAAACTTTTAAAAATAGCTTTCGTTTGCATTTCCATACAAATTTTGTTATAACAATTGAGATAAATGAATTTTCCGCATTTTGCGAATCTGTAGCTTCTTAAAGGGTGATGGAAAAGTGTTTTTTATGAAATTAGGTTTTTTTGCAATACCTTCCAGTAGAGTTACAATTTATTTTATTTATTTCTAACGGTATAAAAGTTTTATAAACTCACGAAAGGACAGACAGACAGATGGGACAGGACCATTTTTATTAAAAATTGTTTTAAAATGTACTTAGCAACATTTCTAATATTTTTAATATATTTTTAAAAATTTTCATATATTTTGCAATGAATTTAATAAAAATGTAAAATCAAATCAATCAATCAAATCAAACGAATCATGGAACTGAAGTCGTAAATCAATTTTTATTTAAAGAGCTGATAAAGGACTTAATGCAAATCATTAAACAATTAGTATGACAATTTATTAAAAAAAAAAACTGACTAAATAGAGTTCTCTTTGTTTTAAAATAGAATTAAAGCTTTCTATAGGCGGATAAAATGTAAATATTTTTATTCTATAAGAAAATATTAAATATAGAAAGAAAATTTGCGTTTCATCAGCGTACTAAGATTATAGATAATGAAAATTTAATTTTTTCACAGTTATTTTTAAAAATATTTGAGAAATTTATTTATTAATTTAAAAAAAAAAAATATAAAAAAATGTTTACACAATTAAAAACGTGTTTTGCTAAACCGCCTAAAGTGAAACCAACAACTGAAGCAAGTAAGTCAAATATAATATCTTTTTTTTTTATTTAAAAATTTATCCAACAATGTCCAACTGATTATAATAAACAATTTTACTTCAAAAATAAATTTTTTAATTCGTATAAAAATAAATTCATTTAAATAAATTATCTACATATTTAAATAATAATATTCATATCAGGTAATTAGAAATGTCCTAAAAATTGCTGAACTCGGTCTGTTAAATATGAAGAGCTTTTATTGTCCTGTCTCAAGGATCAAACTCAATCATAAAGTCTAAACTGAAAAGACGGGTGGGTGGTGCAGTGACTAGAGTGCCGACCTTACATGCGAAAGTTTCGGGTTCGAATCTCAGTAAAAAAAACTTTTGCGGTTTTTGGCTCAACTCAAGTACCATTCCCCATTGGGTTTAAACAAATAGCTTAATCAATAAATAATAATTAATAATTATATATCTACAATATAACAATATAAACAACTACAAAATGTAAACTAATAATTTAATTGAATAATATAACTCACAGATATACAATACCATCCATGTATCTCAAAAACAAAATATTACAATATAAAAAAAATAGAATTGTATCTATTGAAAATCTGAGACGTTTCTAGATGTTAGAAGGTCTATTATATTCTAAAGCTTTTATTTTTACAGATCAAGACCGCTTAATCAATTTATGGCTGATCTGTCAACCAAAAACTTTTTAACTTTAAATATAAAAAAAAGGGTTTAAAATTAAATTTCAACACATTTTCCATATTTTCAAGTCCAAATTTTTTATCCAAATCCGACAAATATATAATTTTTAATCTTTCGGACAACTTAAACGCTGGGTAAACAAAAACTTTAAATTATTAAAACCCTTCCATTTTTAAAGTAATGACATTTAAAAAAATGTAAAATAACATTAATTGAAGACTTGTAGTTATTTGGGTCAGAAAAAGTTTTTATTAATTAATTTTAGATTACTTGAAATAATTTAGGGTCCTGTTTTATTATTTCGTAGTCCATAAGACTAAGTTTTGACAATTAAAATTTATTTATACGAGTGGTTAATTTTCTAAAAAGAACATTAAAACAAATAAATTATAGAAATAATTAAATAAATTATTTTTTATTTTCATGTTTAATACTTTTTTAAGTTTTCCTTTTCTTCCTTATAATTAGTTCAGAATTTTATAATTCTGTGGTAAGAAACAGTTTTTACTTTATTGTGACATAGGAAAGAATTTGCAAAATTCATTATGGTTCTTGTGGTATTTTTAGTAAGAGTTATTATCTAGAACATATGGATATCATATTCTTTGTTCCTTTAATAATTTCTACAGACAGAGTCCGTCATTCGCAAAATCTTTTTAGACACACGTTACGAATCATTAATTAGACCCCTAGCCATTGACTTTGGTTAGATATTAGTATATTATATACTTACTAATTTCATTATTTTCTTACTAATGGCATAGTGGTTAAACTTTTCAATAAGAACATTTTGAATTTAAATGCTGATATCACTTTTCAACTCTTAACTTTAATTATGACCAGCAAAAGAGTAGAAGGCTGTGTCCATTCTAGAATCTATTAAATCTAAGCATAATATCCGGTGAAAGGAATTCATAATAATCCTTATAATATTAAACAGTTGTGTATAGCAGCTAATCAAAGTTATTTGCCAGACTGGTTACATTTAACAAAATTTCAAAGGTCTAGCTTGATTTGGAGAACATTGATTAAGCAGTATTTGTAGTATACTGCAGAAACTTGAATATCGCAGCGATAGCGATTTGAACCTCTGCACAAGACAAGCCGAAATTTGTTCAGTCGTTTTAAGGTGTCTAATAAATATGCAATTTTTACTTTATTTTATTAAATATGCTCTTATAAAAAAAAATATGTTTTATGGCGGTTACTCAAATCCACTGAGAATATCATTTCTCATTTCTCTTACTGACTCACAAACGTTATGGCAAATTGATTATACCTTTGAAACCTTCATTTTTATACAAGTAATAAAACGAAATATTATTGCTCGTAGTCACAGAATTAATATAAATTATTAATTAAATTTTTTTTTGAATAATATTTATACACTTGTTTCTAATTTTCTGTTTATATTTGCAAAAATATTGTTTTAGGAAGTCTCTTTATGGCATATGTACATACATTTATTAAGAATTCCGTGTTTTAAGCCAAAAACAAAAAAAAAATTTGAAATTTGGCACGCACATTTTTTAATAAAAATTGATTCAATTATGACTTAGCACGAAATATTTTTAAAAAAATCTTAACTTTTTTTTGACCAACTATATATTAAATATTTTACAAATCAAAAAGAAACCAATATTCCTTAGACTCCACAAGACTTCCTTCTAATGGATTTTTCATTATAATTTAATATGTACTAAATTTTTCAAAGCTCCCAAACCACTTTTTATTGGATTAAAAAAGTCTAATGGTTTTTTATGGACTTTTTTTTTTAAATTTTACACCTTTAATTCAATAAAATAAAAAATTAACTAACTTTTAAAATTTAATAAAAAAATATTCAATAATTTAATCATAATTTAATTTATTTCATCAAAAGACTTTTATATTCCCCTTCCTGATATGCTTTCATCCTTCTTCAACATTTCAGAATTTCATTCTTTGATAAGTCTTGTGAAATTAATCAATGAAGAGTAAAAGTAAAATTTATCTTCCAATTCATGAAAAAAATCCAAATAGGAGAATATAAGTCCAATATAGGCACTACTAAAGTTTTTGAAATACAAAATTACTAAATTTTAAATGAAATTAGATTTTCCAGCAAATTTATTTAATTTCTTAATATAACTATGCTATATACATAATGTCTACTATAATTTTCAAAAAGAAAAATATTATATAATTAAAGAACAAAAGAATATTTAATATAATATTTGAAAAAGTTAATTGGTAGTTATAATTATAAGAGAATATTTAATGTAGTTGAAGCTGTTTCGAAAAAATTTGTTTCATTTATTTAATAAATATTTAATATATAAAAGGAGGGGAACAAATTGTTAGGCAATATTTAATTAAATAAAGAGAAATTAAAAAAGTGACAAATTTAACGCTTCAAATAATTACTTGATACTTATAATATGATTGAATCTTATACAATGAAGGACAAAATAGAAGCGACTGTTTAGTCGTGACATTTTTAATAGAAATAGAAAAATAAAATCATCCTGTAATGGACAAAATAGGTTTAGGGAATCTTCAAAGGTTTTGCTGGTTACTTAAATGTTAGGTTTAATTTTTTGTTTCATTGTGCAGATTTGTTTGATGGGGAATGTATATTGATACTATTGATATAACCTTATTTATACTACATTTTATTTTATTTTATTTATTTGAACCAAAATAAGGTTTGTTACAAAGCACACTTAAAGCTAAAACTTAAAATTTACATGAATTTTGATTACATTGGAAGAATTTTAAATGCATGAAGAATCAAAAGTTTATTTTTTGTTTATTTTAGAAAAATGCATTTACAAACCCACAACAGAGTTTTAAATGAATTTATAAAATAATGTGAGCTTTAAGTCTAATATAATACCTTTAGAATGTATGAGTTATGCCTCAAATTTTGTGCCTGTTTATTGCCTTTTTTTGTCTACAACGTGCATGTTTTACGTATTAAATCTATGCCTTAAAAATGTATGATTTATGCCTCAAATTTTGGCCGGTTTTTTGTCGAGCATTACTGTCTACAATTTGCACGTTTAATATATTGGGCAGGATGGTCTTGACATTTCATTCAAACTGTCGGACATTCTGCCCCCAGTTACCGAACATCGGTCGCTTGCTTTTAAATATGGGCATTTCACATGCAACATTTTTGAAATTGTTTGACGGGTAATAATACTGAAGGATAAAATTATTGTATTAGGTTACAAATTTTAAGTTTAATTTACGTTTGAAAGTGTTTCAAGAAATTTGTGTTGATGACTGTGTTTATTGATTGTAATGTAACGTCTGTTTATTGGTTAATTTTTTCCATAAGTATTTAGTACTTCTCTTATTTCTTAGCCCTATTGTTTATTATAAAAATATCGTAATTAAAGCTAAACGTCAATACTCTGTCTCAAAACGTCAAAAGTAAAGCAGAAAGACAGAATTTGTCTGCTTGAGAATAAAGTAAACATACGAGTATTTAATGAATTAAGTCTTATGATATAACTATGCAGAATTGAATTATCTCTAGAGTTATTTTGATTTCTCAAAACAAATGGAAGAATTTTTTATTGCACGAGTTCTATTCTATCAGAATGTATTTGAAATGTACTTAAATACAATATTTATTACCATATTCTAGAATAGATTGTACTTAAAAAAGAATGTTAGCTTGATTTCTTTCAGTCATTCATCAATATCGTTATATTTTACTTTTAATGGACAAAACAATATTATTGAGGATAGTAGTATCTTTGACATTTTTCAATGATTGAGTGAAGAATTATTTTAGCTAGTTTAAATTTTTAATCTTGTTTTAAAATAGTTTTTTATGTTTAATTTTATGTTTGGATATTTTTAGGATTAGATTTCGTTTTTATAATTCCACTTTATTATATTATGCGAATCATCACTAACATTTGGAAATTTTTATAAAGTTATATAGTTTTATAAAGTATATGTGGTTCCATTACTCGTAAGATTATTGAAATTATTGATTTTAATCCTTTTTTGTAAATCAAAGAATTTGCGAAGTTATTATAAGAACAATCGGCTTTTTGATTTTTTTTTGTCATTCTAATTTTTAAAATCAAAAAAATTAGAAACTTTTTTAATATAAAATCTAAAGAATCTCAAGAACCCAAAATAATTTTCTTGTCTTGTAAATAAATTTAAATAAATAGTAAAATAAATTTTTATTTGAGATACGTATCTAATATAGATATACATTAATATTTTTTCAGCAATGAAAGCAGCGCTTCTCATTCAAAGATGGTATCGTCGGTATCTAGCTCGAATGGAAGTTCGTCGACGATATACATGGACAATTTTCCAAAGTATAGAATATGCTGGAGAACAGGACCAAGTTAAAGTAAGTTAAAATCAGATCTTTTAAATTAAATATAAATAAAGAACTTTTTTTGAGTCAATCGGCATGATGGGTGCAAGTCTTTCAAATACTATTTTGTATATGCACTTCAAATATTTTGACTTTTTCTTTTATCCCTTGAATCTTTTACGTAAATTGCACAAACGTATAAAAAATCACCTTTTTTTTTTTAAATACTATTTATTATATAATAGCAATTAATTGTGAGCCGCAAGGCCTACGTGTTAAAATGGCACATGTTAATAAAAATAACATACCCCATATAAAAATAACATACCAAACAATTGACTTTCGAAAATTAGATTAGCTTTTCAAATTTTCTTCTTCACTTCTTCAATTAATAATTGGGTAATATTGGGCATGTAATTTTTCATTGTTAGGTTACTATATCTGTAAAACTCATGGCTTTAGGTAAAGTCACTATAGATAACTAATATTGTCAATGTAAGTTTTTTCCGACGTTCATATGCTGTATCAGTATTAGATGTTCCGCACAAAATCAGAATAACGAATTCCAAATATTTTGAATTAGATTGACTAAGTTATCATTAACTTATAATATACTTATTTAAAGGGTCTCATTTTGAGCGATACTGTATATATATTGAGATTTACATGTTTTGTATAAGTTTTGCGTATAAACATACATACATTTATACATAAATATTGTTTTATTGGAATAAGAAGACAATATAATTGAATTTATACAAGATTGTATTTTACACAAAAAATAAAAAAACATTTTTTTTTTAAATTATATTACAAGTTTATTTTATTTCACATTAAGAAATTATTTTATTATTTTATAATATTATTATATTCGTTTACATCGAACCATAACTTTTAATGGATTTTTTATTTAACCTTTTAATATCTTTTAAAAAATCAAATTACTATGCTTTTAAACTGTTACAATATATTTCAAACAAGGAAGTTAGTAAAAACAAGGGTGTTTAAAGGTAAAATTTATATTTTTATTAGATTTTGTGTTTTATATAATATTGGAAAATTGTGAAACGCACACGTGTATTATACAGGTGTATTAAAGAATTGCAATTTTATACTCCTTTACCACCTAATCTTAACTATCTTAATTTCAACTCCCAAAATGGGCTGTTATATATAAATTATTCGGGGCTTTAATTCTGTTATAAACAGATTTCGTGATAAGATCTTTTTAGGTTCTGATATTTTGAAATAAACTCACGATACAAGCAGACTGATGAACAAAGTGAACATTATACAAATTTTTTTAAAAAATGTGCTTAAACTATAAAATACTACTAAAAATACACATTGTCTCTTAAAATAAACTCGATTGAAAATCGTTAAAAATTAAAAAAAACTTTTTTTTTATATTGAGCATCATATTGTAAAGTAATTCTTTATTACATTATATTTTATTTAAATTTTTTATTTTTAGCTTTACAACTTTTTCAATGCATTACTAACACACATTCCAGATGTTGCTGGAAAACCAATTGAATCACAAGCAACTTCAAGAGCATCTTCAACAGGTAAATGAATATTACTAAACATTTTTTAATATAAAATTTTTTTAAAACTTACGTACAATTTTCTGTCATTCTATTAACGATACAATTTTTGAACAAGACCACTTTTTACTTAAAGATTAAACCCAAGTACTTTTCCAATAACTTGACAATAGATAAAATAATTAGCGGAAGTGTAAGAAAAACTAGAAAAAGTTTCCACTTAATTTATCTTGAATTGAAACAATGTTATCAATCAAGAGTGGTTATTGATGGGAACACTAGATATCGGGCTTGTCCTACTTTTATATATTGTGCCAATGCGATCTGGCACTGGTAGGTTACCTTTGGCTTATTTTATAAATTAATTATTGAAACTGGTAATTAACTTACATTAGTCATGTAAAGTACTATTACATAAGGTGTACTGTACACATATACCAATATACAGTTAAAATTTTTTTGGAATTCTGTTCCTTATCTATTATAATCAGTTTCGTCCGAAAGGACAGTTTGTCTTTGAAATGAATTTCCATCCCCCCACCTGTTCATCAAAGTATCCACAAAGAGGACTGTTAAATTCTAGGAAATAAAATTAAGTTATTTGTGTCCCTTTTATTATATCGGTTGGAAAATTTGTATGTTTTATTAACTTTTACTTGTATAAAATTGGTATATAGAGGGTTTGATTTTTTTTATTAAATCATAAAATATTACATATTATACAAGAACACGTGAAGGTTTATTGATATTGATTCCATCGCTTTATTCTTAATATTTATTGCATAAATTTTGTGTTCCTTTTAGGATCGATTTGTTTAAATTGTTATTTCAAATCTAATTGAAAGAAAGTTAATAAAAGTGAAACAGATCTAAAATATCAAAAAAAAAATTTTAATATTTAGTTCTTTTGATATCCCATGAATCTAAATTTTCATAAATTTGGACTTCTGTTTCAAATATGTGTATGCAATATTTGTTGTACATTTAATACATATGCAAAGAAAGTCTCTTTTAAGAACTCTATTAGAATCTATTTAAATAAATTATATTTGGATAACTTTTAAGTGATTGTATACATATACATTTGACAATTTTTGTTTTATAGTTAAATCTTGTGTTTTAGTATGATAACATTTGGGGAGGATGGAATATGAAAATTTAAAACTTATTTATAGTTGAAAACTTATAGTAAAAAAAGATAAGAGCCTCTATATTCCCAACAGCTAAATTTGCACTTATTTTAAGGTTATTAGCCACGAGTGACTTATTTGCATCGATTAAATATGTTCAACATTTTTTAAAGTGCTCAATTGCAAAATACCTAAAGCGAAAAAATTATTAAATATATTGACGAATGAATTGTGTTTTGAATAATTTTGTTTTAAATGTATTGTAAATTTTACATATGCGCTACTGAATTTACGGTATTTCTCTATTATATTGTACCTTCAGAAAATTGAAATTTGAAAATGGGTATAGAGATGCGTCCCTGTCCACGAATAGACTAATTTGGATCTTTATATCAACACTTCCTCTCGTACCTACAGTTATTTGCCTTGAAGTTGTTGTTACATCGGGTAAAAGAAATATTGTCCGAAGTCTATCAATAATTCGACAAATAATCTGCTCTGGTGGGCGATAAGATATGCTATAAATTTCACGAAAAACACGGGTCGAGTCTTTCCATAATAACTTGCAATACCAACTGAAATCAAATAAAAAAAAAAATGGCTTTAAATTTAAATCAATTTAAAGTTCTGTCATTCTAAAAAACAAACATCCATTACACCTCGGACTATTATCGAATTTTTTTTTAAAACTTTAAATTCAATTTAATAAAATAAAATATTTAACTTAGTATAAAATTGACTCTTCTTAAATAATATTTACCAGAATATATTTCAATTGAAATGATTCTTTGACTTTCTGATATTTTTTTAACAAAATAAAAAGGTTAACAAATGATTTAAGAGGAAGACAAATAATAATATCGACAAATTACATACATACATACATATTTTATTTGACCCATAATCTTCAACAAAAAATAAAATTATATATATTAAAGCTTTATACATAATAATATGTATATATATATATATATATATATATATATATATATATATGTGTAGGTGTATAAAAACTTTATTTGTTTAATTTTATGGTTAAAAATTCTGTAACCGCTTTATAGCCATTCCGAACATTCATATGACATCGGAATTCCTGTTGTGAAGGATATTAACTTCAAACCTCTATATTATATCAGTGAATTATATATATATATATATCTATATATATGTATTGTTAAATGTCAAGGATTAATTTATTGACAATCCTTAAAAAAAAAAAATGTTAAAGGATTTTGTATAGAGTTATCAAAAAAAGCAGAAAAATTGTTTTTAGTATTGATGCCATTTAATCTTAATTGTTAACTCTTAATATTTTATATACTCGTACATACATATGTTTATTACTGTTATTAGTATTGTTTTTCAAATGTTTAATTGTTTGTTTTTTATATGTTTAACGATGTTTCGATGTCCTAATTATATAAAATATCAGAAAGGAATGGGGGTAAAAAAATAAAGTAGGTCTTGGGTATAACAAAGTGATTGATTGATATGTGGGAAATTAACGTGCAAAAATTAAATTTTACATATTGAACTATTTTTATTATACATATATATATATATATATATTATTGATTTTCAGTTTTCCTTTAATTTATTTCGAATAGTTTAGTACAAAATATATATTTAATATTAATTTTTAAATTTTAGAAAATTTAGATTCAAAGTTTTCTGATGAATCCGATGATATTGGAGAAGAAGGTATTTCATCAGATAAATCTTATCGTGGACCACATTTACAATTTCCATTAGATAAAAAGGACATCCATACATTAATTGATCTATTTCGCAAAAAAAAGGTATACCATAAATATATAATTCTTTTAAAATATTAAATTTATTTATAATAACTGTTTATTAATATTTGTTGTATAGTATAATCGTTTGCACGCTAAATATGTGGCAGGCATTTTGCGCGAAGCTACAAATCGTCTTAAAAGACTTCCAAACTTGAATCAAGCATCAACAGCAATATCCAAACAAGTTACTGTGTGTGGTGATTTACATGGTAAATTAGATGATTTGCTGGTCATTTTTCATAAGGTAAATAAATTATCACTAATAAATAATCAATTTTTTTAACCAGTTAGTTTTAAAATTAAACTTTTATAGAATGGACTTCCATCAACGGAAAATCCTTATGTATTCAATGGAGACTTTGTTGATCGAGGCAAAAAAGGTCTCGAAGTTTTTCTTCTATTATTATCTTGCTTATTAGTTTTTCCTGGTGGCGTATTTTTAAATCGTGGAAATCATGAAGATAGTGTAATGAATGCTAGATATGGATTTATTCGTGAAGTTCATCAAAAATATAAGGTAAACTATACAAGTTTGTCCTCTTTATTAAATGTTTTTTAAAATCTTTTAACAATTGTATTCTTTAAATTAAAGCATAATGCAGAAAAGTTACTGAAATTAATTGATGAAGTTTATAGATGGTTGCCATTAGGTACAATAGTTAATAATCGAGTTTTAATTGTTCATGGTGGTATTTCTGACACAACTGATTTAGATCTTATTAAAAGTTTAGATAGAGGAAAGGTATATAATCATTTTATATTAAAAATATATTTTACTAAAAAAATTGTATTAACATAACCAAAATCGTTTATAGTATGTTTCCATATTAAGACCGCCAATAACATCAGAAAGTGGACAGCCAGGAGCTGATATTGTAGACAAAGTGGAATGGAAACAGGTAAAAACTGTTATAAATAATAGTATAAACAAATCCCAATAATCCCAGAACTACTATGTATATAACTTTAACGATATTATATTTTTAGATTTTCGATATTATGTGGAGTGATCCTAAACATAATGAAGGCTGTGAACCAAACTCATTACGAGGTGCTGGTGTTTACTTTGGACCAGATGTTACACAAACATTTTTACAAAAATATAAACTTTCGTTTTTAGTGCGGTCACATGAATGTCGTCCTGATGGTCATGAATTGGCCCATAATGGCAAAGTAAATAATGAACAAAATAAGAAAAAAAAAATTTTAATTGTTTTAATTATGAATTCTTTTTTAAGGTCATAACAATATTCTCAGCTTCCAATTACTATGCAATTGGTTCTAATAAAGGGGCTTATTTAAAATTGGATCCACATTTAGACACACACTTCGTTCAATACACAGCTGCAGCAAGTAAAACCAGAAAATTAACATTCAGACAAAGGGTTGGACTAATTGAAAGTTCAGCATTGCGTGAATTAGGTGCAAGATTACGAGAAAGTCGCGTAGAATTAGAAAAAGCATTTAAAAAACGTGATACATCTGGTTCAGGTATAATAAATAAAACAATTCTGTTATAAAAATTGTTGATTTTTTTTTTTTGGATTTAAATATTAAAAATAAAATTTGTATTTTCAGGTGTTATACCTTTGTCAAAATGGTGCGAAGCTATGGAAGAAGCAACAGCATTAGGTTTACCTTGGCGTTTATTACGTGATAAATTGGCTCCTGTTCCTGAAAATGTAGTTCCTTCTGCAACAGAAGTCAATTATATAAATACACTTGAGTTATTGGATACTGATATTATAGTAAGTAAAGAAATTGTTGGCAAGAAGTCAACGATGCAAGAGAAATATTAATAATTAATATTATATATTACAAATATATATGTTGCATACTTACATTTCTTTTTGTTTTAAACCATTTTTTTAATAGAAATCAACTCAAGATGCAAGCACTTCTGTGGCTGAATCCCTATACACAAATAAAAGTAGCTTAGAAGCAATATTTAGAATATTAGACAAAGATAATTCAGGTAAATATTTGGTTGATTTAAACCATGATACAATAACAAATATATACCATAACAATATATTTAATACTTTCCATAGGTCAAATTTCATTAGAGGAATTTGGAGATGCGTGTGAATTGTTACAAAAACATCTTCCAGGTACTAATACAAAAGAACAACTTTTAGATATGTGTAAAATGATGGATATTAATAAAGATGGTTTGGTTGATTTAAACGAATTTCTTGAGGCGTTTAGATTATGCGAAGCTGCCCGTCGTGGTATCACATTAACTTCTTCCCCATCACCAGAACCAACTTCAAAACAAAATGGTACACTTAATATTCGTGAAAGTAAGTTATTTTTTTAAACTTTTGTCCGTTTTTTATTTACGTGTTGTTCACATACATATACATACTTACATTAAATGATTTTTATTTTAGAATTAGTTAGTTTTAAATAAACCGCAAAATATATAAATTTAAAATTAAATTATATAACTGCCTATATACTAGCATTAAGTATATTATTTTTGTTATTCATAGAATCACCTTTAAGCTTTCATATGCTTTTTAATTTTTATTTAATTTTTAATTTCTGCATAAATATACGAGTATCTTAAGATATTTTTTATTGAGCTTTGCTAATAATTGCGAAAATATAAAAGAAAGTACTTTCCATATACAAAAACAATATGCAGCTTATGCAATAATATCTAATGCAATCATTCATAATATTTTGTTGCATATTTAACGCAGTCAATTTTTAGACTCTTATGCTCTTATCACTTTAGGAAACACAGATTGGTAATTATTTAAAAAAATTTGTTGAATAAAATCATTTGCTTAAAGAATGCATCCATCATAAACTCTAAAATTATTAGAATTTTAATTGTATATAATATATTGTTTTTGTTTTTATAAATGTACTTAATTCTTAATTGTTTCTGCTGTATTTGCTTTAATAAAATCATTAAACGTTTCCATATCTATTGTTTTGCAATTTATTCTATAAAATATTTGTTATTTATTCCGTTTTCAATAAATTATTTAATATTCCTTTGGCATTCAAATGGAATTATTTTAATTATAAAAATAGACAAAAAACCTTCAACTCCTGAAAAAATATCGCTATTAGCGTCACCTGAACTATCTGATGAAGATGATCCAGAAGATTCAGAATCTAAATCAGTTAAAACAACAGTATCACATGGTTCAAAAGCTAAAAGGAATATGAAAAATTAGTGCCACATTATTATATATTAATTTTTTTTTAAAATTAAGACATAATTACAACGATATATATAATATAATCAACACAATTATATGACAGCAATTTTTTGAAACAAATCGAATTCATAATTTTTATTAAAAGTTCTAATATTATTATATTTAATAACTTACTAATAAACAATTAATTATATAATAATAGTAAGTTTTCAATCAAATATTTCTTATTAATTTTTAAATAAACATTAAACATGGAATTAAAAATTTAACTTGCAATTTGTTATGTGTGATATGTACTATAATATATACTAATTTTGAGTGATATTTAAATAAAATCTGAAACTTTTTTAAATTTTATATCAAAATATAACTAAAACACATAATCGTCAGTTAATGTAAAACTATAAAAGAATTATGATTATTATTAATTGGTTTTTTTTTAATAAAATAAGTAAGAAATTTTTATATAAATATCTAATTTTGTATAATAATAAATGAATTTTATTTTTTTAACAGAAAATGGTCAATTAAAAGACAAGAAATCGAAATCAAATGATCTGAAGGAAAGTTATGAAATGCACATAATAGTATGTAATGGTGATAATGAGGAAAATGATATTTCTAATATAATCAAACTTAGTGACGATTGAGGAAATATTAAGGTCAGGAAAATAAATTAAGTACATAATATTATGTACGGTAAATTCCATATGAAGTCTATTGTAAAACAGTTAATATCTATACTCTATTTAAAAAATTCCATAAAATTTAATATCTAGAAAACAGCTTTAATATGTACTTAACATTAGTTTAAATATAAATAAATTTTTAATGTACAGGGTGTCCTAAAATAGATTGGAAAAACTCAGAGATTGCATCATTCCCAAACTAAAAATTTGTGGGCAACTTGATAAATTTCCAGAAAATGTTCTTTAAATACTATGATTGATTGGTTTAACTATGATTTTTGCTAAATTTCTTATAATTACAAAATATTCAATGTTAAATTTTAGTTTCTTATTTTTTTTTTGATAAAACTCTGTAAGAATCTTCAGTTCAGAATAAAGTTAATAGAAAGGTCTCAAACATTTGTTTGGCATTTGAGCGGTTTTTCCAATGATAAGCAGTTATTCTGCACTGGAAATTTTTTTTACTCAAATAGGGTTTTTTTAATTTTTATGATGTTAATGTTATATTACATTTAAACCCAATTATCAGGGCCTTTCAAATTTTATTTTGCCGTATTGGCTCTTGGGAGTCAAAATTCCATTATTTCAACCAAAATCAATAACGTTTTAAGAACCAGTACATGTTTATAGAATCCTTCCATCTAATAATAGCGTATTTCCAAACCATTTTGGGTCATTCAGTATAAACATTGAAAAAAATGTTTTAAAAGGCTTTTAAACTTCTTTAAACTATAGAATTTTTGTAAGATGTTAAAAAAAATTTTAAATATATGGGGCCAAATATTCCATAAGATATATATTTTATTTGTTAAGTAAATTGGTTTTATTTCACCAATTTTACTCTGAAAAAAAATTTTTAAACTCTTGACTATATTTAAATAGATTAAATTATATAAAGTGAATATAAAAAATTCTTACCATTTTCATTAAAATAGAATAAATTGTTTAAAACAAAACTTTACTTTAAAATATACTTTAAGAAAAATTATTGTAGTCTAATAGTATATGGCTGAAGCTTTAATACATGAATAGTAAAAAGTGGGTTCCAATAAAACTCATAGTCAATATAACGAAATATAATTTTGAAACAATTTTTATTGTCTTTTTATAAAAAAAAAATATAAAAGCTGAAAAAGCTTAGATAGGTTAACAACTATGCAATAATAAATATATATATATATATAAATTAAATATATTTATAATTTAATATCATAAAAGCTTTAATCATAAAAGTTATTAACTAAATGTTTGTATTTTGGAATAAATTATAAATAATATAAATTATTTTAATATCTATCTATTGATTGAAACACGAATGAAAATGTATCTTAAGCACCTCTTTTAAAAAAAAAAAATTTAAAAACAAATTTCCAACCAAACAGCAATATTAAATTAATAGTTAATCCTTTACTAGTAAAAAAAATTCAATTTAAAAAAAAAAAGTTTTTCTAATAAAACATTAGTTACCATAAAATTATACATAAAGCTTAAAAAAAAGAGCTTATATAAATTTGTACTGTTTTATATACAATTTTGATATACAAGTAAGTAAATAAAACACAAAAAAAAAAAAAAAAAAAACAAAAAGTTTTTGCTAAATGTTGAAATGAATGTTTTCCTATATTTAATATTATATACTTCTTTTAAAACTCTGAAATAAATGCATAAATATTAAAACAATCTGAAATTACTTAAATTTTTTTATTTTACAATTTGTTAGTTATATTGCAATTTCTAAAATCATTTCCAGTTACAGTCAGTGAATCCAAAAAACTGGTAAGTAAAAAATAATTTTACATATTTCTAGGGGCTAAAACAATTCAGGTTTAAACTTCTAAGATAATTTTCTTTGTGAAGTCGATGGAAATTGTTAAATTAAAAAAAAACCTGAAAAATATTCCAGAAATATTCAGCAAAAGTGCTCATTAATATTTCGCAAGTGTAAAGAAATCTATAATACGTGTCTAATTTACTAAGAAATAATAACAAAACATTCTGGAAAGATTTTCTTTCACAATATTCTTCGTTTTATTGTTGTCGAAATTTCTTGAATCGAGCCACTTGGGGAGTTTTTTACTTTTTTATGGATTATTTTAAAAGTATTTTCTTAATAATATCCGGCATAGGATGTAAACATCTATCATTTTTGCTCGAAACTATTGTTCTGAATATTTTTGACATATTTACAAATTACAAAAGTTATTTTTATAAATGAATATATAAAACTCAACTTATTTTGGCAAATTTTAAGACACTCTGTTTCATTAAATATAGAGTTATACATATATATACAAAGCTTGTTAAACAAACTGATTCCAATTCCAATAGGAATGATGTGTCTTGCATAAAAATGATTTTGTTTAAAAGATTCAGATTACAAACTCCCTTTGTTTTTAAGTTATTTTGCAAACAGACGGATGCACTGACTCATAGCTAATTCGGCTATCCTCTCAATTTTCACCCAATATACTTGAGTTTTTGTTGAGCGACAAAAACACCAAATTTAGATAACCCTTTGATCAATGTTCATGAGAGTATAAATGTATAGGCATACATAAGTACTATGTGAATTTATACTTATCATCGAACCATAATTTAAATTTTTTTTTAATCGATGTCAAAAGAATCTGACAATTTGAATTTGAATTTTAACAGTTTTTATTCAACTACATACATACATACATATATAGTTCTGTCAAAATGGTTTTTCAACTTTCCCAATTCCCATACAAGATACAACTTCTCAAGTCTGGGGAATAATTTGAGAATTAAGTCAACCGCGTTTAGGAAGCATTACATTACAAGTTGCAACTTGCAAGATAAGTGTTAAAAATGAATTTAAAAATCGTTTTTCATTAAATTTCCAACTGATTTCAACATAAATAAAAATTATAAAAAAACTCACCCCATTTTCTTCAATCAATTGAAAAATTGTGCTGTCAGATATTTTTTTTGTCATCGACAATTGAATTGTAAATTGCGTTCAAAGGAAGTTCAATGTGCTTTTGCCGTGGTAGATCGCCCAATACTTAACTGATTAAACATAAATTTTTTGTAGGTAGGTATGTACATATACAAAAACATTTTCCTATAGGCTTGGAATTGTATGGATATTTTTGATATTCGTTAATAAACACTATAGTATTGGTAATTCTTAACTTCATTAAAGAAATATTCATATATTTTTATATTCAAAATTAAAAAAAAAAAAAATTATTGATTTATTATTATATTCATAATTAAATCATATATGCCATTTTAAAAAAGCATTCAAACGATGCAAGCGCCATTTTTAATTAGTGAGGTAACTTTAAGAATTTAAGAAAAGTCAAAAGACATCTAACGTCAAAATTTAAAAATATAATGCAAACAAATTAAAAGTAACATTTTGGAAAAGTCTACTTAAAATTTATTTCTAAAATTAATACTATGAATAATATTAATAATTAAACAATGTATTTTAGGTTATTTCGAGTACGCAAAAAGACTGTATATTTAGTTAAATTATTTCTGAACCTTTAAAAAAATAAAATAGCGGCCATGGGTTTTTCTAAATAAAAGTTTGACATAATAAAAGAAATTATCACAACTGATGAACTGTAGAGGCTAATATCCACGTATCTACATGCAGGAAAAGAAATTTCATACCTTATTATTATATTTTATACTTTTAAACTCATCATATTATAAAAATTATGTTTTGAACACCTAGTTATAAAAGTTTTATAACATTTTTTTTTAACCGTATCTTTAGAAATTTCGTAATAGTTTAAATTCTATGTGCAGCGCGCCTGTACTTCCATGTTTAATATAAATATATTTATTCATACCATTACTATTTATTTACTCAATATAAAAATACAAAAAAATTCTGCTATGAAGCCTGTCCCATTGATGTCTCTGTTCTGTCACCTGATTGTAATGTGTAAAATAAACTTCTACTGTCAAGTGTCAGATGTCACGTCGCTTTTAAGATTATTTGAACGTCCGTAATTTTTGCATGTTTTTAATTTTTATATAATATATAGATATTTTATATAATTTATTCAAATATATGAATTTTAATAAATAAAAATTTTAATGAAATCATAGTAAGTTAGAAGTCTTCTCATATTAATTACAATTCACAATAAAATAATAACTGGTTAGTTGAAAACTTGAAAAATTGTTAAGTGAAAATGGAAACATATAAATAATCAATATGTCAAATGAATAAAATAAAAACAAATTTGACATTTACAGTTCCTTATAAGGATGATGTGTACACTGTGCGGTATAAAGATAAAAAATATGTAAAGAGTTCGTTTCAGGATCTAATTTGTATTTTAAAATAATAAGCATTCAAATAAATATCATTAAAGGTTGATTTCATTGTGGGAAGGATTCGTTGCTAAATCAATAATGGATATTTTCTATAAGCTGTTAGTAGCATAAAAATAATGTAAAAATGGTTTCATATTTTGGTTTTTTATTTTTAGATTTAAACTAGTTTTCGGCAGCACAGTGCTAGCTATCACTTTATTTCTCTTTACTCTTTATTGTTTAAGAAAGTATATATTAAGTAAAAAAGCAAAGATGCACAAAGGAAGCACTCATTATGTTAATGTTGGTATATTTCATCCATATTGTAATGCTGGTGGAGGTGGCGAAAGAGTATTATGGTGTGCAGTTAGAGCACTTCAAGTAATATTTTAAAATTTCCGTTCAGTTATAAATATTTTACTGTCATTTAATATAGGAAAAATATGATAATGTTAAAATTATTATATATACGGGAGATACTGATGCATCGCCAACCACAATTCTTAATAAAGCTAAGAATGTTTTCAACGTTGCGGTAGATGAAGATGATACTTCTTTTGTTTACTTAAAATATCGACATTTAGTTGAACCGCAAATGTACCCATATTTTACTATGCTAGGTCAAAGTCTTGGTTCAATGGTATTAGGAATGGAAGCTCTATTAAAGTTTCCGCCTGATATTTATTTAGACACAATGGGGTATGCATTTACATTACCATTGTTTAGATTTTTAGGGCAATGTAAAACAGGAAGTTATATCCATTATCCAACAATTAGTACAGACATGTTGCGAAGAGTGCAATGCAGGGTATATGCACATAATAATCAAAGTTATGTAGTGAAAAATCCATTTTTAACATGGCTTAAACTAATGTATTACAAAATTTTTGCTAAAGTAAGTTGCACATTTAGAAAAAATTATTATAAAAGTAATTATGTTTTTAATTTTACTTAATTTAATGTTGTTTTAGTTATATGCTTATGTGGGATGTTGTTCTCAAACGATAATGGTGAATTCGTCATGGACTGAAAATCATATAATAAATCTTTTTGAAGCTACTTTTAAGACTCATAGAGTTTATCCTCCATGTGAAGTTAATCACCTTAAACAGTTACAATATACAGGCAATGATAATGAAAAAATAGTAATAATGTCTTTAGGTCAATTTCGGCCCGAAAAAGATCATCCACTTCAACTTCAAACAATGTATGAGTTGCGTACTCTTCTAGTTAAAAATGAAGAATTGTGGAATAAGTTAAAATTAGTTATCGTTGGATCATGTCGAAATCAAGATGATTATGTTCGGTTAAAAAATATGCAAGATTTGAGTAAACATTTGTCATTAGAAAATTCAGTTGAATTCAAAATGAATATTTCATATCAAGAATTAATACAAAATTTTCAAGCAGCAAAAATAGGTCTACATACTATGTGGAATGAACATTTTGGAATCAATGTTGTAGAATTAATGGCTGCAGGACTAATAACTGTAGCAAATCGTTCTGGTGGTCCTCTTATGGATATAATTGAAACTTCAGAAGGGTGTCAAACTGGTTATTTAGCTGTAGATGCGCTTGAATATGCTAATTCAATTTTAACTATTTTGTACAATACCAAAGAACAAAATGACTCAATACGAAATGCAGCACGATCCTCTGTGGATCGGTTTTCTGAGAAAGAATTTGAATTGAATTTCTTAAGAGCTGTTAGTCCATTATTTAAATTAGATTAATAGTATAGTTTTTCGTAATTTTTTATTATAAAACTTAAAAATAATTGCAGCTCGATTTATTTAAAACTAATTGGCAATGATCCTAAATTTATAATAAAGCATTATAAATTAATATATTTAGTTATAAAAAAAAATAATTAGGAACGTTTATAGATAGTATTTGTAAAAATATATTCGATAATGATATTTCCATTTAGCATTTAACACATTATTAAAGTATTAAATAAACAAAAATCCTCTGCATTTTTTTTCATCTTTTTTAATTATAGTTAATTTCAATTTTCCAAAATTAACAAAAATAATTTAGCAGACGAGTGTATATTTTCGACTAAAAAATTTGTTAATTTTTATTGAAAACTGTTCAAGAGGAATTTGATCTTTTATTATCTGCAAGCAAGAAATAACATACCAACTAAAAAGGGTTTTGCATGTGCACTAGGGGTTTGCATGTGTAGCAATAAAAGAAAACTTTTTGATAAATATTTTATATATTTTTATTTTATATATTTATACATAAATTCTGTTGTGAATTTACAATAAAATTAATTTTTTGTTTAATTTTTATAGTTAAAACATTTTAAATCTTTTCTTACAATTAATTATATGATTCATAATTTTAAAGAACTATACAATATTCTTTTTGATTGAGCTATTTTTGAATTTATAATAATGAAATTTATTTATCATTTTTGCTTTTATTTTTAAGGTTTTAAATTTTAAATAACATTTTAAATAAAAAAAAATTTATTAAATTTTATAATTATTTTTACAACTTATAAATTATTACAATTACCAATTAAAGTTTTTGCAATTTCTAATGATGATTCTTAATTTAATTTTTAATTTTTTTTTTTTGTAATAAGATTAATATTACATAATAATTAAAAATGTGATAAATAAATTTTTTATTTTCATTTAAGGTTTTTTTTATTAGTATTCTACAAATTTCTTTTATTATTGAATTGTTATGTCTTTTAAAAAACATTTGGAACTAATTTGAAAGAACATTTGCTAATTTGATTTATGTATTTTCAAAAAGGGCCTAATATTAGTTAAAACAAAAAAATTAAACCTTGAAATAAATAAATAAAATTAATAATCTAAAATTTTTATTATCTGCCTGGTGCATTCTTGATTTAAATTTTACTACTAACACCAAGGCACTTTAAAACTAACATATTGTTAGTTGTGTATTATTTCGAAATATAGTAAACCTTAATATTCTTATTTTACAATCTACAACAGAATCAAATTATGTTGTTAGTTAAGGTAAAATACCCTGATTCTAACTTAAGTACATTGTTATAGAGATTTTATTAAGTGTTTTCTAAATTTGTTTTGGTTTTTTATTTGTTTTTTCGAATATATTTTATTTTATGCCAATTTGATTTTAACACTTTTTTAAATACATTTTCAGGAGTAAAAAAGTTGTTAGATAATTTCAATATATAAAATTTTTTGCAAATCTTTTAAAGAATTTTGTTATTGGAGAAAAATCTCTTTATTTTGTAGTCAAAAATAGTCAAAAACTTTAAGATATTAAATTAAAAATTTACATGTTGGCACTTTTTAAATTTAAAATTTAGTCGTTTAGTTGATTGTATAAACGAATTATAAATAATAATTCTAAAGATAGTAAGTATGGCAATTTTGATGTTATAATTACTTTTTCTCTGTTTTATGTATTTTACATGATAAACTTTAGGACTGATCATTTTAAATTTCGAATATTTTATTTTTTTTTCATTAACCATTATTGAGTTTTAATACCATAATTTTAAAAACAATGTTGTATAAAAATATTATATTTGTACAGTATACAACAATATACTGGTATAATAAAAAGTTTTAAATTTTGGAAAGAAATGTGCTTTATTTGATCAGCCTTAGAAGTAACACCCATGTTTACGTATTTATTAATATAACAAAAAATAAAAAAAAAAATTTTCATTTGGTTTTTCATTTCGAAAATTTTAGGATAGATAAAATATTCTAAAAATAAATGTTTTCCATAACTTAGATGGCTAAAAAATTACTAGACTTAATATTTTAAAATCAAAGCTATACATTTATTGTAAATGCAATATTTCAAATTACTAATTTAATTAAAATTATGTTAATGATTTTAATCAATTAATACTAATTAAGTAAAATTTTTTAATTAATATCTTATTGATTTTCTTAATCGTATTTGATATATATATATATATATAATATAACAAAAAGTATATTTACATTAAATAAAATTTTATAAAATTTTTACATTATTTTTTTTTTTAAATCTTTTAATAAATTTTTAAATTTTATTAGTTTTACAATAAAAATACTATCAAGATATATCACAAAGTATTCTTTAATTAAATGACGTGAAAAACATCATTTTTAATATCTTTGTTTTTAATTTTTAATATAAACTATTTTTTTTTTATTTATTATTTAATAAACTTAATTATTTTAATATCGTTTTTAAACTTTTATTTTATTTATATTTACAGAAGCTTTATAATAATTTCTAAAAAAAGATAGTTTAATTATATTAATATTTTTTTTTTAAATTTTCAGAAAATTAATATATATATATATATATTTTTTTTTTAAATTTTGAATATAATTTAATTAATTATTTGATTCCCTTATAGAAGAGAAAAATTAATTTATATATATACAGAAAATAAATTAAAGAAAAATTATTTAAGACTTTAATGTGTTGTCGTTGCAATCTGTGTGTCTTTGAAGTGGCCAATATATAGTACAATAGTAACTATACTATAATAATAATAGTAATTTAATTAAAAAAAATATCTAATCTAATTATTATAAATTTATTTAATATTATTTATAATTATTAATGATTGTTAGTTTATCATTTTTTATCGTTGTCCATTTTTGATTTATCAAGTGATGAAGAAACCATACCGCCACCATTTGGTGGATAAAGTTTATCCAAATAATTTAACGATTCATTTAAATATGTCTATAAAAGTAAAAGATAATATTATATATAATAAGAATTAAATAATTTTATGTTATAATATATACCTGAAATGCATGTAAAACAGCCATGATTGCTGGTGATCCAAAACCGTGTGTAATTAAAGAAAAATGAGTTAAATGACGTTGTATTGATGGATCTAATAAATGTTGTTGTCTAGTTGTATATTGCGCTGTTCTATCTTGGCTTAAGACTTGCATTAATTCTTTCGTAACCTATATAAAAAATTAAGAAATTGAAATTTATTATTTGTTAAATTTTTAAAATTTATAGAATTGTTTTTTTTTATAATGAAATAAAATTTAAACGGACCTGTTGTGTGTGCATTAATAATTCTTTACGCCTATAAGATTCTTGTGGCTCTGTTTGATGTCTAACAATATATTCGGCTAATTGTCTGGCAGGAAATTCTGTTTCACAAACAAAATGAAAATCTTTAGCTAAATGGGTCGCTTCACCTTCGACCAGTGATGTTAATAAAGTTACGTTGGCAGCTTTTCTTCTTCCGGCTGGCAAATTTAAACCGATTTTTTCCAATTTTTCTCGTAAAAGACGACCACCATTTTTACTCTTTGCTCTGTGTTCAATTAAAATATAATATAAGAAATTATAATTATTTATTTATAATTTTTGTAAAATAATTCAATGTTATTATTGTATTAACTATATACAAAATATTTTATATATTATATGTAGTACAAAACAATACCAAGTAAGCAGATTCATGAAAGCGCTTTAATTTTAATGACACAGCTAAATTCATTCAAATATTTTAATTTTTCTAACACAAAACGGATTACAAATTATTTTCTTATAATTCACTGCCCTCTTTCCGCCTTTCATAGAAAAGAGAATTAGAAGAACTTTATTACAGGTACTATTTATTATGAATAGATTATTATGATTATATAGGAGGAATCAATTCAATTTTTTGGGAGCATTCATTTAAAGGTGTAATGAATACATTGGTAAGTTAACTGCTGTGTAAGTATTAAAGGTATCTATAAAAATAATAATAATAAATATATATTATTGTTAAAAGTTTCGTGATTTTAATATTTTTTGGGTAATTGATGAATTTATCGACAAAATTTATCTATTTCTATAGTTTTTAAAAGTTTATTGAATTGAATTAAGATACAATCTTGTGATTATTATATTTTTTTATATAGGAATATGAAATTTTAAAAGAAAGGTGGAAATGTGCTTTTAGAAGTTTATGAAATTTTTTAAAACAAATTTATAAAGGCTGTGCGTATTTTTACTTTATTTTATAATTACAAAAGAAACTGTTGAATATTAAAATTTTTTTATTCCTATTCAGTTGAAAATATCAGAATCAAGTTCAATAAAATAATTTGGACACGTTTTTAAACGTTACTTTAAAAAAGAAACTTTAGAATAATAATATTACCAGATATTTTGTCTAAAACGAGTAGTAGTTACTTTATTCAATAATTAACTATATGGTATACTAACTGACTTTTAATCTTAGATTGCCTTTTTAAACTGGAACACAATGCTAAAAAGCAATTAAAACAGGTTTAATTGAAGTAAACGAATATTTTTTTTCCTTGAAACGAAATTTGAAATAAGACCACTTTTTGAAATTCAAGGTGGTTACAAATCAAGTATCAAGTAGAACTTAATTTAAGGTTGGTAAACTTAAAAAAAATATATATTAAAATATTTTTGATAACTCAAGCCCTTCTATAAACTTAAAAAAAACTGCTTTTAGTATAAAAATTAAAGTATATATCCTAGAATATAAGTATCATAGGAAGGAAGTAAAGAAAATTAAAGTGTATGTACGAGTATATCTTTGACTTCAAAATTGAAGATTATTAAAAATTCAAATAAGTTTTTATGCAAAAATATCTACAAAGATTAAAATTCAATATTGTTTGTCTAAGCAGATAATGTACATATATAAAATTGGTAATTTATAGAAACAAATTTTTGGATTTTGGTAATGAATTATTTCACCCAGGTAATAATTACAAAATAGTTAAAGTTCAATAATCAACGGCTTGAATAATGTAAAAAAACTTGGTCATTATAACATATGCTTACTAATTGTTTATGGCTAAGATCTTAACAAATAAATTTTTAAGTTTTACTTTAAATATATTATATAATATGTACCTTCTTAAAACTCCCCCCAATAGTGATGCATTTAAACATTCTGGTGGTGAAAGTCGCCTTTGTACTTCTGCTATCGTTACTTTATATTTTGATGTTGAAGATAATAAACTAAGACGACCTGGTACTGCACAAAATACTTCACTAGGTGCCCCTGTTCCTATATTACCTACATCTTTACCACTTTTAATACCTAAAACAATAAAAATTAAAAAAGTTAAAATTATATTATATAAAATTTAATTTTTGTGATTTTTAAGGGTTTATAATTAAATGCCTTTGAAAATTTAAAAAGGTTTTATAACTTGAAGTTACTATATAGTATCGTTTTTGCACAATTTATGTTTTTTACCAGATAGTAATCCATATTAGGGCATTGGTTCAATATCTAATTAATGAATTAACTAATCATTTAGATTTAAATACTTTTAATCTGGTTTATATAAATATTAAGTTAATGTGAGAGAATCTGAATTTGAGTATATCTTAAATTTTTATAATAAACACAAATGTATGTAATAAGAGAAACTGTATATATATATATATATACTATCAGATACTATTTTATAGTTGCTTGCTACTTACTATCAGTATTAAATTACTTAGTATTTTTTTGTGTTCTCTTATGTATTCTTAAAAATTTACCTTTAAAAATTGTCTTTTTAAGTTGGTATGTATCTCAAGATACATATTTCGCGTTACCATTTACCACCACAAAAACAAAAATTTCAATAAAATAAATAAATAAATAAAATATTAACAAACCAGGTGTGTTAATACCACCGCCTTAAAAAAACTAAAATATCAAAAGAAAAAAAAAAAAATAAAATCGTAGGGGATTCGTTTTTCAAATTTTTTATTTGTGTTTCTTTACTATTTAAGCGTTTTGGTTGTAAAATTTTTTGTCTCTTTCTATTCTGTTAGAGGATTGAATTCACAGTGTTATTGTTAAGTTTATATTTTAATATATATATTTATATATATATATATTGTATATATATATCTACAAATATACAAAGAGTCGTAACATAACATTATTATTATTATTGTTATTTTGTTTATTGAAAAATTTTATACAAAACTGAAATCGGATATGGCTGTTATTTAATTTGACACTTAATTTTAAGGATTTGATTAAACATTTTAAAGATTATGAGAAGCTAATTATGTATTTATTAAAAAGAATAAATTTTAATTGTGCAATTATTTAAAAAAAATTAAATATTAAAGAAAAAGAGAAAGAGAAAAACAACGGAAGTTTTATAGTTGTATTCTTTTGCATTAAATAGTTTTAGAAATTATATATACTAAAATTTTTTGAATATTAATAGATTTTTTAAAACTTGGTGTTTAGAAGTGAATTCTAATGTTCTTACATTTGCTGCAATTCTAGATTAACTTCGATTAACAAATTCAAAACTTTTGAAACATGATATGTATATTGTTAGAAGCTTACATCGAAGACACACGGGCATTAAAACAGTTCAACATTAAATAGAAGCTCTAAAGTAAGATTGAGTTATGTGTTAAAATTACGTTAAGCCTTAATTGTATTTAGTGATAATTAAAGAGGTTGAGTAACTTGAGCTTAACAAAATTAATTTTGTATGATTGCCATTACTTTTTTTTCGTTGTATTTAATTTGATTAATTAATGAGTTCACTTAATTTTTGTTTTTTTTCAAATTTTCAGTTTCCTCCAATTTTATTTCAGATAATTAAAATATTAAAATTCGTTAAGTTTAAATTTAATTTGGATTTTCTTTAAAACTTACTTTTTATTAAAGGTAAATCCGACATGAAACCAACATTATCATCCATTCCAGGATTTTGTCCATCATCAACAGCATTCTGCAGTGCATGATGTAAAGCTAATGGATCATGTTCTTGTCCTAATCTTCCGCCATGCGTTGCAGCGCCACTTATTGCACTACTATAATCACTTCTCCTATCTGCATAAGGAAAGCCATGTGAAAGTTGTGTCTGAAAATGTATAAAATAATATATTATGTGCAATTTAATAATTCTTAATATTTAAATTTTAGATTAAAAAAAATATATAATAAGGATATTCATAATTTGACAATCGAACTTATTAAAAATATTAATGAAGTGAAAATTTTGTAAAATTTGAAAAATCGGTTGAATAATTTTTAGTCAATCCAAATTATTTTCTAATTTACCGTCTTTGAACTTTCGAGGTTTAAATCTATTTACACATTTATACGATACAAATTACAACAACGCAAGTTTGCAAATTGCAATACAATAGATTTAACTACACTACTTTATATTACCTGACACAGGTTCGAATCTAAGTTCTTTGAACACAAAAGATATTGCCCAACAGTTGTTTGTTAAGTGACTTTTTAAAATCTAATCATTTTGAAATCTTCAAAACTTACTAAATTTATTTAGAATTTGAATCTTTGAGGGTATGTTCTTAGATCTTGAACATGTCGCAAAGGTTGAAAATAACAAGGAATATTGCTGAAAACATTAATAACTGATGGTCAGTGAGAATCTTCAAAATTCACTTAGAGAAACTGCTTAAATTAAACTTTTAGATGATTTCTTTAATAAGGATGTTAATTATGGATTTTGAAGGATACAAGGAAGAATTCGGAAAAATATTTAGATGTGATTAAACAAAGTATTAAATTATATATTACACCATATTTTAGGTAAAAACAAAATTTTGTCGAGTTCTTTATAGCACTTTGAGAATAAATAAAAAATTTAAGAAATATTCTTCTAAATTAATATTTAATTTATTTTTAAATATTCAAAATATTAAAGTTTATTTAATGTTTTAAAATTAACTACAAAAATTTACCACTTAACATTCTTCCCTTTTTTCTTCTATTTTTTTCTTTTTTTGGTAAAAAAAGTATCCACAAAATTCTTAACCCAACATCTTAGAAAATTATAAAATTTAATAAAGATTATATTAAGTTTAAAAAAAAGACTTATGAAAAATTCCAATATTTTTCCAATAACCTAAAAGAATTTCAATTTTTTTTTAATATAAGCATATAAAAAACCAATCATTGATTTTCATTTAATAAAATATGAAGAAATTAAAAAAAAATTTGGGAAAATATGCAAAAATATTATTATTAGATATTTCGCATACTAAAAATCTAAAGTTTAAAAGACAGTTATTTGCAGAGTAATTTGGTCATTCAAATCATTAAAAATTCAATAGTGAATTGTTATATAATGAAGTTGAAGGAATTTCTAAATAAATCTTATCAAGAGGTCTATTAAGTAGGTATTAAGTATGGAATGAGGAGTGAGTACATGTTAAAATATAAATAAATTAAAGAATGAGTATATAAGAAAAATTGTTTTATAAATCTTTAAACATATAATGTAGCGAATTAAAACGATAATTTCATAATATATGCAATCAAGCGTATACGGAAAAGATAAACCATTAGAATTAGATATGTACAACGAATCTATTCTCGAAATAAACTCAAAGTAATCAAACCAACAACTATAAAATGAAAAAACAATAACATGATTAGCCATAATGTCGGAGAATCGACACCGACTTCAGCTCACTCGACTTCGGTTTACTCGTTTACATATTTTGTAGAAAGCCGAATTGGTGACCTTTTAAGTTGCTCCTGTAATCCTTTTTTAATATTCATCACTATTCATATATTTTTTAAGACTATCATACAAACAAATTGGAAATGCTTACATAACAGTACACAACAGAACAGCGATCAGCAATTGTTGAATTTTATTTTGAAAATCTAATGTTGAATTTAATTTTGAAATTTTAATTTGATAATGAGCGATGAAGCCCATTTCCAAATGAATGGTTTCGTAAACATGCAAAATTTCAGGATATGGGCTACGGAGAATACAAGAACAATTCATCAGCGACAATTACACCCAGTTAAGTGTGCTGTTTGGTGCGGTGTATTGTCTGAAAGGATCATTGGTTCCTATTTCTTTGAAAATGCACATGGCGCTTCAGTTACGATTACTGGTGCTGAATATCGAAATATAATGGACAATTTTTTGAGGCAAGCTGTAGAAATTCATCCACAGTTGTGGTTCCAACAAGACGGAGCCACAGCCCACATTGCAAGGGACACAATGGCTCTGTTATGGCGAACGCATTATTTTGCGCAGAAGCGATTTCAATTGGCTGCCACGTTCAACGGACTTAACACCGCCAAACTGTTTTCTTTGGGGTTATTTGAAAGAAAGGGTATACGTAAACAAGCCAGCGACCATACCAGAGCTAAAACAAAACATTCGCAATGAAATTCAAGCCATAACAACGGAAATTTTACAAAAAGTTATGGAAAATGTACTGGAAAGAGCACGAATGTGCGAAGCCGAAAATGGTCACCACTTGCGGGATATAATTTTTCATACTTAAGCTAAAAATTCAGACATCGCCAAACTTCAGACATCCAGCAAGTTGGCTGAATTTCAATAGCGATGACGGCTCTTGCATAAAAACGAATTTATGAAATTTTCAAAATGCTATACTACTTTTAGTTTTTGAAATATCATACGAACCGATGGACGAGTAAAACAACGGACGGACGGACATAGTTAAATTTATATTCTTCTTAAATCTTCTCCAAAAATATTAATAATTAATATAACTTAAAAGAGAATACAGTAATGCTAGGTTAAAAACAGAACACAAAAATAATGTCAAACCGACAAAAACATTGAAAAAACAACGTTTAAATGGCTTGACCTCGGTGGGTTAGTGGGTAAGCATCTTGGCTTACTAACCGATGGGGTGCGGGTTTGATTCCTGTACGAGTCAAGAGTTTTCAATTGAAAAAAAAATGTTGAAAAATGATTTTTCTTTACAAATCACCATGGTGACCAAATATATATAGTAAAATATAAAATATATGATATAACAAAATAAATAATTTTACTGATAAAATTAATAGAAAATATAAGCTGCCACGCCTGAAAAGGAAAAGCATCCTTCTCTCTTATCATAATATATAGGACGTAAGGGACTGTTAATAAATAATTAAATAATTTATATATATGTACTAATAAAAAATGAATTCAATTAAGAAAATCACAAATATATATGTATTTCATTTAAAAAAAAATACATAATTATGTCATATTTGTGTATTTAAAAGTTTGACAAAGTTTAAAAGTTGACATTTGTGATTCTGCCAATTAAAACAGAAGTACAAAACTGTAGTAAACTTAAACCGCCATAAAATATATTGAATTTTATTTCAAAAAAATTTCAAGATTTTAATCCGGGCTTAATTTTAAGAGTTCATAACCGCAAAAGCATTAATGTATATTATATATTTGATAGCAAAAAATTTCAGTATTTGGAGTACCAAATCGCGGAAAGTATTTAAACGGGGATCGCGGTATAAAGTTATTATCTAGTTAAAATGTTGAGTCAAATAGTCCGGCTTGAATTATTTTACTTGCATAAATCAAATTATTTTTTCTTAATTGATTAATTCAGTTAGAAGGGTAGGTAAAAAGTTTAAACTCTTAATAAAGTTCCAGAATCCAATCAAGAATAAGAACATTAAATAGAAAAATCTGTATATACTATTATGCCTACTACATATTTACCGTTTGTTTAAAAACAAAAACAAAAACAAAAACAAAAATTAAAAATTAAACTTTTAACGAATTCTACAATGAATTTTTAACATTTTTTTAATAATTTTACATTCTAAAAGAAAATCAAAAAAAGCTTGTAATAATTTAACTATGTCGATAAAGATTACATTTTTTTTCTTATCTATATACATATTACCATTACGTACTAGTATATTAGTATATATATAGATAAATATATACACATACTGTATTACAAGTTAAATGTTTAGAGAAAATATACAATAAAAAGGACTTAAAGAAAATTCCTTAAGAAAATCTTTTGTAAATATTTTTATTCTTTTCGCAGCTTTTCGGCTTTTTTTTCGTGTATTGGTTTTGTTGTTGTAAAAGTATATATATAGATTTATTATCCTTATAATAATTGTTCCGTTATACATAATTTTAAAATATACTTATGTCATAATATTGAACTAATATTATTATTTCAGTGTAAGTATAGGTATATTTAACAGAATAAATAAGTATGTACGTAAATTTAATGGTTTTGAAGAATTTTTACGGAGGAAAATTACAAAAACAACAACAAAAACAAGAAGAGAAAATTGTTTTGGAACTAAAAATTCTTTGCGAAAAAAAAATAGAAACAAATTATAGAATAAAAGAATTTTTTATTTTGTATGTATAAAACACAACACACACACATATAGACGTATATATTTAAAAATTTCAAAAAAATAAAAGAAAAATATTTAAAATAAGGCGAACAGACGAAAATTTTTTTTTTAATGTTTTAAAGAATTGAAGAAAAAAAATAATCAAAAGAAAATACTTATATAAAAGTTATTCTTTTAAAAAACTAAAATAGTTTTAAGAAGTTTAAAATTCAACTGAAGGAGGTTATTTTATTATAATCCTTTAAATACTTAACGAATTAAGAAAATGTAGAAGTTAAAAATATTATTGGAAATTTTTTAAACGGGTCCGTCTGTCTGCTTTTCCTTTATTTTAAAATTTTCTTTAAATTTCTCTTTTATTGTACCATTCTGCATATTATTTTACTGTTATATTGAAGAATGAAAAAATAAATAATTCTTTACTTTTATCTTCTCCGTACTCAAAATTGTACGCAACCCTAATATAGTGTATACTATTTTCAAGGCTTTTGTTAAAGCTATATTTTGACACCAAAATTATTAGGCAAGTAGGAGTTTTTTTTTTTAAATTGATAATTTTAACCGCTTAATGCCGTATGCGCCAATTGCGACCCGCACAAAACTTCATAATTTCATTCTAGAAACTTTGATTAAAGTCTGTGGTGGTAACCTATTTCAAAGTACAACAATTTAACTTTCTTGTTAATTAAAGTTATTAAGAGAGTGAGGCATGCCATTTAATATAATTAATAATATATTACATATAATGGATATTATTTAAAAAATAGTAAAAGATTATGTACTTACTTGATGAAAACTTTCTGTTTGAGCCAATGCTATGAAATTTTTACAATCCGCCAACTAGAAGCATATAAAAATTAAAAAAAATGTGGTAAAAATTATATTATTAAAGACATTAAATAAAATATTTAATAAACTTTTAAAAAGAGACTTAGAGTAAATTGCTAGTATATTCCAATAAATATAATCTTTTTATTTGAAAATCGCGAGTACTTCATTATTCGTAGTCCAAACGTTTTTAATGAAGGACTTGTGATTGAGAATTTTAGAATATTGAAGAAATTATGGGGGTGATTAAGCCAATGGAAAGACGTAAGCCCCCGAAAAATTAAAAAATCATTACTTTAGGAAAAAAAATTTCAGAGCAAAGTTTTATTCAAATTTTGATCTTCTGTGTTAAAAAAGAAAAGGTCGAAGCTACAACTGTCAATAAATATCTTCTTTAAATTATTTTCTAACGTTTATTTTTTATTTCCGCCAAAATTAAAAGCGTAAAAAAACTTGTGTTTGAGTAATTAAGACAATTTTAAATTGGCATGTTTTTATTCAATTTTATATTTATATATTGTAATTTATAATTTGACGTTTTATTTTTTGACAACCCTGCAATTTTTGATCTTATATATTTTTATCAAGCTTTGAGGTTTATTTTTATCAAGAATTGTGCTTTGAATAATTTCATTTATTAATTTTCGAATTTTCTAACTTTACTTAACAATAAATGTGATCATATCATAAACTAAAAGGACTAGAATAAATTAATTATTTTATTTATAGATTTAGAGGCAAACTAGTTTAATTCAAAATTATCAATTTTTCAGTTGTTGCTGAAATATGTTAAGTTATTTTAAAATAGCGAATGTGTGGTGAGTGTCTTGTGCTCTGTTATAAATTTTTCTAAAATTAAATAAAAAAAATTTGAAAATTTTAAAACAGAAATAAAATTTATGGGTTATCCTACAAACTATGCATTTATTTTAAATTATTCTATACAAAAAATTTAAATAAATCTGATCAAAGGCGTAGTGATAAAGACGCCGTCTTTCATGTGGAAAGTCTCCGGTTCAATCCCCGGTCAGATCATATGTTCATATCTCATAAAAAAATATCGTAAAATTGTATAATTATATAGTAATAGTTAATATCGTAATATAAGATAAGATTTAATATAAATATATAAATAACTCTTGTGTAGGATAATAGATGGCGTACAAAATGAAAATTGTGTTTTCATAATCTATACAATAGCTACAGTCGAGTAATCAACGACAAGAAAGAGACTGAAACAAAAAACTGAAGCCTAGTCTAAATAGACCTGGTGATACTCCTTAAAGGGGTGGAAAACGAATAAACAAAAACAATGTAAAAAAAACTTACTACTATACAGACAAGAACGATTATTATTTTTTACATTTTTATCCATTTAATTTGATATAAAATAATATATCTTATTATTTTAATCAAATCAAACATATTCGTTCTAACCCAAACAACTAATACAAAAATTAATAATTAATTTATAATTATTAGTTGTTTTATATTTCAGTCCAGTTTTATTTATTTTGATAATTTTAGATTTCTATGTAAAATAACCGAATAGTGAAAAGAGCACACTTCCAAAATACAAATCAAGGTTTCAATTTTCTAGTTTGTAAGTGTCTGATATTACCACATTTTAATTTTTGCTATTCTCAATCTTTCATAAAGATATCTTTCCTCTTATAATTTAATATTTGTTACCAAATATTTTACTATTAGTAATAAATATTATATTACTCATTTTTCTTTAGGCGTTTAAGAGTTACGCGCCTCAATTGTGCAACTAATTTTGATAATGATATGCAAAAATCTTACTCTTAAGTTAAATGTATTTTGTTTGGCTTTTTTCAGATTAAAACAATATGCAATAGAAAAAAATTGGAATCTTTTGTAGCAGCATTTATTAGATTTTTAGTTCTGGAAGTTCTAAATGGATTCCCGAACAGGGTATATTATAATTTAAATAATAGATCAAAGCTTGTTCGAGATTAAAATGATTTTTCAGATATGAATAAATTATAAAATTTTGAATGTGAATCTTGAAAAAAGAAAATCATATAATTTCTATAAGTGTATTTTTAAAAATTTTAAAAGTACGAAAACTTCATTTGGGTTCACTCGGGTTCGAATGTCAGTAAAAAAGAAAAATAATTTATAAGGTTTTCGACTCAACTATGGGTTCAATGTAATGTTTTAACCAATAATTAATTATTACATAACTTTAATTAAAACAAACATTAATATAACAATACATATAAACAAATACAAAATATAAACAAATAATTTAATTGAATATTATAACTTAAAGATACAAAATTATTTTATAGTTCAAATATAAAATCATTAAAATGAAAATCTAAATCATATATATTGAAAATCTAAACTTTCTAGGGGTTGAGTACGGAATTCCAAAAAAAAATCCAAAAAAAAAAAATTCCGAAAAAATAAAAAAACCAAAAAAAAAAAAAATACCAAAAAAAAATAAATATTCTAGAAAAAGTGGCAATCCTGATTTTGAATTCAACTCTAAAATCCCTCTTAATTCAGAATCTCACATATCATGTATAAATAAATATTTTGTAAAAGCGTATATTCCTGCTTTTGAATCAACTCTAAAATCGCTGCTAATTTAAAATCTCACGTTGAATTTTATTTTTTGGAATTACTATTTTCATTGTTTGAAATTTTGTTTGAAAAATAACTTTGGAATTTTTTTTTTGGAATTATGACACCATTCCCGTTTCTACATGCTATAAGGCCCAGTACTTCAATTTTAATAATTAAAATATGGTATTATGTTATGTCCCCCCTGTTCCAACCTGTCCCTATCATAAATAAAAACAATAACAAAAAAAAAGGTACTTTGGAGTTCGTCATAAATTCAATCAAGAAATCATGTTTATGTCGCACAATTAGCACTAATTTAAAATTAATTAAAAATACAATTCTAGAATAAATTAGTTTTTTATGACAATTAAGCGGCATTCAATTAGAAACTTTAGATAAAATGAATATATGTAAATTTTATTTTGCATAAAACTATAATAATTTAAAATGAATTATTATTAAAATCAAAAATTAGAATAATTACACATACATTGAATATAAATGATTAAATTAAATTATTACAATTATTAGAATTATTTTATAATTTCATTAATAAGATATTTTACACAAAATGCAATATTATGAAGGTGCTATTTATTTAAATATGGAACAGATCAAAAGTCTCATATTAAAATTAATGAATCACTTTCATTGTTGTTAATGTGGTGATTGAATCATTGAATATTGATTGATATTAATACACGTATAGAATTAAATATTGTCATTAGTTAGATTTTGACGTATGCAAATGTCATTGATACTGATAAAGTAAACACCAACGTATACAAGTTAAAGTAAAATATGTTTAAATCAAAGATAATTATTTTAAATAGATTAATTTTCATTTTAAACACCAATTTAATTATTATTTAATTTTTTTAATATTATTTTAATGAGTTATTCAGATTACATTAATTCATAGACAGTTTGTTAATAACAAACGCTTATTATAGTAGAAAGTACTTAAATATCACACCTTACTGTGTGTAAATCCCATAATTAAATATTGAAATAAAACCAGTATACACATTGATATATATAAATACATACATTAAGTATATATATTATGTACTTCATTTGGTTAATTTATATATATATTATATATTCAAGTACAATACTTTAGTTTAATCTTTTTTTAAAAATTTGTTTGGTGAAAGTGTAGCAAATACTCGTAGTATTAATTTGTTATTAGGATTTTCTCCTGTTTTTTTTTTTTCAAAAAAATTGACATTAAGTTGAATTTAATGCCACGTGCCCTGGTATACAACTTGTTACAACAGGACAGGTATTGGCTATTATATATTTCTATATTGGTGATTATCGAAATGATTAACAAAAAAAAATTTTTTTTTTGGGTATTTTTTGTTATTTTATAGTTTAAATTTTTTAATTTTTGTGTGTATTGTATTTGTATCTATAGATACATGATCTTTTTTCTTTTTGTTTTTTTTTCAATTCAAGCTTTTATCTTCTTAAAAAGTAAATTTTACCGCAATAGTATTTTCGAATAAAATGTGTGTTATATTATAAGTATAAGATTGTTTTTTGTTCTCTTTGGTGTTAAAATATTGATTTCTGTAGACCACGCGATGAATAATTATCAAGCATTTCATTGCGGTCACAATTGATAGCAGCAGCACTTAGTTTTTAAAAAGTCATTATGATTTTTTTAAAGAAAAAAAAAGCCAAGAAGAATAAAAATCTCATTAATATCTTAAAGGTTATTATAATTCCCTCTATTCAATTGTATTTCAGTTTTTATTTCAATTTTTTGTTTTCTATTATTTTCGAACATTTTTTTTTACAGAACATTATTAACGAATATTTACGTTTTTAACACCAAATATGGATTTGTAAAAGAATAAATTTAAAATTATAAAATTAACCAATGACTTAGTTTTAAAACGTCGATTCAATTCTTATTCGAATAGCCAATTGACTTTGATTAATTGTCATATTTAAAATAAAGCCGAAAAACGATGTTTTAACTTTTGATTTTATTTCAATATGAAAAATTGAAATAAAGCCAATTTGATTTTGAATCTATACATCAATAATTTGTTTAGCGGGAGTTTTGGACCGGGAGTCCCCACTATTTTAAGTTCATTGCTGTTAAAATATATATTAGAGTTGATTACAAAATCAGTGTTGTACGCCTTTTACAGAATATTTATATTGAGTTGTATGCGTTTATACACAGAATTTGTTTTTGTTAATAAAGGTGCCTGTTAAAAAATTTTTTGATTTTATTTCATTTTAATTTTGGCATTATTTCGTTTTCAAAAACTGAAATAAAGTCAAAATTTAAAAATTAGCTTTTTGGCTTAATTTCAAATGTTGAATTAAAATAAAACTAAAACAGAACTTTTTAACTTTATTTCAGGGAACCGAACATCCTGCGATATGAAAAATATCCCGGAGTCAAATGTCCTCCTTGAACTTAGAAATCAAAAAAACAAAAAGTCCTTGGGAGATTATAACTGCGCTTAATGGGGCAAAATTCCAATAAAAACTGAGATATAATACCCCATTAAATTTTGAAACCCGTGATTAAGTTTTAAACTGCATTTTTAAAAAAAGAAATTAAGCCGAAATTGAAAAGCAAACAATGTTCAATTTCATTTTTATTGTGGAAAAATTTTTGAAATTCTATTCTGAATTTTATAATTTAAATATGATAACATCAAAATGTGTAAAGAAGGTTAATACATGTACAACAATAAGTATTTATACTTTTGACTATGCGCGATTCTAAATTCGGAAGCTTTTACTATTAAAACTGAAAAAATTTACAAAATCAGAGTTCCAAAAGTCCCCGAGGAGGATTTTGTTCACTCATCCGTGTTATGATCTCCCGGGAATTTTTGGCTTCGGGACTTTTGTCATATCGCCAAATATCCAAAGCAGTTAAGGTAAATAATATTTTTAATTACTATTAACGTAATTAATATCGTATATTGTTAAATATAACTAAATTACATAATACATGATAAGGGGGATGTGCTATCTTAACACATAGGCCTTGCGAGCCGCTGTGCATCCACTTTCAATACTTTCTATCATTTTATAAGTAATATTATTTATTTTGTTTATATTATATATTTGTATATTTTCAATTATATTTGGTCACCATGGGGATTTTGTAATAAAAACATATTTTTCAATAAAAAAAATTCATGACCCTACTCCCTCGATTAGTGTGCCAAATACTTACTCATTAACCAACTGAGGCCCCTGTACAAAATATTAGTGCTACATAATCTTTATATAGAATATTAATAAATATTCTTTAGTCGAGTAATCAATGGTGAATATAATGATTCAAGAAACTGAAGCTTAGTTTAATATGAAATATATAAACAAAAGGACTAAGTGTTCTGCCCTTTTCTCCTTATGGAAGTGAAATGGACAAGAAATAAACTAAACTATAGTTTTCGAAGAATTTGAGTAAAGCGTATAATTATAATAAAAACGTAACAGTTTTGAATTCATACATTATTCAAATGAATAATATCATTTAACTGCCTTTAATATTAATTTTGGAATTGACTAATTAATAAGTTTTGAAATTATCTATTACTAAGTAACTTCATCTTAGAAATGCCAGGAACAATCAAAATATCTTATAAATAAAATTTTTTTTTTGTACTGACAAGTCACTTTGGTTTTTTTTTTAAATAATTCCTTTCTATATGGTATTTGGGAAAGCTTAAAAATTAGAGATTATGGAGATCTATTATCACATTACAAATATACATAATATACTTATATATTTGTAAACCCAAAAAAAGCTACGGAATTAGATGAATAAACAGCACGTACCAAAACGCTATTAAATGAATTTGTTTAAGGATTTTAAAGAATTGATCAAACAGTATTGCCAACCGTGTTATATCAAATTGTTTTTGGAAGTCTTTTACAAAACTGTGCAATCTTATAATCGCAAATAAATTATTTTCAAGATTTGAAAAATCAAACATTTTTTTTTTTTTAAAATTCATTGTTTAAATTTTTTTTTATTATTTTTTTTTTTAAACATTTTTAACATTTTTAATCTATTGTTGGGGGAAAGTATGAAAATGTACATGATATTAATGTGATATGCATCAAATATAAAACGGGGATGGTATCTTAATAACATATATATATGTTATATATATATATATATATAGAAAATGTTTTTGTTAAAAAACAAATTTTTAAAACATGAGTTTCGAATTAAGCTAAATAGATATCAAAAATAATAGTGATAAATATAACACAAGACATAAAAGAATTAAAATATATATAGATATGTACCTATTTCAGGTTACTGAATTGAATTGATTGGATTTCTGTTATTTTAAAGCTTTTTTTTTGATTTTTTCTTATTATTTTAACATTTTTTTTTGGTTTTTTTTTTAAGTATTCAGATCAATTTTTTGATCAAAAGGTAATAAAAATATTATATGCCTTCTGTAGATGTGGTGTAATTGTAATCAAACGATATAAAAGAGAAATGTAACAATCATTGTTGTAAAAAAAAATGATGGATAATAGTTTAGACTCATATAAGATTAAAGTGGTAAACCTTAAGAAAAAAAAAAATAGTTACTTTTTTATAATTATTACTTACTGTTATGTAGAGCATGTGCTGCGTATCATTATATAGAGTACAAAAAAAAATCATTAAGGTGGAGTCTTTTTGTGCATAACATTTGTATATATATATATATGTACATACGTATGTTACTATTATTAACTTAAGTAATAGTTTACTTATAAGAATTGATAAAGCCAAAAAAAAATTACATTTTTTTGTTACTAATTTTTTTTTTGGAATTTAAATAATCGATAAAGCTGAACAGCGTTATGCAGCGTATTAAACTTTTAAATATATAAATATCTATATATAGTTTTATAACATGTTAAAAAAAAAAAGGTTGGGTTGAAATTATTTCTATAGGAGTTATCCACTTTCTATATATGTTCATAAATATTAACACGATCTTAGCATTTTGACCAATTTAATTTACTTAAATGCGATTTAGAGTAAGTGTCACCTAATGTCGTATCTATAATAAAAAAATAATAATAATATTTACCACATGTCCTTGAAGTTCAGCTTCCCTATGTGACCTATGAATACCCAATTGATCTTGTGTCGATCTTAATCCAGCTAATTGATTATAATGGTGTAGAGGGGCATGATGTAATGATGATAATGGTTGACCATATGGATCTGTACCTAAATATTCAAGAGCTCCGTGATTCTATAAATATATTAAACCAAAATTAAAAACTTATTTAACCATATAATATAATTTCATTTTAAAATCACCTGTTGTTGTGGTGGGCTTTGAGTTGTATGATGGAATGGTGGTGGAAAATAAGGTGGTTGAAAATCTGATTGTAACGACTGATGATGCATTGATGCAGCTGTACTATGAGAGCCACCATGTCCTCCATGACCACCTGTCGGACCACCACGTCCAGAATGCCCACCTGAATGTGATGTATATGCCGGACTGCCACTTGACAATCCTATACTCCCATGACTAGTCAAGCGTTCCTGTAAAAAAAAAAAAAAATTATTATTAAAATATAATAAAGAACATTTAAATTATAAGATTCAATGAATATATTTCCGAAAATTAATAAATTTTGTAAAAAATTGAATAAAACTAATTAATATTTAATTACTCTCTTGGATTGGGCTAGTAAACATATGAGTGTAAGAAGTTTGATTATTTTAAATATATAAGTATTTATAAGTAAATATATAAGTATTTCAAATAATCAAGTATTAAATATAGCAATTATTATTATCAAATCAGAATTTCCTTAATATAATATAGTTTTATTAAATGATTCGGCGTATATTCAGCGTATTGAATATAAGTACCAATTAAAAGTTTAAATTAAGTATACTCTATAAACGATCGTCCAGAAATTTTATTTTTCGTTGAATTCTGATTAAATAAATTTGGTTACAAAAATTTGTTTATAAAAATTTCAATTTAGTGTGCGTGGAAGTGATTTAAGCGAATTTTGGTTAAGGCGGGATTCGTGGAAATTGGCAAACATTGCAAATTTTTTATCAATTAACAATTATTTGGCACTTTTCCATTTATAATTTTTTACGGATTAATTAACTTGATTTCATGATTCCTTGATGTCAAAATTATTGTTCTTTTAAGTATTTTTAAATATTTAATATAAAGGTGATGGATGATTGATATTCTTACGCTTGACGAATGGTATAAGACTAGTGTTACGATTTTAAGAAAAGATTTTAACTTCAAATAAATTAAAATTGTTCTAATTAGTCATAGAGAATAACGTATTTTACTACTAGACTAAATACACACATGATCATAATTAATAAAATACACTCCAACACTTTTCCTACATTAAACAACCAACAGTATGGGCAGAGTATAATATGAGAAGAGAGGGAAATATCAGGCTGGTGTCGTTCAAAAGTAGATTCTGCGGGAAAGAAGCTGTCTACAAAACTGTATACAAGATGTACAAAGAATTTAAAAATTTAAAGAATGAAAATGTATTTAAAAAAATGATGTTAGATGGGGTAAGTAACTGGCGTATCAGCCGAAGGGCTACAGGCTCGATATCCGTTCAGATTGTAAGCTTTTCAAGGAATTCTCCTTTGCGGGCAAATATAACAATAGTATAAAATACTTAAATAAATATAATAAATAGTATTAGGATATTCTAATAATAGTATTTTGAATTTAATTTTTTAAAAATATTGAAGTATAATTTATGATATGTAACAATAATATAAATAAATAAAAAATAAAAATTAATTAAAATATCATTTAATACTTAATAATATCTGTTTCAGAAATTGAATTATAAAGTAATAATTAGTGAAGTTATTAGGTATAGGTTATATCATTTTTAATCTTGGTGATGTTATCTTAAAATTACGACAAAATAATTTATTAATAAACTTAAACTTTACTTTAATTTATACTAGAATTAAAATATAATTTAAAATTATATTAATTTTAAGTTGCCTATTATTTAAGGGCTTAAATATCTGCAGATCTCTCCTTATATATTGTTATGTTGTTTTGTTATCGATTTTGAATTATGTATATAGTACTAAGTTTATAACACTCAGTACGAGCGGTTGAGCTCTTTTTGATAATTTTTAAAAATAAATAAGTAATACTGAATAAAAATAATAAATGCGTCAATTTATTAGTAATTGTAATATATTAAACAAATTATATATATATAAAACATTAATTAAATATTTATTTATTTATTTATTAATTTATTTATTTATATACACTTGTAGATAAGAAATACCACATACAAAGTGATAAGCGATGGTAGCATGCAGATGGTAACATAATTTAAAAATTAAAGTTTTCTAAAATCTTAAAATCAAAAATTTAATTTAAATATTAAGGTTTTCTAAGACTTGAATATTAGACATTCTATTAAAAAGTTAATCTTAATATTTCGATGTATTGTAGAATTAAAAAAAAAAAAAGTATCTACTTCACCTGATTATCAATTACGATTGGCATGTCCACATAAGCCAGAGTCATAATAAATATATAATATGTATATCCTAAATAAGATTTTGTGACTAAATATCCTTAAATTTGTATACTAAATAATTAGAATAATTAAAATTTGGAATTCTCACAGCATCGTCTACTATTATAAATTTTATATTAAATTAATTTATTAATATTTTTAATATAAATTTCCCCACTTTTATTATGTACTTAATTTCTATATTATATAAACATTTTTTTTTTATTTAAAAATAAATTAAATAATTTTATTTTCTTTTCAAAATATTTAAAATTTAAAATTTTTTTTCTATTTCACCGACGGAAGTTTTGAACTTTTGAATTCGCTTAAAATTCGTTACAAAATTTCACTTAAATTTTTCACGTTTTTGTTAAATTTTCACTAATTTTTTTTATTTAATTAAAAACAAATTAAAAATATTAAACAATTTTTTTTTTTTATTAAAACCGTTTGTCATTCGTATTTAATTTAAATTAAAATATTTAATTATTTTTCTATTTATTTATCTTAGAATTATAACCACGTTTGAAAAATTAAAAAAAAAAAAATCGCAAATGCTTTTCCACCAATGGTTGTTCATAAACTAAGTAATAACCGTCGATCAAATAATACGGTTGCCATCTTAAACAATTTTTATTATTAGAAAAAAAAAAACAAGACAAAAAAAATCACAAGAAAAAAAAATAACAATAATATAAAAAATATCAAGCAAAATAAAAGAGTACACCACATTTTTATCTAATGGAGTATAAAAATTGTTAGTAGAGTAAGAGTGTTATACAGAGTAAGAACAAATGTAGTATTGTCGGTTCACATGATAATGTCGAGCAAAATAGTAATAAGGTAAAGGTAATAAGAGTGGAGTGTGTACTGTGTGTGTACATCGTACAGTACAGTGTGTATAATAAAACTACAGTGCGCACATTTATTGGCAGCGCGCTTTATTCTCTAATGTCAAATCGATGTAATAAAAAATTACTCACGTTATTGCTAATTTATTGAATTTGAAATATAAATTAAAATTAAATAAATAAAATTCAAATAGTAGTTAAATTTATAAAATATGTGAGTCGCGAATAGTTAAAAATTATTATTTTAACTTTGATTTAAGAAAAATTCGTTTTGTCCTTATAGAATTTTCTTTATTTTGACAGTTCGTTCGTTTTTTAAATACGTAAATATGTGTATTGTATATGAATAAATGTATATGTATATAATAAATGTACAATTACAAAATAAGTTGGGAAAAAACTGTTAAAAACAGTTCAAAAATTTTAACTGTTTTTCTTTTATGTTATATATATATATATATAGTGGTATACATCGCATCAGTTTTTTATTTCGAATATTTTTTGAATAAATTTTATTTCATTCATTAAAAACTATTTTTATTTATATCTATAAAAAGTTTTTTTTTTTTATTTTCTCTCTCATTCTTTTTATACTTCACAGTTTTCAGTCGAGTAAAAATGCTCGAGTAGACGGATTTATTGATAATTGTTGAATCTTGGTTGATATGAGATATGAATGAAATGTTTTTTTGTTTTTTATATTTTGTATTTCTCTTCGTGAATACATCTTTATATATATATATATGAAATTATTGTACAGTGTACATATGAAACTAAAAGTTACAGAAAAACTATATAAAAAAAAAAAAATGAGAAAAGTCGCGTATGCTTATTGGCAATGAATTGCGCGGATTATAACTGGATATAGTACCTACAACATCATTTATATGTATGGATATTTCTCACATTGTATGTAATATGAGTACATATGAGAATTTGAGAAATATTAAAAAAAAAAAAAATTGTTTAAATTAATATATTTTGTTCATAATGACTTGCATATGTATGCATGTCAATTTATTCTATATGTATAGATACATGAATGTATCTTTTAGATACAAAAGAGAATTTCATTAGCAAAATTCATATTAAAAATATGACAGTAGTGTTGGGATTTGGATACTATACTAGATATTAGTTCGTTTTATTAAATACATAATTTACTTTAAAAGCCACACATAGGTAATAACCCCTACTTGATTTTGGGAAAAAAAAAATTTAATTTAATATATAAAAGGGAGTGTGTATTATTTAATGATGGAATGGTTTTAATGTATTAATGTATTAAGATACTTATGTTAACATATTAGCTAGGTATTTAATTCATAATTTTCACACGTCGATGCAAAATAAAGTTAAACATTTTGTTAAAAGGTTAAAGTTAACTTCTAAATAGCTATGATGAAACGATGTTCTAAAATTCTATACGCTTTTGCTTAATCAAATAACTGTATTTTTTAATGTTTAATTTGTCGAAAAACTTGTTGAGCCGAAACCATGTTTACATCGATTTATATATTTGTTTAAACACTCGTTATAGCTCCTCCATAGACCTCTACATTCATTCTATCAGAGATTTTTCTACTCTACTGAAATTTTTTGTGTCTGCGATGTTAAAAACGTGTTTGCAGATCTGTAACGACTTTTTCGAGATTTTTTTGTAATTTTAGTATGCAGATTATATTTTTATATAGATAAAGTATATGTATTAAATCTATAAGGGTTCAATCTTTAATACATATTATGCTTTTTAAAAATCGATTCCTTATTAATTAATTAACCAAAATAGTTAAAATGTCCCCAGTTAAAAATTTTACACCTCTACAAGAAATTTGTCTACCATAATTTACATAGAACGATTTTTCTATAAAATTGCCATCTCGTGTAAATACATTATAGAGGCAACTTTTATTTTGGAAGACTTCTACCAATTTCAGTTTCCTGGGTAAACTTAACTTTAGAAAACAGTTGTAGAAAACTTAAAAAAATAAATTTATCAGTCGAATTTGATTGCTAGTTGCTAGTTCACCGTTTACATAACAACTTTTCTTTAATGTCCCACTTAGTTAAACCATATCTTCTTGGAATTATATTAATAAAATTAATTAAGTGGCTATTAAAGCATATTTTTTTATAAACACATTATACAGGTCCACTTTTCAACATTATAAAGCTTTAGCTGGGATTTTATTCTAAAAGTTTGGCCTAGTGACTAACTATTAAAAAACTATGACGCATATTTGTTGAACTCAAAATTTGATAACATCAAAAGGAATCGACTAATCAAGGAAAAGTTGTCATCACTTATCAAGCAATATATCTTTTCAGAAGATTTTCCTATAATATTTTTAGGAATTTTTCTAATAGAATAGAACTCAATTTTAGGGTTGATGACAATATATTACAAATTTATATCAATACAGTTGTCAAAGTTCAAAATATTAATATGTTGAAGTACCATGTACTATACAAAGTGGGAAATTTGTATTAGATTTACTTTTTATACAATTTTTAAAAGATCTTTGCTTTATATGATTTGGATTAATATTTATTTAAAATATGACCTAATTTTAACCTTATTTTACAAAAGAGGTAAATATTACAAATTATTTTCTGATATACGGAGAAAAACATTAAAAAAACACCAAAAATTAAAAAACACTACAAAGGAAAACATTTAAAAATTTTAAAACATACGTAATATACTTATAAAAAACACAATGCAGGAATACAAATAATTTTTTAAAAAATGCGGAATGTAAAAAAGGTGCATTCCATTGTTTTATAACAACCCTTTTCACTGTTATTATTTTCACCGTTATTTTTGGTTTTTTTGTAATGTTTTGATAATTGACGGCATTTTTGAGACACAAAATTTTAATGTAACAACATTCTTTAAAACGTTCTTGTAGATGGATATATGTAGCATCACAGAAGCTAATATAAAAAATGTTTGATAATTCTTTAAAAATATATATTGTCATTTTTATGTACTTGCAAATCTTTTATTATGTATATGAATAGTGTTTTTAAACTTTACAATATATAAGGCATTGTATTTAAAGTTATATATCGTAAAAATTTAACTCTATTTTAAAGAAATTTAAATTCTATTTTTAACTTTCAGAAATATCTGATGTTCCTTGAAAACTTGTAGATGTTTTTAAAATTAGTATTTAAAGATATTTTAGATATATTGAAAAAGTCTTACACATTTGAATGTGTTAATATTGAAATCTTAGTTTAAAAATTAAAATTTATTCAATATTCTTGTTTTACAAAAATTTTCTAAGGTTCCCAACTGAAGGACTTGACAGATATTATTTGTTTGCAAATATTGTGTACTTTCAAAAAAATACATTTAATGTCGAAACATTGAGATACCCTACAAAATAATAACATTTTGTTCGAAGTCTCGAATTGCAGTAACTTGCAATTTTGTTATTTAGCATTGCGCCTAATTAACTGCAAAGCTATGAAAATGAATATCTACACAGAAAGGTTTACTATTTAAGATTATTAACATTGGGTATACAATTTATGATTACAAAGTTAGATGAATTAGATCAAAATTAAAACATTATAAGACTAAGTTCTAAGTGAAATATAAGATGATCTACATAACTGTAATACTAAACAGCACCTTGTTTATGCAGCGAATTTTTGAATTGTGACGCAGCATAACTGATTATAAAAATGAAAGAACGTGACGCAAATAACTTAGAAAATTCTATATCTTATTTTTTTTAAGTGACAACTGTTCAACTGACTAATAAGCCTGTCTTTACAATAGAAAATGTTAGAACAGGGGAACATATTATATTCTTATTATTAGAATTGATTTTAATGAACTCCACATATAATTCAAACATGAGGTAGGCTTAATAACATCTGGAAACGTGCTAGTTTTTCAATATAAGTACAATTCAATTTGTTAGACATATAAATTGTATTTTATAATTTTAAATTTTGAATTAAGGTATTTATTTATCTGTAAGTTATATTATTCAATTAAATTATTTGTTTAAATTTTGTATTTGTTTTTATTGCTAAACCAATAATTGGAACTTAATAAACTAATTTTTTCCATTTTACAGTGGTTTAAACCCGAGCCTCTCGAATGAAAAGGAGGCAATCTAACAAATGTAAATCCAGCCAATATTAACTATATTTAACATGTTAAATGTTTACTTGTAGAAAGTGGTTTTTTGATTGATGTTTTTACAATATCAAATTTAGTTTTAAAAAGTTAAAACAATCATTTAGTAATTTGGTTATTTGTAATGTAACACTCATTTCAGAGGGCATTTTGAACCACTAAAAAAATTATTAAAAGGTTTGATCCTTTTAGCCTGATTTCAAAAGTTTTCAACATTTTAATAAAGTCGCCAAGCAGTTTTCGATTTTAATTTATATAAAATGATGTTTGTTTAGCCAATTTTTGAAATAAATTTACATGGGGAGGTCATCACTTCGTTTTAATTTATATACCATATATCAGGACATATGTAATCCCTTGATTGTGGTAAACAACCACTAGTATTTAATTGATAACTAAATAAAAAATTAATTATAAGAATTGTATAAATACATAATCATTTATTAATTAATTTTTATTAATTCAATTTTTAATCCGCGCCACTTTATATAATTTACAGTTTTTAAATTCCTTTTAATTTTTCATTTGTTTTTAACAAATTTTATTTATTTTCATATCAATTTGTATTAATAATTGAAATTAGAAATCAATTTAAATTTTTAAAAATAACTCTGAATTAACACAAACAAAAATAAATTGTCCTTGTTATGAAAAAAAATATCTTTGCATAATTTATATATATTTAATTTTTGTATTTCTTATCCAATTGGAATTTAAATCAGATTGTTTATTAAAATGAATTCCAATTTTACCAAACCTAAACTATCCTTGAACGGATACACTTTTATATAAACCTACATATATATATATATGTATACATTTATATATATATTATATAAAATAAAGCTATTTTGTGATAATAGTAAAAAATACAGACACATGGTTTCACAGCATCATTTGAAGACACAGTACAACCCTTGGAGGTAATTACCCCTTAAGGAAGTGCTTTGGGCAATATAACACAGTCATTTGGATTTTTTTTTACTTTTCATTTTATTCTTTAAATGGAACTGTTTTTTTTTTTTTATGATTACCTACATTTTAATTCAAATGTATGTTGATGTATGTATGCTTGTTCATATTAACTTTCAGACATATTTCATATATACAAATATGTATATATACATTTATTTAATTTTTCTTTTATTATGTCCTATTTGTGCATGAATTTGTACAGTGTTATATATATATATTTGGGTATATACATATATACACACTATAAATACCGTTTGACATATCCTTGAAATTTTTAGCTGAAAAAAATGACTGAAGAACTTAACATTCAATTTGATACGTTGAAGTTGTCGCTTTGTTACAATTATTATATGAATGTATACAAATACAATTATACGCGTTTTAAATTATCCTGCAGTGATTCTCTTAAAGGTGTTAACTAAATCGGAAATGCTATATTTGTACGATTTATATTATGTGTATAAATGTGTGTTTATTATTTGACTTTTACTTTTAAATTTAAAGTTTTTGTATTGACACATTTGTCAAAAGATTTCATAAATGCCATTTAATTTGATATATTTGTAATATGACTGTAGTTTTTCTGATAATTGGTAATCCATTCATAATATAAATTTGAAAGATTAATCAATAGCAGAGGAAGTTTTTTGTTTTTTATATGTATGGCAAAGGAAGTTAATTTATGAATTTTTACTCTATAAATTTAAGAATGGATTAGTTTTTGTTTAAAAAATACTTATCCATTCTTAAATTTATAATATTAATATGCAATTTTAAGAAACAAAACTGAAGAATTATAAACATTCAATTTCTGGCTAGTATTTTAAAGGGGAACTCCCTAAATCACATTCCTCGAAACCCCAAAGTTACATGAATCAAGATTTCAGATCCAAAAGCATTTTTCCTCATAGAAGAAAACAGAAAAAAGGGGGGTTTATTATGTAACTCATCGTACTTTAAATAAAATTTAATTTATAGATTTGTTTTATTCAAGATTTTGTTTTTGAGTTTCCGAAGTAGTACTAAAATGAATAAGGACAAGATTTCGTAAATTGAGATATTGTAATTTCATATTTGGTTATTTGAGTTCTTATTACAAGATTAATTAAATTTTTAATTTATATTTATAGGACGATTTTAATCAAGGATTTATAGTGTTGTGGATTTAGTGACTGAGATTTTAGGGAATGGGGTTTTGTATTCAACCAATTTTAAAGACAGTATCTCCGTGGTGGCACAGTGGTTAGAAATTCGCAACACCATAAACCCTAAATTAAAATATTCCTATAAATAAAAATTAAAAATTTAATTTTAGCTCTTTTATTTGAGAGGTTCAGATTCGACTACTATGCGAAAATTGGTTCAAATTAATGACTTAACCCAGTATTAATAATTATATATCATTAATAAAAATACATTAATATAACAATATAAACAAATACAAATTTAATTGAGTAATATAACTTGCAGATACCTTATAATTCAAATGTAAAATTATTACAATTTATGTATCAAAAATAGAATTGCGTCTGTTGAATATCTAAGACTTTTCTACTTTTTATAAGGCCTAATACTATTTAATGTTTAATTTGTATGTGGAGTCTATAAGGATCAGTCTAATATTAAGAATATAATGAAATATTATAGACAGGTTTATTAGCCTTGCAATTGAATAGTTAGCACTTCAAGAAAATAGGGATAGGAATTTAACTTCCATATAAAAAGTTAAGAGAAGATAAATTAAAAAAAAACCTAGTTGAGTTAATTTTTAAAATATATATATTAATTTTATTTTATGTAATTTTATAATTAAAAAAAAGGTAAATTAGATACAAATTGTAATAATTATAAAACTCAAAATATTTTAATTTTTAACATTTGTACCATTTAAGAGAATAATAATTCTATCAACAAATATTTACAAGGAAGAAATTAACTTTGCTCTTAAAATGTAAATCTATTATAGAAATATTTATTGATTTACTCTATTAAAAAACACTAATAATTCTATAAAATCTTTTTTTTTTTAAAAGTACTTTGGTATAAAGTATTTTTTTTTAAGTTTAAAGTATTTCTTAAAAAATATTTGTATATATGAAGTTAACCTAAGATGAAATTCCTTTTACTCAGTATAACAATAGAAGGGGAAAACATTGCAGTACCTTAAATCTTATCTAAACTACTTTCATACATCCTGTTAAAACGTCCTCAACATTGTTTAGGAGTTTCCTTGATTCGTTAAGAATTTATACTTATTCTTTTCATAAAAAAATTTTTATAAAACATTTTTCCATGTCAAAAATGATGTGATTATGTGTGCATTTTTATTAACGTCGAAAAATTATCTTTATGGTGTCCTTTTGTTATCCTTTTCTTAGCTTTTTTATTTTTTTGTTATTATTGTTGTGATTATATATCATTTTTCTAAAGTAAATGTATACAGCTACTTGTTTTTTAAAGGGTTGATTTGAATTTTTTCTACAAATTTTTTGAATATTAAAGGACATTAAGGTAATCATGTATATTATAAAATTCATATAAAATGTATAATATTAAAGCCGTTAGTATTAAGAAATGGTTTCCTTAATGGTCCTGTTTTCCACCTTATGAAAATTTTCTTGGTTTGATTTTTTTTTTGTGTCTTGAAAGATTGACAACACCTCAATTTGAAAAACGTACACTTTAAAAATGAACTTTCGCATTAAGGGGTTAAAAAATGGGGTGAAGATTAAAGAATATCCGTTGTTGATATAAAGTGATTAAAGGTATATAAAAATTTTATAAAAGAATTTTTATTTCGTTTTATTTTTTGAATTTCTATTTTAAAAGTGAGCTTTAAATTTTTTGATATTTGGCTTAAAAATAACTTAATATTAATTTAATTCAAAAAAAAATTGAAATAATTGTAATAAATATTTATATATAAGATTGTTTTCAAAATTTAAATGTTATTACAATCATTATGCTATTTGACCTAACAATCTAACATGTATTTGCATTCCAACTATACCCATTCATATGTTCTATTCATTCATACATATAAAACTAACAACATTATGTTTAACTGACATTTAAATATAAAAGTTGTTTTAAAAACTAACAATATTGATTATAAGTTTTTTTTTTAAAAAAAATTTAATTGTTTTTATTAGAAAACATTTTTTTTAAATTTTACATAAAAACAAAATTTGAAGTCAATTAATATCTATTAAATTTTAAAGTGATATAATAATTCAATTTTATTCAATTGTTAATATAATCAATTGACAATAACTTAACGCTTGTACAATCGTTTCTTATGAATTGAAAAATTGAAAAATCAATTTTAATTGCCCATCCCTAATCTGTAAAATGTGTATTTATGTGTGTATATTTTTAGTATTTATTAAAATATTATTTTATTTTTTTTGTTTTAAATCCAATTACAACTCAAATTATGCCCACATGCGTTCAATTTATCTCAAACTCAATTAAGAATTTTTTTTTTTTGTTTTAGTTTTTTTTTTTTTTTTTATTTCCTGATTTTTTTAACCAATAAAAAATTTTGAAATGCCAAATTAATAAAGATACAACTAAAACCTATAAAACAACTGTCAATTTGACCGCCAATTTAGTTGAAAGCCAAAGACAACAGAATATTTTTACAATTTAATCCTAAATTAAAAAAAATAAAAAAAAATTGAATTTGAATAATAAAATAGAAAAATAAAATTAAAAAGTGCAGAAAAAGAACGAAACAAACGAAAATGAAACGAAAAACAAAAATAAAATAAAATGATCAATTACGTTAAATCTTTTGATACTTTTTGGATTATAATCGCGTTTATTCAAAAGTCAACATTACACTATACACAACGTTGAACTACATAATTGAAGCGATCATGGAAAGTAAAGCTATAGGGTTTGCATTTTATTTTTTGTGTATATTTTACAATGTTAAGATTTAAAATTGAAAAGTTAAAATATTAAATTTGCCTATACAACACTTTGTGTTGCTTTTATTTTGGCATTTTAATTTAATATTTGGATATTGGGACGTTTTTGAAAGTTTTATATAGTTCACGATAGAATACTTTAGCTATTCAAGTTTAAGTTCACCCTTTTACAGTTTATTTTAATTATATTATTTTTCAAAATATCGGTAATAACTTAATCATATGGACAGACAGTTAAAAATTATAACTTTAGCATAAACACTTTGATAGAAATAAGCTTTTTCTGAAAATAAATTTATTTAAAACCTACCGTGTTTGGGAAATTAAAAAAGAAATGAATGCTATTTTTTAATTTGATAATTGTGTCTTTAATTTGTATTGTCTATGACTTAGGTAATGTAGCGGTTTAAGTTTAGCTTAGAACTTATTTTCCCGAGAAATCGGGTTCAAAGCTTGCACGGGTCGTATTTCACTTATATTAAATTATTTTGAAAAAAGTATGCCATTAAAGACTTTAAGTACCAATGAGACTCTGATTAACTATATTATAAGGGACGAAGCCAGGCTTTACATTTCGGGGATGACAATATATCAGTACTTACTATTAATTAATAAGCACTATTTTTGGGATTTCTTAAGAAAATTTATTTATTTTTTATTTTATTAATTCATTTCTCTAAAAGAGCACTAGGCTCGTACAGAGTATATTAAAACATATATATATTGCATCTATTACACTTTAGCGTTAATCTATATATATATGTTTTAATATACTCTGTACGAGCCTAGTGCTCTTTTAGAGAAATGAATTAATAAAATAAAAAATAAATAAATTTTCTTAAGAAATCCCAAAAATAGTGCTTATTAATTAATAGTAAGTACTGATATATTGTCATCCCCGAAATGTAAAGCCTGGCTTCGTCCCTTATAATATAGTTAATCAGAGTCTCATTGGTACTTAAAGTCTTTAATGGCATACTTTTTTCAAAATAATTTAATATAAGTGAAATACAATATTTAAATTGATAGATCAAAATTAATTTCGAGTTTTATAGGTAGTCCAACGCTAGTATAACCTACTGAGGAGTCTAATGGTATTGGATGGACAAAACACTCAAAGTTGACTTTTTGTTTTAAGTCAAAAAAAAAAATGCTGTAACTTATAAGTGAAATCCCTTACTATTAATATGCTTAATGGTTCCGCACGGAATAAGTTTTCCAATAAATTGGAGCTTAATAAAAATTATATACAATTTTTACAATTAAAATTTTTATCGGCAATTCCAATTACGATCACAATATTAATTTAAATATAATAAAAATATTCAACTTATTTTTTATATACTATTTTGTTTTCTTTCTTAAAATATTTTTTTTTTAAACATTTTTGTATAGAAATTGATTGCCGCCTTCAAGTAGCATGATACTTGCCCCTTAATATGACAAGACAATAGCATGTAAGTTTATCTGAAATCATATACTATCACAATATTTGATTCCTATATATAAAACCAGCAAAAGACTATTGTAAAAGTATAGCAAGAATATAAAAAAAAAATATTGTAAAAACGAATTGTAAAAGAAAATTGTAAGAGTGAGTTTGTGTAGAAGTAGAGAGTACCAAATAATTTAAAAAAAAAGATATTCAGAGTAAGTTGGCATTAATAAAAAAAAAAGTGTTTTCTTTAACTGCTTTTTTATTCAATTTGCATTAAAGGTAAAAATTTGAATAAAAATTTTTATAAAAGTTGAGAGCATGTATCATATTATTCGTATATTAATTTGTTAAAAATGTTATTTATAGAAGTTTAAATATAAATTAGAAGTAAAATATGGGATAAAAATTAACATTGTAAATTAATTAATTGTTTTTAAATTTTTTTAATAATTTCTAACTAGAATTCAAGGACTTTTACTATTTTAAGGATCCTTTTACAAAAAGTACACATCACTTTTATTTCATCAAAACTGTATTTGATGAGAACTCAATAAAGTTTTGATAAGTAAAACCCATCCACTTTTCAAAAAATCAAATAATTGTAAAAAGAAATTATTTGATTTTGTGATTAGTGATAAGTGGTTGATTGATTCTCTAGGTTAGGAGGCTAAGGTATAACATCTTTTACAAATTTTTTACATGTGAATATTTGAACTTCCAATATAAAAATAAAAAATAATTATTGCGTACATTTAATTTTACATGATTTTAAGTGTGCGTTAATTAAATATAAGTTAATTAATTATTTTATTATATCAAATTAATTTAATTTGATCTATGCTATCGTTTAATTGTACATTCTTTTCCAAATTATTGTGTTGTTTTTTTTTGTAGTTTAACCGATGGTTTAACGAAGATTTATTTAGTCTTAACTATAGATCAATGTTACCTGATGATATTTAGACTTTAATATGCTTTCCTTATTTGTAATCACATACAAAATATTTAAACAGAAAGTTAATCTATATTTGGAAATGATAAACATGCTTGCTCATTGTTTTAAACTTCATAAAAAATAAGAATCTTAATCTGATAAGTTTTAAAGACCACCATAATAGAAACTCGATAAGTTTTCATGGTAATGAAAACGGTAAAATAGTTATTAAAATAAAGAAAATTATTAAAAAAAGTAAATAATAAATTATATTTTTTTTTATATAATTGATAAATCTCAAATTTAGATAAAATTAATTTATATATGTATATAAATGTATAAAAGACTGAAAAGGCAATAGAAAAAACATTTTATGAAATGATTAAAAATCATTGTTAATCATCCATTAAAAAATATTATACATATATTTTAAAAATTAGTCTTAAATTAGCTTTTAATTTTATTTTATCTACAATAAAATATCTTAAAGATTGAATCAAATTTGAAGATAACCTTAAAATAATTTTATTTAATAATAATTTGGATAAGTTATCAAAAGTATATTTATTTTTTTAATAAAATAATAATTAATTAATAAAAGTTTCTACTAATAATTAATTAATTTGGTTTAAAAAAAGGTTGGGTAATAAATATTTAGTTTAAATAAAAAAATATATTTATTTAAAATATTGCGAAAATACAGTTTTTTCAAAATTCAAATGTGTACTAAAATTAAAAACGCTTTTAACTTGAGCAATTTTTAAAAGCAATTTTTAAAATTCTAAAATCAATAAATTAAATATTAACTTTGATAATTAAAACATTTTAAATATAATTTATATTATGTAAAAAAATTTTCTAATATTTATACTTAAAATACATTAAACATTCAACACTTATAGTACAAAATTATCTTAAGATTGCACTAGTATAAATCCATTAATTTTTAATTACAAATGAGAAACTAAGAATATAAAACAGGAATGTCACTTAGAATAGAACCTAGAATATCGATTAAAAAGTATAAAAATATGAAAACAGCTAAAAAAGTGAATTAAGGTGCTTATCTATTTTCCCATATATGTGAAATTCCACTTAGATTGTAGTTAAGGGTTAAACTACTAAGTGAAACCACTAAAACTACAAGCTACTGAAATTTTTTAAGTAAAAATAATTTCGATAAGTTGCAAAAAAAAAATATTAAATGATGTACAAATATTGTTACATTATTAATCTTGTGATTCGGGTGGGTAAAGTGAAGTACTCCACATATTAAAGAATCGTGATATTTATGTTACTATGTATGTTTTTTGTTTTACAATTTTGATATCAACTTTTAATGTCTAAGGAAAAATGTATTTAATAGTAAAACACTGTGTTGTAAGCTGTGATTTTACTAAAAAAAAAAGTGGGTTGCAATCGTCTACATTTTGTTTTTTAATTCATAAATTGGTTTTTACCAAATACAAAATTTCTAATTTCTTCTTGTATTCTTAGTTCTTACAAATGTTTTCTATAAACTGTTACGAGTTCGACAACATCGATTTAAAAAAAAAAAATGCGTTTACAAAAATGTTTTTTTTTTTTTTTGCGTTTTGCAAGTCTAGCTTTTTACAAGAATTCTTCTTAATTCTCTTAATTCATTTAAAAGGTATTTTCGTGCTTTATTATACCCGCATCTACTTCTTAAGATATACTAAATTGGCTGTTACGTTTGTGATGCTCAAAAGGAGGTGGGATGCTTAAATACCTAAAAACTAATAATGAAGGTAGGATTCGGAAATATTCAGAAACTCATTTTTATATAATTGTCGCCTATTCGTCCAGTTTGTTCAATTAGTTGGAATAACTATTATGAATAACTTTATATTAGTTAAAGCTGGTTATCTCAAATTTTGGCAAAAGGAGTTAACTTAAATGACCAACGTCAATACGAAGTGCATAAGGTTCGAATAGCTTCCATATAACTTAAATTTCTTTTATACATAACTTAGACTACAATCTTATCGTATGTTGTATATTTGAAGTTTTGAAATTAATGGCATCATATTAAAATGTTTTTATTATGTTTGTACGGGTATCCTAAAGTTGTCAGTCTACTCTACTCTCTTGCTTTACTTGCGAAGAGTGCAGTGATATTATTAACAGTGATACAATTATCACAGCAAAAAATTTATTTATTTTTTTCTTTTGGTTATTTTTTTATAAACATTTCGTGCCAAAATTCAGAATATAATTGCAAAACTGTATATTACATAAGAAAATGTATATAAACATATATAAGTATAGTATAAGTACATTATTATGTTCCTAGGTTCTAATTCAGGTTAAATTTTCTGAATACTTTAGAGTACAATATAAGCGTTGCAAAGATCCTATATTGAATAGTTGTACTTATTGAATAATTTCTAATTGCCTCCAATGGTATATACGAAATGTAAGTATATATATATTCTTATGGTAAGTGAAACTTGAAGGTGAGTTAATAACATCTTGATAAATTTATTTATAGTAGAAGGTGGAAGATACATTAAAAAAAAAAGGATTTGTTTTAAAAAGAAATCAGTAAATATAGGCGCGTGCATCAAATCCATTAGTACTTTTATGGCTAGATAAGAATCCGTTAAATATTTTTGTTTGTTTTTTTTTTTTTTTTAATTGTATATATATACAAGGTATATATGATATTTAGACTTGTTGCTACCTGAAAACTTTTATCTATTTCAGAGACATATACCAATTTAAATTTTTTATTTTATAATTGCCTTACGAGTTACGCAAAAAAAAGAAAACTTTAAAAATAAAAACAAAAGACTCTAGAATCATGAATTTGTTTTTTTAAAAAAAATGTGTTGAGTAGCTAATGAATATTATTAGTTTTTGACTATTTTGGCTAATTCTTTTATTTTATTATAACTTTAAGTTAAAAATTAAATTATATATATTTAATAAAACCTTTTTTTTTAAACTAATCTTCACTATCCATCCCCATTCAAAAATAAAAACTAATATTAAATAATATTTTTTAAGTAATTTGAAAAAAAAAATATTTCACTCATTAGATTAGAAAAGAAAAGTTTTGTAAGTAAGTATATTAAAAAAAGTTTATTGAGCCGATATGCCCTTCAAAAAAATTTAACACTTAACAGTTAAGAAAAAAATATAACTATTAGGAAAATCTCGTGTTTTAAGTTTCAAGATAAAATTTTTAATAATGGCATTTTTCGTAATATTTTTTTTTTAATCAAATATAAAAAATTTTGTAGTTTAAAAGTTTAATTTTAAGATAAAAGTAAGTTTTTATGAAATATCTACTGTGTAAATAATTCCTATTTGACTTAAAAAATTTGTTACAGTTTTTAAGAGATTATTAATGGATATTAAAAAATTATATAAAAAAAAAAACATTTAATTTCCTCAGGCATGTATTACCTTTATAGTGATGCGTTTGATATATATATATATATATATATATATAACAGTTTTTTTAAGGAAATTATATAAATAAATAAAAACAAAAAGTTAGTATTTAATTATATATCAGATTTTTAGATTATTTGTAGATCATTTGTTTAAAGTATTAAAAAATTAAATACCAAAAGGTTTAAAAAGCAGAACGCTTCCATAATGTGTTTGTATCTTTTTGACATTTTGTTTAAATTTGTTAATTTTTAAATTAAATCATTAGATAGTTTATAACTTACAAATGAAGTTGTTAAATACTGCTGGGTTTCGTCGACCCATAAAAAATCGTTCGTTATATAAATAATTTCTTTGCAGGCGAGACTTTACAAAGATTATAAGTAATAATTTACCTTTAAAAGTCATATGCCCAGTTTTTTAAACATCAATATAACTAAAAAAAAAGTAAAAAAAAACGAAAGTGCCAGTCTTTTATATAACAATGGTTGTGTATGTATACATTAATTTGGTCACTTAGACAGCATCACCATATACATCCGGTTGGCATAAGCTAGCAGGAACGTTCGTCGTAAGAATATTCACCTGAACTTAAAATAGATTCAACACTATCATCCGTTAAACCATCTCGGCACGACAACGGTTGTGGTTCCGGTTCTTCTGTCTAAACGAATCGAAGTTTTGGCTTTTGTTAAATAATTGAAGTGACACAGCTTTTAAAAGGTTTTTGCAAAGGTTGGTAACAAAATACAGTGATACCAACTCCACAAATATTAAGGTGTTGAATTCAAATCACGCCAGTGCTAGAATAGTGCTAAACTTCAAAATTTTAGAGTTTAACATTAGTATCATATCACTATATACTACAAAACTCTAACAAAAGTGTATATATACTTTAAGAATATGACAAATAAAAGTTCATTAAATTGACATTAAATTTTGGCATCACATTGAAATAGAACTTATTGATTCTTTAAATAATATATCTTTCACACCTAAACTTATGATTTTTACGGTGGGGTGAACAGTGGTTACAGTGCCGAACTTTTATTCGAGATGTCCATTTTCGAACCTCAGTAATTTTTACTCGGCTTTCGACTTGACTCAGCTTCCGCATAAGCTAATAATTAATAACTATGTATCTTTAATAAAAAAACTATTAATATACAAATAATTTAATTTAATTATATAACTCGCAGAAATAGAAATACATTATTACAATAAAAATATTACAATTTAAAAAAAAATTTAATTATTACAATATATAAAAATGGAATTGTATCTATTGAAAATCTAAGATGTTTCTACATGTTATAAAGTCTAGTATAGTACCAACTCATGTTTAAATTGTATGTGGAATTCATTAAGATCAATTCTAATAATAAGAATATAATAAATCCGCCCAGTTTCAACATGTTGATTTAGTATAAAACTATAGACAGTTGAATAGTAAAACAATAGACAGTTGAATCTTAAAACCAAAACGAGTCTCTAGTAATATCAAAAATTTGGGTATTTTGAAAAGTTATTAAAGTCAAAAAAAATGTAAATTAAAAAATAATTTCACAGTTGCATAATTTTTAGTTTACAACACCGAATTTTGTTTGACTAGATTTCATTTAACTTAATTACCAATTAATAAACTAATTTACTTTCTAAAATTAGTTTTCTTTTGTTGAAACCAGTTATTCAAAAAAATTCGATTATTAATAAACATATTTTAACTAATAATAGCATGATTTATAAAATTTTTAAATAGAACATTTTAATAAAAACCAAAAAAAAAAAAAAAATGGGTCATACCAAACTAACAACAAATTAACCTAAGTAATTAGACAACCTAAACTAATTAGATTGTAAATTTATATGTAAAATTTTTAACATTTATGTACACATAAAAACATCAAATTTATAAAATAAAGATAAATAATTTACAAAAAAAAATTTAAAAAAAAAAAGATATTTTAATAATAAATTACAACAAGACATACAGTAGACCTGTCTTTCCCTCCGGCCATTTCTATTATAAAACTTTCAAGTCAAGTCAATAACTAATTACACGGCTTTTTTTTTATATAATTTTTTTTTTTTATTTAATTTTTTGGTAACACAATGGAAGCGTGCATATTTTGTTTCACAGTCAACTTATTTTTTTTTTAAAAAAAATTGGAATTACAAAAGTTTAAATTGTATTTTCATTATATCTTAAAGATTCTTTTTTAATTTAATAAAAGAATTTCAAAATTGACCATTAGATCGTATGCGCTCTGTCTCTGTTTAAAACAATAACAAAATGTGGTAGCAAGTTTGTCTGGAAATGTATATATAATGATGTTTAAATTATATTTTGAATTTCACTTTTATTTTAATTTAATATTTAGTAATTACATTATTTTAAATATAATTACTAAATATTTATTGATAAGAATGATATATGTATATAAGTTTTATATTGTTTGTTATTTTTAGTTTGTTGTTGCATTTTCTAATGATATTTTATTTAAGGTTATATGTACCTCAGCACACCTGAGGAATCAATAGCACACCCAGTCTCTTACTGTAGGCAGTATATGCAATTAAAGGGTGTAAATAGAAGGTTCAAGGGCACAATAAGTTGTTAACCTCTAATGTTAACTATAATGCTCCTTAATTCTTCATCTCTGCAATTTGAACAAGTTTAAAAATAAAAGTTTAAGAATAAAATATAAAAAATAAAATCAATTGAAGGAGATTTTTACTCCTTTAAATATATTTTTTTCGGAAATACATTCTGTAGAAGTGAGATCCGAACCTATGAGAGTTTTAGTACATGCTATGAAAAAATAAAGTGCTATATTTGAGTCCAAAATTCTTTATAGAATTCAAGAGCTGCCAGGTATGAAATGAAAATATATACCTAGTCTTAGAGGATGTACCCAGATGTGTATTAGATATATCTAGGTAGACTTACGAGATCAAAGAATGTTTTTAATGAACTCCTGGATGAGGTTCCCACCAGGAACCAGATGAAGTTGGAAATCAAAGATTATGGGTCGTTATATCTGGAATCGTACTATTAAAGAGACAAAGATCAATTTAGGATCGTCGCATAAAACAGCTGAAGAAAAATTTATTATAGTTAATATGTAAGTATATATATATTTAAATATGTAAATAATTAACTGATAAGACTGAAATCTTGCAATCGTTTTTTTTTTAATTGATATTTAAAATTTTCCGGATCCAATAATTACAGATTAGTTTTGGAAGAATTTTGAAATGAATTATGGACTGGATTCTTTAACTGGTGATACAAACTTTATAATTAGAGCTTTGGAAACTCAAATTATTATTCTACGTCTAGTCACTACAAATTTTTTTTTCTCCAGTCTCCATATATCGTAATTCAATAAAATTTTCATTCAAGATATAATTGTATTTCTTAATGTTCTAATAGATGTTTTCTTAAATTACATAGCAATTGTATATGGTATAATTTTACTTTAATTTTATATTTTAACAATATATGCTAACCTCTATTAGAATCTTATGTAACTTGCAAGTATTTAGAAAAAAATTGAAATTTTATTTACAGATCTTCCTATAACGACTATCTTAATTATGCAACATTCGATAAATGGTCATTTTAACTAGCAACACATCACATTTTTTTTTTAATTTCAACTTAAAAACGATTAATATTATAATTTTTAAACAACATAAAAGACTCGTATACAGTATGCAAAAGTGTATTATATTAATTATAATATTGCGTTATGTCTAGTATAAACGGTTATTCTATATAAAAAACCATTATAATGGGATGTAACAGTATATTTTATGATCAATTATTAATGCAAACTTCTTGAACTACAGGAAATATTGTAAATTAATAAAAAACAGATTCTTACAAATATCTATATATATATAAAGTATTTTCATGTTAATATAAGTTATGTAAGTACATATAAATATATAAATGCATATTAATATTCTAAATATGTATATATATATATATTTGAGTGTAAGTTATCGTAGAAAAATGTAAATTAACTAACTAATTATAGGTTCGTTTAATTCTCAATTGAATTTAGTTTTAAGTATACAGTAATTGTTAAAACGGAAATAATTTTAAACTCTGATGGATGAGATGTTAAATATTAGGTAAAAGACGTTGGTAGGACAGAGAGGGCACTAAAGGATGGAGCAAGGGTATGGTATCAAGTCAGGGAAGATATAAGGAAAACATGCCTGTCAGGCTCCAATGATTATTGAGCATAATTAAAAATAACTTGGTTGTCTTAAAGAACTCTGAGAATGAGGCATCTTATTTTTTGGAAAAACAACACCGTGATTTTTTAAGATTAAAGAAGAATTTAATTATGGTTGTCTATAACACCTCCATGCAGGGAGCTATTAACCATCTTGGCATTCATCACCAGAATCTTAAAAATTTCACGATTTTTTATAAATGGAGAATCGGCAGTACTAAAATTTCTCAATTACAGAAGTATCTTATGTATTGTGCTTTAGAACCTATTAAATTGATTATATAATGTTTAAATAACATATATGTATCCATATAATCGACGGAGGCTTTTGATTTGACTTTAAACAGAGTGTCTGACCTTGATTTAAGTTGTTAATTATAATTATGAAAAAGTTCTAAAAAAATATAATTATTCCCAAATAAAAACATCTTATGTAAAATCATGTTATGCCTATACTAATAAAGACATATAAATTCCATTACACACACACCGATATACTATTTTTATTTCAAATCATAATTTTTATACTTTTGGCAAAAGTTTAAAACTTCTGAGAACTTTTTTAAATAAATTTATATACATATATAGTAAAATAAATAAACATAAATTTCTAATTCAAAGTTCAATATAGAAATTATTAGAAAAAGTACGGTGTCACATGAACTCATAAGTTTTTATTTATAAAACTTAAAAAAATAATAAAAAAAAAAACATTTTTTTTACGCGATTTGATTTTTTAACAACTGATGTTTTTTTTTTTAAATTTTTTGTTATTTCTAATTTTAAGTTTTTAGTAAATCTGGTAAAGAAAAAGGTTTGAGCTTCAAGACGTTCATACATGTTTGTTGGTTTTTATCAAAAAACCGAAAAAATCAAAAGTCATCAATCATTACACTTCTTATGTGTAGAATTTTTTTTACCCATATCTTTAAATTTTTTTTTTTTTTTTTGTATTTTTTTGGTCTTTAGAAGTGTCCATCATTGATTTAGGGTTTGGAATATTTTGTGGTAAAAAAATAGTTTATAATTAATTGACAATTAAGAGAATTCGTCATTCGTTTAGAATGCGTGTGGGTGTACTTCTTTTAGAATATGGAAAACTCCGGTCGCATAAACTTTCACCAATTGCATGGAATTCTTAGCTGCAGAAATGGAAAATGCTTTGCATCAACTTCAGATATAGGATATCTACATTCGGCTAAGACTGGAATATAATTTCAAATATTTCCTGGAGAATCTATAACTGATCTGAAAAAGTGTTTTTTAATCTGATTAATAGTAATGTTACAAAAAATTTAACACTTTCACATTATTGCCAAAAAATAGGAGTTTTTTTTCTTTACTTTATAGCACCAAGGAAACTTTTTCATAAATCGTATTTCAAAATTGAGGCGCACATTACGTCATTTGCGTTTCTTAATTCTTAAGATTTATAAAAAAAAAAAGCGAGAAGTCAACTTACTCTTCTGATATCCCTATTGAATCCTAATACAAAATTTGTACTCCTCAGTTATGCTGCAGAAGTCTTTGTCAGTTATACAAGAAAGTACATTTATTGAGCGAAGCCTCTCACAATCCAGAGTTCAAACAGCTTGACGCTTTTTGAAAGCTTCCTCCCAAGATTTTGAAAAAAATAAAAAAGTGATTGTCGATTATCTTATTATTTTCAAGGATAACTATTAGTTTCCTCACCTATTTATTTTTATTGTTTTATCTATAGTTGATATGGAATTGTGTTATGAACATTTCCCTTTTTTTTTATATTTAATTTGAGGTTATGGTTTTTGGAACTTGAAGAGATCATAAAGGTCCGTGATTTTAAAAAAAATTAACAAAAAAAAATTAATACTATTTTATTTGAAGTTTTTTAGAAGTACACATTTGAAAAAGGAAAGAAAGAAAAACAGTTTGAGTGTATTGATGAAATAGTAAAAAAAATTTAAAGATATTATAAGTTCCTTAATTTTTTGGTTTCTAACAAAATATGTTTTCATATCCATTTTTTTCAAAAAAAAAAAAAAATAAAGAATTGTTAAATATGCGATAGCGCAAAAAACAACAAAAACAAAACTTAGAAGAAAAACAAAAACCAAAAATCATTTAAGTTAAAAAATTTTGAAGTAAAAAAGATCAACAACCTGTTAAGATCAATTAATTGGGAGGTAAGAAGTAAGTAAATTTAAATTTTTCATAAGTATATTTATACGCACTATAAAATGCGTGTTGGAACGGAGTAGGGTGTCAAAAGTTGAAATAAAGCTTGATGTAAACAATATACGTATTAATTTTTGTTTTTTTTTCTTTTTTTAACTGAGTGTTGCATTGAGATTTTTTCTATCATTTTTGTTTTTATTTTTTGATTTGGTTGAGATCAAATGTAAAAAAGAGTACTGTAATGTATGGAAAGTACATTTTCCATTTCTTTTATATAAAAGTGAGTTCAGTTTCATTTTAATAAAAAAACAAAATAGGTTGTTAGGTGATGAAGTACTTTTATCTAATTGAATAAGTGTAAAAAAACATAAATGGCGAAAGACAGTTTAATAGCTTTAGTCATACCTATTTTAATATTTTAAAAACAGATTTAAAACAGTAACTATTAAGGGGTTTACACTTTTGACAGGTTTATCAATTATCAGACATTAGCTTTTTATTGAACAGGTTGCAGAACGATAAAATTAGGTGATGGGAAAAAATATTTAAAGTTCAGTTTAAAAAATGTAAATAGTTTTCAGACATTGAAAGTAAATTTTATATTTACTAATTGTTGTAAAATGCTTAGATATTTTATTAATATACTTTAAATATTGAGTTTTTTTATATGTTTTTGAAGAAAAAAATCTATTTGATCAAATTAAAAAGCCAAGTCTAATAATAATAAATTATTTAAAAAATATTAAAAAGAATACATTTTGTTAAATTGAGTTTATAATTTGCTTCGAAGTAGCAAAGGACATAATTATTTTGAATTATTAAAAAGTAAATTGTCATATAATTAAGGCACAGAGTTTTTAAAAGATAAATTTAATTTTCCAAGTCGTTTATGTTGTACCGCGTTTTTTCTTTATCAACATTATTCATACCAAAAATCCAAACATCATAATATAAAAAATAACGTATGAATAAATTTCGTTAGAAAATTATACATAAAAACTATATTAATTCCTGTATAGAATGCAATACTCAATTAGTCATTTATATTCTTAGTGTTAAAAATATAATAGATATGCATCGTATATATTATGACTTTTTGAATCACCTTGTCCTGTTAATGCCTTAGTGATGATTCTTAACAAGTTTTTGTATGTGTAAAATTGAGTTATTGACTCCAAAAGGCAAAATAAAAAAAATAGCTATAATAAAGTAAACAATTTGTAATTCAAGTGCACTTGTCAAATTTTTGGACAAAGTAAAAATAATAAAGCACCACATTTTTGAGAAATATTTGGTTTTTTTTTTTTTTGATAGAAAGCTTTAAAAAAATATTTGTTTTGAATGTGCTAAGTTTAATAAAGTTTAAAAAAAAAATTAATAAAAGTTAGACTTGAATAACATTTTATAATGAAATATGAATCATTAATAATAAAAGAAAAATATTTGATTTTTATTTAAATTTTAATTTCGACTATTTTTCAAGAAATAATTTGTACATTAAATAGGAAATACTTATGGTAATAATATCTGACCAATGTCGTAGTGGTAAAGACGCCGCCTTTCATGTGGAAGGTCTCGGGTTCAAACCCCGGTCAGATCATATCTAATTAAAAAATCGTCAAATTGTATAATTATATCGTAATAGTTTATATCGTAATATAAAATAAGATTTAATTAAAATATATAAATAATTCTTGTGTAAGATTATAGATGGCGCACAAAGTTGACATTTGTGCATTCATATTTCATAACCTTATACAATAGCTACAGCCGAGTAATCAACGGCTTAGTGAATATTATGATTAAAGAAACTGAAGCCTAGTTTAAAATAAACTTGGTGAATGCCCTATGCTCCTTAAAGGAGTGGAAAAGGAATAAAAAAAAAAAAAAAAAAAAAAAAAAAAATGGTAATAATAACGATTTAATTTATCAATAAATTGTTAATTAGAATTACGGTTAATATCCGTATCATAATACGTTACATTATAAAATCATATAGGAGTGAATAATGGCTTTGTAAATGTGGTAAATATAAATTAAAAAACAATCAAAACAAAAGACTGAAGCGAGAAACTTTTTTTTTTTTAAATTAAAAATTTTGATTAAAAAAATGTGTAAATGTTATTTAAAAATAATTGGAACATTTGCGACATTGAAAAAGTGCACATATTAAAAAACCGTATATTAAAAGAGAAGATAAATAGAGTAATTTTTAAAGATAAATAGAATAAGATAAAAATACAATTATTTGTATACGAAGTAGATATAAAAAAGTCTTCAGAATATATTAACAACAATGTATAACATATTGACTGTGTTTATATTTACAATATAAAATTGTTTAGTAAAAATTTTCCCCTGGAATTCTATAAATACTTAGACATACATTTATTAATTATATAATTCTTCAAAGATGGTAAAATCTTGTTTAAACTAAAATTAAATTATTTCAGTTCCTTAAAAATATTTCAAATTGCAAAATGAAAAAATCTCGACTTACATCTTCGATTGCTATATCGTTACTAACATTCGATTCAATAGTATTGCAAATATTTTTTTCATCATTTTGTTGATGATCTTGATGATGATTGATTTTATTATGATTTTGATTATTTTGATGTTGATAAAATTTAATTGTATTGCTAGTGTTAAGTAAGTGTGATAAATGAATATTTGTATCGTTAGGACAAAGATTTGATTGAATGGGAGAACTTATTGTGGTAGTAATTATAGAATTTGTTGATGCTGAAGATATTAAAGTACTTGATGCAGTATTACTGTTATAATCATTGTTTTGAATTATATTTTTATCCTGATTAATATCTTTAAAATTTTTTATGTCTTGAATTGTTGATAAACTAATATTTCTATTGCCGTCGGCAAGGTGACTATTATTATTATTATTGTAGTTTTCAATATCACTATCTGTTATATCTGAATTTGATAAGTTTCTATTTAAGTTATTAATTATATTTGAATCACGGCTATTATAGTTGTTATTATTACTATCACTGAATAATTTCAAATCGTATTTGGTGTCATTTTCATTTCTATTATTATTATTATTACTATTACTTATATTATGATTATTATTTATTGTGCAATTCATTGAATTATTATTGGGAGAATTTTCATTTCTATTGTCATTATTAGTCAACAATTTATTATGTGTATTATCAATATAACTATTAAAATTATCACTATTATTTTTATTATTTGTTATTTTATTATTATTATTATTCGATTTTATCATATTTGCGATATTTTCATTTAAAGCAAAATTTAAATTTAAATTTTCAAAATTTTGATTCATATCAGTTTCACTACTAGTTATGGTTATGTATGGTTATAACTTAGTTAAGTTATTTTTAAATGTTGCTATTATTATAATTTATAAAATTTTTTTAACCTTATGCTACTTTCAATAACGTTGAATTTATTATAAAAATAATTGATATTATTATTGTTACACATTTTATATTTTTGGATTATAATTAAAATTTGAGTTTATGAAAAAATATATATTTGATGTCATAACTCTTATAGCTATTATTTGTTATGATTAAAAAGCATGGATAACAATTATTATTATGCTGTTACTATAATAGTAGTAAAATATAATTAAAAAATAAGTGAATATATTGTTACAATAGTGAAATTATTGTTATTATTATTCTTAAATAGAATTGAGATTACAGACAATAAATCATTTCTCTATACTATATATATATATATATATAAATATTTAAACTTGCACTTTACAAACAATTTAATTTGTTATTGTGTATATGATATATTTATTAATATGCATTGTTGTTGAAATTGAACAGTTTGGATGAGTAGGTGTGGGAGGTGGTGAATTAAAAAAATTTAAAATGTATTTAGGTCAATTTTAATAATTTTTCGATGATGGCAGATATGTAAAACTGTTTCTTTAAGTCATTTGAATTTATATAAGTTTTTAATTGAATCTTGCATTTTATAAGATTTCAGTTAATAAACTGGTTCAATGTTGATATTATGTAATTAAACTATTTATATATTAATTTATTAGATAAAATAATTAATTATGTTTGAAAAATTATATAATTGAATGTTAATATATATTTTTAACAGAATTTTAATATCTTTTAGTACGTTTGCAAATTATTTTAACAAATTCGATTTTTCATTCATTCAAATTCATTATTTTATAAAAATTTTTAAATTTTGAATCAACATTTAATGAAATTTGAATGTAAACCGGTTTTAACACTAAAAAACTGAATGAATTAATTCGTTAACTAATGATAATTGCATTTAATCAAAACTTTATTTACAAAAAAACAACCCTTTTTTTACAACCCACATAAACTGAATCCGGTTAAAGCACATTTATAGTACTAAATATTTTATTATAATAAATAGCATTTGATAATTTATTATTTTTGTTATAAAAACTCTAATTTTAGGTTGTAAATTTTGTTTACAAACATTTATACCCTTTAAACATCAAACATTTTACAATTGTATACTATTTCCTAACTAAATTTGCTTTGATTGTCATTTAATATAAAAAATTTTGAAATTGCATTATTTTATTTCTTCTATATTATTTGTAACTAATTTATAGGTATATTTAATTCCAAATTTTTTTAATTATTCCAAAAAATATAAAAATTATAATTTTAAAAATTATGCAAAAAAAAAACAAACAAAACTATCTATAAGATACACCACACCGTACAAATATATTAAATGAACTATATAATGATACACAAGTTAAAAACAAAATTTCGATTAAAAATTTTCAAAAGAATTGTTCTTTAATTGAAATTTTACGTTTATATTCGCGTTCGTCTTATTTGAGTATCACATGTTAACTGGAGAGCTCTAAAGAGATACAAATGGCCTTAAGCCATGTTCAGAAAAATAAAATAAAAATAAAAAGAAACAAAAGGAAAAAAAAAAAACAGAAAATAATGATGATAATAATAATAATAAAAAGAAAGAATATAAAAAAATATTATAAACAAATGTTGCTTTTATTATTGAAAAAAAGAGTTTAAAAAATTCATTCAGTATTTGTTGCAGATACTTTGACTCTGAGTCTGGTATACAAAAGCAAAAAAAAAAACAAAAACAAAAAATCAAAATAAAAACAAGAAAAATAAAATTAAATCGAAAATTTAAATTGTTCATTTAACATAATACAAAATAGTTGTTGCTATACAAATGTATATAAACAATTGTATAGATTGATATTTGGTATAAAAAAAATGTATATATACATATATAAATATTGAATTTATCATATTATAATAAAATAAAATAAAAAATTGAGAGATATAAAATCTGGTTGTGGAGACATTAAATAGTCTAGAGTAAAAAAAAAAAGTGTTTCTAAAGTGTTTTACAAGTACGTATTTTATAATAGAATGTGAGGAATGGGGTTGTTTCGGAATTTCGGAATTTCTGAATTTTGGAATTTCATTATACATTTATACTTATAATGTATATTAAGTTTTTGGAAATTGGTTTTTAATGATTATTAAAATTATATTAATTATATTATTTGAAAAATTATACATATATAAATATATATATATGAAAAGTATCTTTTCCATAATTACATTAAAAACTTCTTTAAGACTTCATAACACTTCTTCATTATAAGAATAATTTTTGAATGCATTTTGAATTTTTATCAAAAGCTATCAAAAGCTATTATAAAGCTATTATAAGCTCATAACCTTTAACATTATTAAAGATCTGTTAACTGTAACCTTCACCAGAATCTTAAAAATTTTAAAATTCAATGGACGGTTTATGTTTAGTGATTTATTTACTTAAATTGTATTTCAATCTTACCATGAATAATTTATGTGATATAAATACTATATGAAGTGTTATATACATGATATTATATATTTATAGTATAAAATATACTTTATTTATAAATATAATCGCAACGCGTTTATCGTAAACTTGATAAATTTAATTTTATTGTGATGTTTTGTTGATCAGTTTGTGTCAACGCAAAATATTTCAAATTAATTATAATAAATTTTTTAGTAGAGACATTATTAATGTTTGACACTGATTTAACGTTGCATTCACTGAACTTTGTTTTAATATTTTTTAATATAAAATTGTTCAAAATTCAAAATTTTTTTTTTTAACTATTAATAAATTAAATTTCAAATTAAATTCAATCAAATTTAAATAAAATAGCAACTAAAGTTTATTCTAAAGTCAAAAAATTGTTATTTTAAATTCATTCAAAATTGGATGTGTAAAATTATTTTTTTAAGGCGTTATATTAAAAAGAATTATAAGTTGAATACTATGGATATACATACTTATAGTTATAATGATATTGTGTGAAGTGTGTGTATGTTCAACCTGATTTGTACAACAATGTAATAAAAAAAAAAAGAAATAACTATATAAGTAGTAAACATTTTATCAAAGCTGATTTGACCTAATAATTCAAAAGGATTTTATATATATATATATATATATGTACATATAATATGTATATATATATAAGTAATTTAAAAAAAAAAATTATCACAAGAAGGAGACCTACTTTTTGACACGATTTTATGATACCATCAAAAAAGCCTAATGAAATTATGTCAAAATCTTCAATTTTTAGAAATATAATAAATTGAGGCACTGTAGGAATGCCAGCGGCTCCGAGAGTAGGTGTAGCGAACAACAAAGCTCAGGTGTAAGAACGTCGTCCACCCTCACTATAACAATAGCAACAACAACAATTTATTGTGAAAATAAAAAATTCTAGGTTCGTCACTATGATCAAGTGAAAGAAAGAACTGCCCAAATTGGAACTCGTGCTAAATACAAATAATGGAAAAAAAACTTTGAAACCTCTCCTGATTAAAAAAAAAGACCCTACAAATTTTTGCTTAACCAGACATTTGAAAATTAAATTGAATCAAAGTAATTTTGGTTTGTTTTTACATTTGGCCTTTTTTCCAATATCCAACTTTTGAGAAAAACTTAAATAATGTGATTTTAGAAAAAAATACCATATTTCATTTTCGAACATGAATTGTAGCGGGACATTCAACATTTTATTATCTTGAAATTAAGTTGCATTTAATAGTTTTTGAGTGCTAGTATAAAATAAATTTACTTTAAGATTAGTTTTCTTAATATTGTGGTATTATAAACGAAATTTCTGCAAAATATAAAAGGTCGTTATACATCAGAATTGTTTTTGTACTCTTGAAATTGAAAACAAACTTTATCAACAATCAATATTTTGCACTTCCTATTAAAAAATATAGTTTAACTTCTTTGGTCCTTGAGTCAGTTGTGTAAAGATTGAGTGCTTAATCCTCGAAATTCCATAAATTCATATTGTGGGTGATATAATAAAAGTTTCAAAGTAAAAGTCCCCCAGAAACTGGAAGAAACCCAAGAAAACCCAGGAAACCCAAAGAGTTATTTTAGAGTTTCAAGTCACGAAATAAAAGATGTCTAGAAATAGTGCAATTAATAGTTAGGGGGGGGGGGTTCTATGGAGTGCTCTTTGGGTAGCTCTATAGGATCAATGGGGGTAGTATGCGATTACAGCTGACGGGTATCCTGGTACGTTGGCCCAGCCTCTGCTACTTCAAGTCAAATCTCACCTTCACGTTGGTCCCCCTGTTACGTCGAGCAATCCTAATGGAAGATCTGGTACCCAACCCAGGTGGAGTAATTAGGATCGGCTAACCAACGAGATTTTGGCGGGTCAAGTCTTATGTATTGTAAAACATAGGCTTGACTAAAGCAGTTTCTTTCGAAGTAACTGCCGTTTTGGTGCTGCCTTGTACTTCATGGGATTGGTTTCTCAAAGGCTAGGAGATGACAACTCCGAAATTAAACTAAATCCAGAAGCGTCTGACTCAGAATGAGCGGCTCCTTGGTCTGCGTCTGACCCCAGAGGGGCGGCAGATAAATAACCTGGCAGTAGGTATAAAATGCGGTCATAGGATTGACGATTCTATACCAATCACAAATGTCATGAACCCGCAACAAATGCCTCGGATATTAGATCGGACTTTACGGCAACGACTAAGAAATTGGAAGAGAGTTGCACAAGATCGGGATGTATGGAAGAGAATTATAGCGGAAGCTCAGGTTCATCAAGGACTGTAAAGCTATAGAAGAAGAAGAAGAAATAGTGCAAAGGTCAAAATTTCAAGGAGGTCAAAATTTCTTTTGAAACAAACAAATTTTGGATTTTTAAAAAAATGCATCAAATTTGTCAAGTTCAAAAGCATAATACTAGACATTGTTTGTAAAATATCATACAATGTAGTTTGCCCCTGCGCTTTTAATTTTTAAATGCTTTAATCGCGGAATAAGCTTTTGTATAATAAAAACAATTTTTAAAATTGTTAAAATATCTTTAAAATTATTAAAGATAATATAATGAGATATGAAAAAACGCATTATTGATTTTTAATATAAGTACAATAATACAAAATAAAATTAATACTAACAATTTATTCTAATTTATTCATGTACATGTAAAATGATTTGAGATTCATTAAAAAAAAAACTATTATAATTAAATAAATTGTTTTAGGAATCATTTACCTGTAATTTAACCTGAAAGTTATAAAAACAAAACTAATAAAGTACATTATAACATCCCAAAATTTTTTCATTTACTTTTATACAGAAATTTTTCAAACTAAAGAATGACGTTAAAAAAACAAATATTGCTCCAAGAACAGGTATTAATTTTTACAACTCATCTTTTTTATTCATAAATTAAAAACAAAACAACACCAAATACTTTGGATTTTAATGAATGAATTTGTTTTTCATATTTTCCACTTACGTCTTACATGCGGTGCCGAGTGACGAAGTGAAGCGAAGAGAACAAATAATCCAGAACATAAAAACCAATTGGATTATTCTTAATCTTGAGGAAAAACATCAACATTAAATCAACAAATTTTTATTTGCAAATTTGATTGAAGTTAATTTTGTTGTTGTTGTTTTTTTATAAGTTGCAAAATCTGCCAACAACTTCAGTTTATATTGAAATATCAAAAAGAACAACTTGCTACTATATAAAATGTTCGATTTAGCTAATCATTAATATCATCAATATCATCATATTGTAATCAACATTTCAAAACCATCAACCACAATCAATTGATCTTAACGCATATATAAGTTGAGTGGATTTGCAAAGTGTTCGATAAAAGTTTTACTATATGTATATATACTTATGATGACGTATGTTGAGCGCACTTAACAAAAGGAAGACACAAATTACTGGAAAAAAAAAAAATTGAAAAACAACGGGTGTTTTATTCAGTTATAGGATATTTTACTACAAGAACTTTGTAACTTGTTGGTGAATTTGCAAATTTGAAAATATATAAATTTTTTTTATATTTTCATTTTTAAATATTAATTAAACGGCTGGGAAGTTAATTAATATCACACATCGGTTAGAGTGTCGAACTTTTAATCGAAAGACCAGGATTCGAATTCCAGTAAAAGTAAAAAAAAAAAATTAATCTGGCTTTCTACTCAACTTAAATCCTATTTGCCATTATTTTCAGATTAATATTTATATTATAACTTTAATTAATACATTAATACAACAATATAAAGTACAAAATATTAATAAATAATTTAATTCAAAAAATTCAAAAATTAAAATATTCAACAAATACAACTGTCTCTATTGAAGATCTAAGACGTTTCTACATGTTATAATGTCTAGTTCTATCTCATGCTTAAATTGTATGCAGAATCACGAATTAAGGTGAATTTTATAACACGAATATAATCAACATAGAACTAATAATGATTCTATAAATTTTTTTTATAACGTCAAGTCATGAATTGGATCATAAAGTCCAGTGTTTATATTTATTTCGGTTTGCCAAAAATTGCAATAATTTGTTTACTCTTGCGATTGCTCTAGATCTCAGATTTACTTATCTTTTTACTAAGATTCACCCAGCTAAGCATATTTGCAATTGAAATTAAATATAACAAATTATTCTGCTACAATGTCTAAAGTAATGAAATGACTTATTTAAGAAATTTAAATTGATTATGCAACCTATTTTTAATTAAATTAATAGAGTTATAGATTTTCATAAATAATTTCGAAATAAAATCTTAAAACGCCAAACTTGTATTTCCCAGACTTACACATACAAAAAATATTACTCTGACTTTTGAATTCGATTCGATTGAATCAATTTTCGATTATTCCAATTGAAACCGTCATAAGTAAAAAGTAATGTGTCACAATCAGATTCAGAAAATTGCAAGGGCTATGTAAAACTTTTGTAATAAACAATAAAAATCGATTCGTAATAATAATTAAAAAAAATCGATTTTTTTAGGGATGAGATACTTTGAGATAAAATTGAGAAAAGAAGTTAAAGATATTTGAACAACAGATATTTTTTTAAAGAAATGCATAGATATTTGGCACCTTTTACCAAACTACTAGTATTATAAACGTCAAATGACATTCAGTTTTCAAATCTATATTAAAAAAAATTATTACATAATGATTGTAGAAGAAAATAAACTAAAAAAATTAAAACAAGATTCACTATGTATCTAGCAACTTATCAGAATTGAATTGAATCGTAATACGATAAAAGCATATTAACATAAATTAAGTTTTTAAAGATTTATAATTTTCCGAAAATTTGACATGTCGACAATTACTTTACTATATATTTGATGGACATGTCTGGATATTGACTGTTTGTATATTGCTACTGCTTTTAAATTTTTTAACTCTTAGGAATGATGATATTAAAAGTGCAATACATTGCGAATTTTTATATTTTTTATTTTTTTTGATATTTTATCTGAACAGTGGCTATCGTCATTACAGATAATCCGTCGCAATCGTTTTTAAAATGCAATACAAGTTGTTTGAACTAATATTTAAGTGGTTTTAATTTTTAAGTGAAAAAAAAAATAAAAACAAAAATAAAAAAACAAAATTCAAACTTAAGTATTTAAAACGACGAAAATATGTTCAGAAGTGATGACTAGCTTAAAAAGTGGTTTTAAATTTTTATATTACGTTTTTTATTTTTAGGTTCTTTTTAATGCTATTGTTTGAAGGATAAACATTCGCAATTTAAGACACATCCGAAGATATTCAATATATAAAAAGGAGATCGATTTTTATTGAAAAATAGACTCATTTTAGAGAATGATGTAATTCAATATGTTTGGAACTTAAAACTTATACATGATATTATTATTTTTTTTTTTTTATTATTATTATTTTTATTTTTAAGAATTAAACACTAAGGAAAGAGAAAGAATTTTATCACAGCCGGTCATCGAAATCATTTCCTTGTTATTTTGTTGTTCTTATTTTCATTTATTTTTGGTTCTCGCCAAATAAAGTTAAGAAAAAAAATTTTAGAAAAGAAACAAGTAAAATTCAGGTAAACGTCACATATTTGTTATTTTCCAAGGTGTGTACCACATTTATTAAATAAAATAAAAAAATTATAACAAAATTTTTTAGTTGCAACAAACAAAAATAGTCTAAAAAAACAAAAAAACAAGATAGAGATAAGTTGCAGATTTAAAGAAAATTAGAAAAGTGTTTTTTATTATCATTTTCGTACCATGAATGGTTTATGCCGCATTCACTAGAATTAAAAATTTATATAGAAAACCTTTTGTAAAACTTTATTTTTATTTTTTATTTTTGTGTATTGAATTTTAAATCATTGCTGAAGAAAGGGTAGGAAGGGGGGCCAGTTGTGGAGTTTATAAAGGAGACAAAAATGATGACATTTTTTTATAAACGTTCTGTTGTGGCATAGATTTGTATTATATAAGTTTAAAGTATGTTGATGAGATGCGTAAAAATGTTGTCCAACATTTTTTTATTAAATTTTCTTATACTTTTTATAGTATGGTATCACTTTAAAATCAACTAGTTTGTATATAATTTGTTTTAAATTCCAGTTTTATGAACTTAGACGAATTTTTAACATTATAATTTAGTATTTAATGTTAACTGTATATATATTATTTTAGATATATATATATATATATATATATATATATATATATATATATGAGAGAATGTTTTTAAAGTACGTATTTGTAGTATATATGCATAGCATACATGTATAATTTATATAATTTTAATAATTAGCTTTACTTAGTGTATTGCATGGGTATTTGGAGGGCATTTGTATAAAATTAAATTAATTAAACATGAACTGGGCCTTACATATTTGTTATTGAATCATAAATATTATAAAATCTCCAAGAATACTAATTTTATAAAATAATTATTAACTTAAGTTTAAAAAAAAAAATATTTTTTTGTATTTTGGGTTAAGCCATATTTTAGTTCTTGACAATTCTTAAAAGTTAATCTATAAAACATTTCTTATGAACAAGACATACTTTAAAACAAATTGTTTATGCAATTTTAATTTCAATCTTAAAGCCTCTTTAATGCTTGGTATCGTCTTTGATTCGGTCTTTAAGCCTCCTAATTAAGCCTCCCTTTACTTGATATCGTTTTTGGTTCAGTCTTAAGGCACCTCTAGATCTCAACATCCTCAGTATGACTTGGGCTGATTATTAAACCAAAAACTACATCTAAAAATTCTTTTAGCATTCAAAATTCTTAAAATAAAAAATTAATTTAAAAATCGTTTATTTATAAAATACATTTAACTTTTTTGTAAAATGTCTAAAAGTTAATGTACCTTGTAAAATAACAATTTTTAAATAAAAACTGTTATCCTTTTTTATCCTCAAACACAAACCGATGATATCCTGAATATTACTTATACTTATGATAATTTTAAACTCTGGGATGATCTACATATTGAAATTCGTATATAAATTATAAAAATTCAATTCTAACTTTGATTTATTAAAATTCTAAATCAATTAAAATTCTACGATTTTTGACTGCGGTTTTTGAATTCTTTAAAAATTTTATTATGTATCTGTATCTGTTATAATAAATTTTCATTTATAAAAATTTATTTTAAATGATTAAGCGTAAAAATAAAAAACAATTTTCCTAATTAAATTATTCTCATAGATAACAAATTAATTAAAAAACTAAAAAACAGAAAAAAGCGCCAGAGTTAAATTTAACTTAATAAATTAACACTCGTGCCAGTGTTTCAATTATTATACACGGTTTTAAGAAGAAGAAAACAAAAACAAAAATAAATCATTGTTAATTTTGTTAATACCTACTGTGACGTAGCACACCTTTCGTTTTTTCGTTTTTATTGTATTTCTTCTGTTATTTCAATTTAAAAAATTTTTCATTCTCTATCTTTTACTTTCCCTCCAAAAAACCGCTTTTTAACAATGCGAGAATAATTCTTAATTTAATAAAACTCTTTTATTTCAAAATATAGTAATTTATATCTGTAAGATATTTTTATTAATCACAGCTTTTTAAATTTTAATAGTATAAATATATAATAGTAATAATATAGTATAAATATATAAATATTAAATAATATAAATATACATATAATATAAATAAGCTTATCTAAATTAATACTCAACTGTTATTATCTTAAAGATATTTGTAATAACCAGGGCAACCAAAAATATGCTCTAAAAAACACGTTTTAAGCTCTTATAATATGCCCTTAAAAACTGCAAATAAGCACTTAAAATATGCTCTTAAAAACCTTAAAATATGCTCTTTTAAGCAAAAATATAAAGCCATAAAGTTTCCATTTTTTGAACCTGATTTTTATAGCCTAAAAGAAAAGAAATATATAATTGGTTTTAAGAAAAAACAATTAGAAAATTAGAGAAATAGCACATATAAAACTTTTTTATTCGAACTTTGTTCATTTATTTAAAGATTTTTGTGTATAATTGTTAAATAAATTTTTTTTTGAATTCATTTATAATTTAAAAAAAAAATTAACATTTAGCTTCATAAAATAAAATTCAAATCATAGAAAAAAAAAAAAAAAAATCATTTCAAAATTCAGTCATATTCAAAATAAATAACTTAAATACAAAAAAATCGAAATAACTTAAAATTAAAATTTTGTATTACTTAATTCATTTTTTATCTTAAAAGAAATAAAGCCAAGACTTTGACTGAGACTCTTGACGGAGCCTTTAAAAAAACTTTTTTTACATTTGCTATAAGCCGATCGACTTCAAAGTATGAGCTTCGAATTTGTTCACAAATGCAATGTAGGCCATGAGCGACACAAGTGACATGTGTGACCTTTGGATAAAAGGTATGTATTGCTCGCGCAGCTTTTATCATATAGGGTGCCGCATCTGACACAAAAAGCAAAATTGATTCTGTATCAAAACTGTCGCCTAAAATTTTAATTGAGTCGTTAAATAATAGTCGAGCAATGGTAGAAGAATTTGCCTGGTCCAGTTCAGCCGTGTTTTATAATACGTAATACGTATTTTTTGTTTGTAAGCGTAGGTACTTTTAATTTCCTTTATGTTAAAATTTGAAACATTCTTGAAATTTTTGTAAATTATGAATACAAAATTATTTAAAAATTTCTTTAATAATAAATTTTTTTTGCAAAATTTTCAAAAAAGTTTAAAAAAGCTAAAATATGCTCTTTAAGCAAAAACATGCTGAAATATGCTGTAACAGGCGAAATAAGCAAAAATATGCTCTAACAAATAGGGCTTAAAATTCATAAATTTTCATGAAACGGATAAATAACCAGTCCATTTCTCAATAACACTTAAGGAAAAAAACATGCTCGTGCATATTTTTGGTTGCCCTGGTAATAACGTAAAATTGTTTAAATGTAATTGCAATATCCGTTAATTTAAACTTAAAAGTTATCTTAAAGTTAAAAATTTAAAAGCTTCACTTGTTTTCTCATGAGAGTAGTATCTATACACTGAGGACGGAGTATAAGAATTTTATATATAAAAATAAAAGCAGTTGCCTCAATCAACATGCAGCATATCATAGATAATAATTCCAAGAGGAAAGCGTGTTAATGTTCAAGTTTAATAAGTCTTGATTCGTTTATTTTTGAATTTTTAGTTTTCGTTTTTTTTTGTACCTGTGTTGCGCTTAATAACTCATTGTTGTTGTTGGATATAAATTTTGGAAATTAAGATTATAGTTTTTTTGTTATATACCTTTTTCTCAGTTTCATAAATGTATTAATCAGCATTCAGAAATGACTTTGTCATCTATCGGCTTTTTTAATCTTAAAGTTGATTTTTGAATTTTTCAGAAATGATTTATTTTTCTTCGTCAATATTTTTAATAAGATCAATTGAGGTTTAGTGTAAGTATGTCTTTTTTTCTTAAATTTCCTATGTTTTCAGTTGTGTTTTGTTTTTGTGTTTATGGAGGCTATAGTTATTTCTACTCAATGTTTTATTATTGCATTGTTTTTTTTTTTTATTTTAAGATTTAATTTCTGGGCGAGATTAATAAGATTTGAAAGTTTGTTATGCCGTAAATGATTAGGAAGTTTTAATTAATCATGTTAGATTAGATGGAAATAAAAAAAAAAAAAAAAAAGAGTTAACAAAATTACAAGTGAAAAAAATGTATCATAAAATAAAATAAGTACTATTGATGAAGGGCTTCAAATTGAAATTAATTAAAATTAGAGTAAAAAAAAATAGAAAAAAAATTAAATTGATTTGTTTAAAGATTAGTTGGTTATTGACTATATTTTTTTTTTTTTTTTAAATGCGTATCATGCTATCAGTTTTTATATTTTGTTATTGAATAGTAATTCCATTACGTTTGAAAATTTTAATAAGTGGAACACGTACTTGAATTGAAAGAAATTGATAAATTTATTGCAAAAATATTTGGATAAATAATTAGAGCATTTCTTAAAAATTTTTTGAATTAAATAATGAAATTCAGAAAAATTATATGAGAGTTGAATGCCAATCCATTGAAGAAGCTCAGTGTCTCTGACTTAAAGTATTATAACTATCTATTATTATAACAAGTTTATAATATGTCAATTTAAAGTACTAGAGAAAACAGACAATCAATGTAACATATTACAAAATTTGGATTCACACCTTGTAACTCATTTCTTATTCTCATACTTATTACATATGATCCGACCAGGGTTTGAATCCAAGACCTTTGGATTGAAGTTCGACGTCCGACATACTAAGCCATCAGTTGGATACAAATTGTAATTTATAGTATTGTAATTGAATAACTGCTAGGATCATTGGTGTTGTGGTATGGTAGCGCATTGATTATTAACTAAGGGAGCGTGGGTTTGATTCCCGCACGTCCCAAATTTAAAGTCCTAAACTTCGAATAAAAATCTAAAAATATATATGAAATAAATATAATAAATTAATAAAAATTATTGCCAATGAGTTTTACAACAAGCAGCAAGCTCTAGGTTTAAGATAGCTTCTATCCCCCTCATGGAAAACGACAACCACTAATAACTACACAATGTATAAATTACATTCTCAAAATTCAAAATGTTGAGCACAATTCTACAAATGCAAAAAAAATAATAATAAATAGACAATTTTGAATAAATTTTCATCTATGACTTTGAAATTTTCAGTTATGAATTCAAACTGCAAAAAATATTTTCACAATTCATAACTTTCACTTTTCAATTAAAAAAACTTAAATTTGAAGTTCTTGCAATACGACTGGGTTGTACAGTGGTGAAAGTGCAGACCTTTCATGCGAAAGACCTGAATTGGAATCTCAGTGAAAGTGAAAAAAACTTTTCTGGTTTTCGACTCGACTCGGCTACCATTCGCCATTAGGTTCAAATCAATGGCTTAATAAGTAAGTAATTAAAAAGTACATTAATACAACAATATAAACAAATGTAAAAGATAAACAAATAGTTAAATTGAATAATATAACACACAGATATAGAATACCATATAATTCAAATACAAAATATTACAATATAAACAAAAATAGAATCGTATCTATTGAAAATATAAGGCGTTTTTCATTTTATAAGGCCTACAATCTCATGTTTAAATTGTATGTGGAATTCAATAAGGTCAATTCTAATAACACGAATATAATATGACTCCCTGTTCCAAGATGTACTAATGGTATAGACAGGCTTATTAGCCTAACAGTTGAACAGTTAAAGCTTAAAAAAAAAAATATATTGAAAACACGCCTGTTTTAACGTAACGGGTAATTAAAACATCAGTTCTAATAATAATACATATAAAATACAGTAATCTTTCGTTTCAGTAAACTCTAATCTCTAACTTGATCTGTTATTGACTATTACCACTTTTAACCAAATTTAATCATTTTTTTCCCTTTATCATAGATTCAGTAACACTTTTTGTAACTTGAAATTTCTAAAAAAAACTTTACTAGGTACTAAACGTGTTAATAATAATTAATATTTAAAATTCCAAATTTGCAAAATAAAAGAAGTCTAATTAATAAATATATGTTTTATTAAATTTATACGAATTATGGAATTATTTTACTTTACAAATTATTTAAAATCTGAACCTATTGTCCTTTTATATATAAAAGTTATTACACTTTCACACATACTATTCAATATAATTCCATATTAGCCTCATATTAATTCTTTTGTAATAAAATAATAAAAAAAAAATAAATACACTGCCATCTACGGATGCGTTTTCTCATATTACAAGGATTTTCCTTTTAAAATTATTTCAAAAATTATCAGCAAATACTCAAACCAGTTAGTACTTATATTTAACGCATCATTAAATTTTGGCGCGTAAATCGTGTCTTATATTTCTTATATAAACCAGTATACACTTTATAAGAAAATCAAATTATTGAGAATTTTGGTAGAAATGAAATGTTTATACTCACACATATCTTTGTATATTTGTGTTGTTTGTGTTTGTTTTTACATTCATATACAAAACATATGGATATGAGTATCAGAGGTACAAAAATTTATTTTAATTGTTTTATATTTCGTTATTTTCTTAGTTTATTAAAATATTTTTAAAAATATTGTTTAAAATTTTGTTGATCGGTTCTTTTTTTAATAATTTGATTAAAAATTTTTTTTTTTTTTATTTTATTTTTTAATAATTTGAGAATTTGGAAGAATTATTGTTGTTAAGAATGGGGGAACAAATTAATTGGTATTTGGTACATTTGTATCTACATACATATGTATAAGAAAAAAACAAAAAAAAAAATCCTTGGCAATTTAAATAAAAATGACTCACCGATTTGATTGCGCGATGGTCATTAGAGGCTCAGTTTTGCTATCACTTATAAAAAATTGAAGAAAAAACCACCGTAAAATGAAAAATGAATAAAAATTCCAGTAGTATAATTTTGAAGTAAAAAAAATTTTATATTTATTTTTTTGCATATATGTGCATGGATGTAAGGAGGGATATATATACATGTATGTATATTTATATAAGAACTTTGGTTGAAATTCGGAATTAAATGGCTCAGGATTATTTTGTTGAAGCACTTCTAAAACAAAGAACATTAACATTGTGCATCAGATTTTGTAGGTACGTGTGTTAAATTTATAGGTATATGTATATATATGGCAAGATACCTTTAATTTCTTATAATATACATACATACGTACATACATAACTTGATGGAATGTAAAAAGCGAAATTCCAAGCTAGGTAGTATGTAATTATTTTTTGTTAACATTGTTATAAGGACGATGTTTTGTTTGAACCTTCCAACATTAGATTGATGAGTCTTGATTTTTTTTGGTAAATTAAATAAAAAAAATAACAAAAAAAATTGTGTGAATGATAGTTGTTGTAATCAAAAGGAAATAATTAGGTTTCGAATTCTAGTAAAATTTTATTTATACATAATGTATATGTACAATATAGTGTCTGCATATTTGGACTTTTTCAAAACCTTTTTTTTCAATAGCATCTCACTCAATATTCTTTTTATGTTTTGAAGATTCATGTAAACAGTAGCCAAAAGTTCTCTTATTATTGCATTAACATCAGAAACAGAAACAATGCAGAATTGTGCAATAGAAGAAAATGTTCATGCATTTTGTTTTTATTTTATATCGCGCCAGACATAGTAAGGGCGTTTATTTTTGCCATGTGCTGCGTACGTGCATTTCAATTTAATGGATGCTCTTTGGTTTTTGTATGTATTTTAATTTTTTTTTTTTAATTCTTTAATATTTGAAAAATACGTTTTTATTGAAGGATACAAACTGAATCTAAAAGGTAATCGCAATAAGTAATTTATTAATAAAATAGTAAGTAATCAGTAATCTTATTCTTGTATTGTAGGTATTAATGAAGACAATCAAAAAAATTTCCTTAAGTTTTTATTATACATTATAAGGACACACTGCAAAAACTCTAATTTAAAGTTTTTTTAATTATATTATTTTAATTGCATATCTTCGGCAATCTGTATGTATATACCAGCAAATTCATTTAATTGTTCGTGTATAACTTTTGTATAAACTTTTCATTACTCATGTGAGTGGAATTTTGAAGGATCTTGCTTGTAACTTGTAATGTAAAGGTGTTTATGTTAAGTACCGAATTCTAAAACCTCTTTTAAAGTTTTTATATAGTGAATCACGCCTCTTATTATAAAATATATTTTTTTTACTGCTGTTAATCTGTCTGTATGTCCGAACCTAGTTTTGTAGTAGTTGTATAGTTCAGCAGTTCTAAAGAAATAACACAATTAATGACCCAATAAAAGTTTTTCAACATGAAACCAGGAGTACAACAATCGCTCATCTCTGCACTATAGAACTGTTAATATTAAGTAACAGTGCTTTATATTATATGGACATTGTGATTATGGAGTTATATTTCATCCCATGGCCCGATAAATTTGAAAATTCATTTCTGTATGACATTAATTAAATTAAAGAAGAACATTATCATCTTTTATCTTGATATCGCAGTTCTCTAACCAAATCTCCTAAGCTTCCTTTGCTAATTCTTATACGAAGAACCAAACTGTACATTTCCTCCAAGAAGTTCCTTAAAAGTCGACCACTACATTCGTGTTGTAGTTATTGTATAGAGTATTTTTTTTATATAAATAATAAAAATTATAATGTTACAATTTTGTTTTTCAAAGTTTGAACGATGTTCAGTCAGAATAAAATAACCCCTGTTTTGATTGCATATTTTTCGGCTGATTCGGCTTTAATTTATTATTGGCTTCAAATGTCATACATTTTATTAAGTTTTGAGATTCTATTTGATTTAGCAAATGATCCAGTTGGAATGATTTAAAAAATTCTTCGAAGACTGCCTATTCTAAAGTTTTTGACCGAGTTACAGAAAGCGCAATAGACGCCCATCCCTATATACTGCACAAAATCGTTAAAATATCGTAACAAAACTTTTATCATTGCGTTGGTGTATTGAGAACATTCACATTTTTATACTCGTATGACTACTATAGGTCAAAAGGGTATACTAAATTTGCCATTAAGTTTGTGACACAGAGAAGGAGGAAGTCAATTGATCTAGCTATGTCCGTCCGTCCGTCCGTCACCACGATAACTCAGAAAATAAAGGAGCTAGGATTTTACAAATTCGTTTTTATGCAATAACCGTCATCGCTATTATATAAATACCCGCCATACAACTTCTTTTTTTAAGTGAACCCCAACTATACCTAATGAAGCTTGGTGTCCGAAATTTTGCCAAAAATATAGTTAAAATTATGGCGAAAGTTTGTGCAAAATTTAGTTGGGGTAGTTGGTTTGAGTAGTTGCCATACAATTTTAACTTTTATATGAGCTAATACTCTATACCTAATAAAGGTGGATGACTGAAATTTTTTTAATAGTAGTTAACTTTAATGGCCATAGTTTGAATGAAAAAAAGTTGGTGTAGAAGAGATTTGAAGAGCTGCCTTTCAACTTATATTTTCTTTTGGATGGTATATGAATTTCTAACCGGATGACATAATGTTGATATTAATTGTCGATTTATTAGTATCTCAGATTACTTTAGTACACTTTTCTTCGTTCTTAAATATAATTTCAGAGTTTTTTCTTCTACTCCATGATCCAAATTGAATCACATTTTTCTGAACACTCTTGCAAATTTTTATTCCGAAAACCATACTGGAATAGGTACTTAAGGTCTCATCCTAAATATTAACTAACAAAAATAATTTATTGTAGCGAAACACAATACAACATATATAGCTTTTTTCAAACTCCTGACAATGCGGTTTTACAACCTACAAGTGCGATAATATTTAGATTGGTATTTGAGTCCTAAACAAACATACTATAAATATACCGTAATGTTTGAAACTGAATTAGATTTCTATAAAGGCTTCATAAAGTATTATAGAGCATGCATTATCAATATTGTATTAACCAATTACCACGCGTTTTATATATATGTATACACTTTAATTAAAAAGTCAATATGCAAATGTAATAAAAATAAAACTTGTTGAGATAATGAAATTTTTTAAAATATGGCAACTGTATATTGAAATTTAAGTATTCATTGGTTACTTATAAGTTATAACTAAGAACACAAAATATTAAAAAAATTAAACAGAGTGTAAGTCATTTGACCAAAAAATCGGATTTAAATAATTTTTACAAAGCTAATAATATTTTGACTTGGTCAGTTGCAATAAATTATTTTTTTTTTATTTTGTTTCTCTTTCTTTTCTTAAGTCAAAAGTACCATAAGATCGCCTTTAATACAGAGTGCATGTGGAATCATTGATATATTGAAAAAAGATGTAAATTAAAATTTTAAAAAGTTTTATTTTACAATCATTGTGTTTAACAGTTTTATTTCTTTTTTATTTTTTAAGTTTTTTTTTTTGAATATTCAAATTTTGAATTGTAATTTTTTTTTTAGTGTTCAAATATAACAAACTGTAGTTATGTATATGTGTATGTATGTACTTATATGTTTTGATTTGCATATATTTTTTCCTTAAAAGTTAAAATTACAACAAAAACAATAAAAAAAAAAATGTTTAAAAAAAGAGTAGGTATAAAAGTTTTTAAAACGGTTTATGAATGAGTTTTACTACTTTATTAAAAAATCAAAATAAAAAAAAAAATTATGAAAGAATTTTGCATTGCCATGTTCTATTGGATTCATTATAAATTAGTTGGAAAGGTTATAACGGATGAAGTTTATAGGATTGAAAAGCATGTAAACATTTGAAGAAAATCGATTATCATTTCCTTTTTAACTGGCTTATTACTTTTTCTTTTTATTTATTTATTTTAATATATGTATGAATGAATATATATGTAATATGTATATATGTATATATACATATGCTAATGTTCAGATGTGTGTACATATTATAATGAATAAAGAGAGTATAGGTTCATATGCAAACGGAACAGGTTAAAATATTATCTAAAGATAAAGGAAAGCGTTCTGCTATAAATATGTCTATTATAATTAATAAAAAAAAAATGAAAAAATAAAAACAAATAAAAAAGTCATGTCCATAATATTAGACTTAATTGAAATAGAAGTTTTATTTAAGTAACTTATATTCTGATTACTTTATGTGTCGTATTGATATGCAAATATATGCACTTTCTTTTTAGGTTAATCAAGGTTTACATTTGAGAAAATTGTTAGAAGAATGTAAAAGAAGGGGTAAAATAATTCAAAGACAAGTTTAGGTAAGAGAATTTCATGTAGGTGAATATTTTAATATAATTTGTATTTAATTTTGTATCAATTTGTATCAAAGTGGCTACTATTGAAAGTAAAAAAAAATAATAAGTATATGAATGCGCATACTTTCAATAAATACAAGAAAAAATAAGGAAGAGTGTAGTAGAGTATACTGTGTCAACTTTGGAATACCCGTAAGACCGTAATATAAATACCATCCGATTAATTACTTTTGGCAAAATTTTAAATATCCAACTCATTAGACTTTCAGTTATGTGAAAAAGAAACTATAAGTAGAAAGGCACCTATTCAAATCTGTTCCGCTATACCGACTATATTTTATTCAGAAGTTATCTATTAAAAATAATAACTATTAAAAAAATTTTAGACTTGCAACTTACTCTATACCTAAGTAATGCTCACATAAGAAGTTGTATGACAAGTACGTGAACCCACTGCAATAGACCAAACAAATTTTGCATAAACTTTGGCCATAAAACTAAAATACTTTTGGCAAAATTTCATATATCCAGCTTTACCAATTATAGAGTTATTTGTATATAAAAAAAAAAGTTGTATGGGAGCTACTCGAACCCGTGGAGTAAACATACTCTGGAAAAATTTCAGAATTCTAGCTCCTTTATTCTTTGAGTTATTTTACGGACAGATGAACGGAACGATGTACATACAAAACGATTCTGAGCCGATCCGTACCTTTAAGTCTATATCTATCCCTTCCTTCTACGCGTCACAAAAATAATGGAAAATTTATTATACCGTTTTGATATAATACGTCATACGGGTATGATTAGCTTGTTAAGTTTGTCAAATGATGTATTAGATTATTGGTTTTAACAATTTTTTTATATAAGATTTTGCGGTTTTTATCTAGACTGCCAATGGGAAGATACGATTATCTTATATTATTTTTCAATTTAATTATTATTAGTACATCAAATTAGCCAGGCGATTCTAAAAGTTTTATATTTCTAGAATATTTCTAGAATATTTCCTTATAATTTTGTTTATTAATTTTCATTTTGGTGGCAGTAAATTTAGTCCTATGACACTTCGAGAAAGAGAATTAATTTAAAACAGAATTTTCGTATTAATTCAAAACTATGAATCATTAAAAATCCCAGGCATAGAATTACATTTTTTGTGTAACGACTATTAAGCTACAAAAGATGCCACGAAATATCCGAGATTCTTAAGCAGCTGTAGAAATTATTTATTAGCTACTATATTTTAGTTTTTAGTTCACTTTATTCTAAACTAAGGAAATATTTTAGAAGATAAGAGATTCTTAGGCGGCAAGGACTTCTTACCCAATATAAGAACACCTTTTGCATTCGTGTACTTTTTATAATTCGGAAATTAAGGGGCACTAACAAATTATGATAATCATTTATATTGTTCGGTTCTGCCGGACGTTCTTTTTTAGAACTGTGTTTGGCATTATAAAAAGTGATTAAACTAAAATCTAATAGTGACACTAGATCTTGAGGCCACTAATTTTGAATGCCTTCATCAAAGACTATTGTTAATTGTTAAACCGCCATCTTTCTACGAAACCATTAACCGGACTCTTTTTGAAATATTGTTTTCTAAATCTGTAATATGATTATTTTAATATATACGTATATGTTTCTTGGTTCTTTTAAATTAATTTATAAAATTAATAAAATTTTGAAGTTTTTTAAACCGATAATTCCTGAATCCAGAGAAATTCAAAAATAACTTATAATTCAAATATTGAATATCAATTGTATGTAGAATTGCTTAAGATCAATTTTATATTAAAAGGTTTAGCGTTACATATACAGAAAGAGTTGTTAGTCTAGGGCCTCGAAAACGCAGTAAGCGAAGACAGTTTTTCTGTGAGCCAATTGCCATATATGTATTTTGTACTCACTAGTCGCTCCTCTATATGAAAACTGATAGAAAAACCAATATGCTTGATATTTTTCTGAAAAATACCTGGCTTGTTGTCAGCATGTCCCATTTTCTCTTTCCAGAACAAATCAATTTAAATTTCGTATTGGAGCTGTATAAATTCATTTTTAGTTCATAAGTTCCTATTATACGAGTATTACTTATTTGTCTTGTTTTTCTATTAGGTAACAATTGCACAACAATTGTCACATAAATTAAATATCAAAACAAAATTGGGAAGTTGTTATAAGATATTTAAGATATTGGGTATAAGTTAAATTTAATTATTGGTTTTCTTTAGACATTTGCATTTTTACTTTAAAAAATCTGATTCTAAAAAAGTAAATGAAATAATTCAATTGTAAGAAAATATGTATATATATCGTATATGTATATAAAAGTACATGGAATTTCAATTTCAGAATAAATCATTAGTTATTATTTTTGACATTTAAATAATACATATTTAAAAGATTTATAATAAATTTAATTATTTTAAAAAACAAAACAGCAGTTAAAACTTTTAGTACGTGTTGCAGCTACTGTAATTTTTCAATTTAGTTTTCGTTTGTGTTTTATATCAAAATTCACAAAATTTTAAACCCAAGAAAACGCGGACCAAAATGTATTCAAGATTAATGTTTTTTTTTTTTGGCATTTGTGTATTTGAGAATTATAATTTAGTTTCAGGGATTCGAATTCAAGTCAACTCGGACCCAAAACAAAGATTGCAACTGAAAATATTTTAATTTGGTTTTCTTCTTTTTGTTTTATTTCTTAATATAAAATTGATTGTAAGTTTTAATTCCATTAGAGTATAACATTTAGATTTAATATAAATATTTATGTATGAATGTATGTAAAATATTGTTTCCTATATATATATATTATTTAATACAATAAAAATTTTTGTAAAGTGATTTGTTTTCATATTTCGATTGCATACTATAAAATTAAATATAAAATAAAATTATAGTCAACTGGTTTTTGTTTTTAGAAATGGGTGGGTTCTTAAAATTGATATCGAAATTTATAACAAATAACCATAAGAATTTCAAAATTCCACTGCAGTTTATCAATAATATCAAATATGAAATCTTTTGCCGCTGCGATACTCTCTTAGAGCGAAATTTTTTTAATAGGAGAAGTAACAAAACCACGTTCATTCGTTGGAATTCCTTTTAAATGCTTGAATTTTTTAATGTTAGTAATTATATAATATTTTTGTATGTAAGTATGTATAGAAGGGTTCAACTGATGAATGATACTATGAGAATATAATAACAGTATTTTATTTGATAACGTATTAGATAATTTTCCATTACTACATACACGTTTAGGTCTGGAGAATTTTTTAATTTTAAAACTAATTTTAAATTTTATTTGAATTTGAGTGTTTTGTGAATTTGAAGTTAATTTAGAATGACTAACTTTTGTTAAATCTGTTATCAAGTGGTTCCAACCACTAGTCACTAATCAAATATTTAAATTTTGTTGATAAGTGTAATAATATCAAATCCCTATTGCACTTACCACTTATCACTAATCGTTATTTTAGGGCTAATAGCAACTACCAGTTATAACTAATCAAATAATATTTTTTTTTGATAAGTTTAATTATATCAAAGCTGAATTGCATATACCACTTATCATTATATACGTTTTTTTAAAGGTATAAGTGCATCAGCACATAATTACACCAATCACTTATTACCAATAAAATAATAAAATTTTTTAATATTCGAAAATAAGTTTATCAGGGAGTAATTAATTAAATTTTTTATGATAACTATAGTGCTATTAGAGCTTAACCGCATTTGCCACTTATCATTAATAATATGATATTTTTTTCATAAGTATAAGTATTTAAGGATCTATTGCAGTAACCACTTGTTACTAATCAAATACTCAAATTTTTTCATAATTTTAATGATATCAGGGCCCTATTGCACCAACTACTTATCGCTTATCAATTATCTTCTAATCAAACAAGACTTTTCATGATAAGTGTAAGTGATTAATGTTGCACGAAAGTTTTCTAAATTGCACTTACTTATCAACTCAACATCTTATCTCTTATCAATATGTGAAAATTATAAGCGTTTCTCCAAAAAAAAAGCCAAACTTATCAAAATACAATAAAAATTAATGATTTTATAAGTTAAGCATGTTATATGTAATATGTTAAATTATTTCTTTAAATCGTAAAAGTTGGCCCGTTACATAAAAGTTGGCCCAGTTATAAACTATTGTCAAAAAAAATAAATTTTATAAAATAATTATATCTTAAGAAAATAACAAGTTAATAAATTGCACAAAATTTGTTTTAATATTTGTTTTAATAACAACAAACATTATTTCATTATTTAATGATTTTCTTAAAAGAAGTACGAAAATTCGGGCTACTATTATGATCTGGGGCTGCATGTCTGCTGAGAAACAATTCCACTTATCAGAAGCCGATAATAAATTTTTTTTAATCGAAAAATATGATAATTATCAAAACTCTACTTGATAAGTGATTAGTAAATAATTTTGATGCAACAAAACTCTAAATTTTTATGATAATTTGATTGAATAAAATGGTAATCTTTTTATTATTTATTTTGTGCAACATAATTTAGATAAGTGAGTGCTTTTTACTAAGCAAAACTTTTTTGAGTTATTATCAAATACCGACCGTTTTGGTGCAACAAAAACTTATCAAAAAACTTATTATTTGATTATTTGATTAGTGATAAGTTGTTGGTGCAATAGGGCCCAGGCCTCTATCTCATTTACCACTTATCATTAGTCATTTTTTTGATAAGTGTAATTATATCAAAGTTTTAACGCATCTACCACTTAACACTTAAAAATTTTTTTAATTTTTTTTTTTAAATAATAATTTTTTTGATAAGTGAATTAGTTTTTACTAATCAAAACTTTAATGATTTATTTTAGTGCAACAAAAGCTTATATTCTTTAAAATAAACTTATCCGTGATAAAAATGATGTTTTCATTAGTGCCAAGTAAGTGGTTGGAGAAATAGGATCCATATAAAATATAATATTTAATTAACATAATATATATATATATATATACATAATGTTCATCTTCAAAATTAAATATGGATTCAGACAATATTAAAAATAATAAAAACTTAAAAATTTGATAATTAAAATTTTAATTAGATTTTCTAGTTTTTGAATGTTTGCAGTTAAATTTAAAATAAAAATTTTTGCGCATTATTGATAAGTAATTGTTTCAGTCAAGTAAAACTTGTGAAATGTTTTCTATATAATAACTTATAATAAGTATAATATATATATATATATTTTATTTAATGATTTTCTTATTTAATTTTTATTATATTTTTAAAATATTTACAATATGCACAAATGTGCTTTTAAACTTATTATTTTAATGGGTTTGGTTTTTTGAAACATTTTTTTATGATCATCATAATAATTTGTGCTTATGATTTTTTTACTTGTTATATATTTATTTCTTTATATATACATATGTATATATATTTTATGCTATTGTTGTTGTTGTTCTGCTTTTTTGCATAATAATTGCGCTTTTTCCAGTTATGTTAATAAAGGAAATTTATCTTTTTTATTTTTTTCTTCTGTATATAAAGTACAAGTAAACAAGTATATATACTTATATATAGTAGTATATATTTTATGTAAAGTAATTTTACTTAGTAAATACATGTGGTTTTTTGTGTTTTATTGTCAGTGATGAGTTTTGAGTATTCATATAATAAAAATGTCTTGTTTGTTGAGTTTTTATATCATATATGAATATACATATGTGATATATATGAAAAGTTGTTAAAACATTTTGTTAAATTTTCTTAAAAGATTCTTTCTAGACAGATAAATTATAAAATAAAAAAAACTTATTGATGATTTTTAATTGAAAAAAAAATATGTAATTTGAATTTTGAATGGTTTTTCAATTTTTTATTTTTTAAAAGTCATAATAATGTAAAACTGTAAAATATAAGAAATCTATTGTCATTTAAATTTAAATATTAACAATTGAGCTTTGTTGTTACTAGTTTTAGTTAGTTAGTATACTTATATAGTTTAATTTAATTATTTTAATAGTTAAATAGATATTGGTAGAAAACTATATGAATTTAGTTTAATAATAAACATTTCAAAATAGATGTACTCGAAGTAAGAATAGGTATAATAAGTTATGGGTTTTGAACTAAAATTCTTTAGGTTATATAAAGAATTTTAGTTCAAAACCCATACCTAAATATATACCTAATATATTTAAAAAAACTCTATCATTATATATTTAATAATTTAGAAAATTAGATTAGAAAATTTATAACCTCTTCAATATAACAAAAGAAGAGTACCTTATGGCTTTTTTAATAAATGTTAAACCAAAATTCATTCAAATATCTTTTACTGAAGAGTTTTGTTTTGAAATATGCTGAAATACATTTAAATTGTTATAATAATTAAACTTATGTTATTGAGGAACGTTTAGTTCATCTTCAGATTCGTATAAGCAAATTAAACGGATATTTTTTAAGATATTATAGTGAAGTTGAATAATATTTTAATTGAGTCTACATGATATTTACCACAATTTGTGCTATATACAATATACATTTGATCAGAGTTGAAAATCTGAAAGTTATGATTTTATGGCGGAGAGACAAAACTCCTAGAGTAACCACAAAAATATGCCAAATGTCCCGAGGAATTATGACTGCATGAGTGAGCCAAAAGTCATCAACATTATATTTTAATGCATGTGTTTACTCCAACTGAATTGTAATTACCCAAGAAAATTATCCTTAAATATTTTGTTTATTTTAAAAATTTCATTTTATGAAGTCATTAGTCCTTGACGGACTCTTGTGTCTAGTTATCGTAGATTATAATTCCTCCGAGAGTTTTTGGCTTATTTATTGAGTCATAAGTTTTCCAAGGAATTTTACTACGCCTGATTTTATAAAACTAAAATGTTAATATGATATAATTTATATTTTGTAAATTATTTAAAAAGTTATACTCCAACTACAAGATCAAGAATATAGACTTTAATATTTCTTCTGTAACCGTACAAGTACAAGAAGACTTAAACGTGAGAACGATTTATTATGTGATTTATTAAGTGTTCAATATAATAAAGAAAAAAAAAATGTTAAAGAACAACGGGAAGGATACTCTGGGCTCAAAATCAACAAGCTGAAACTAAAATCACCGAATTTATTAAATCACAATTTTAAATAACTTCAGTGGTATTGTTCAGTGGAAACATAGAAAATAAGTTTTATAGTCGTTGTTTGTATAGATTCAATAAATTTTTGGTGCACATTAAAGCCATCTTAATTATAAACAGATATACAAAAATTTACCAACTCAATATTTTTTATCTATAATCTTGGCTCCTTAAGAGATAAAATCCAAATGGTTTGGATGTCTTATAAAAAATATTGAACATTAATAATAGTATTGCGCGAGTCAAATATACAGCAATATTACAACAAAAATGGAGTAATCTAAGCAATTTGCACTTGCAATTTGCAACGCAAAACGTTGTAGCCCATCTTCAACAAAAGCATATCAAATAAATTAACTTCCTAATCGCCTAGTTTTATGGGCAGCTAGTAAAAACGATCACAGGCAACTGGCTGGTGGTCATATATTCAGCCAAATTAGAAATCAGCCACAACATCTTCTGCAAGAGCCGTTGAGAGGCAAACTGAACATATATGGAGCACTTTCTTTCTCCTGCTAATTGTTGATGGTTACTGAATACAATTAATACCAAGGAAAAATAACCCATTTATAATCTTACAAATTAAGTACAACATAGAAATGAAATATTTTTAATTTCTTACACTTACTAAAAACTATTTTATTTTCAAAATAGTTAAGAAAACCCATTTATAAAAATGCTAATTAAGTATATCTGGTAACTCAAATCATTGTGCATGCATCCAAATATTGTTAATTACAGGTTATAAACTCATAAAATCGCTCTCATCTAGAATTTGACTGAAAAAAAAAAAAAACAAAACTTAAAACAATATTGAAGTGCAATTTAACTGATCTTATGCTTTTCACGCATGTTAATGCAATCTTTTGTTTAAATTTTTATTTATTTTTTTATTTTTATTTTTTTTTAGTTATTTTGCTTTACTTCTTTCTAAGTTAAACTTAACTTATATATATATATATATGTGCACTTTTGTTTGATTGATTGACATGTTATGTTAATGATTAACTATATCGATATTCTGCACGCAATTCTTGAATGAAATGATAAAATAAAATAAAATTGCAGTGTTTATAAGTTTTGAGTTTAAGACCGGCTTTAAGGAAAAGATTAAAATTTTGACATTTGTTTACAAATGAAAATTAAAAAAAATAAATAATTAAATATGGTATCTACTATACTAACTGAACCTCAAAAGCAAAGTCAATAATGGTCCTTCAGATTTAAATATTTAACGAAAATTTTTTCAAAACAAACTCTTTTTTTTTGGCACATGGCATAAAGGTTTTTAAACTTTGGTAAAACTAATAAAATTAAAAACTGAAAACCATTTAAAATATTATATTTTATTGCGTTAAATGGTCATAAATCATTGAATGTTCATCCAATTTCAATTTAGGATAACTGAAAAGTTAAGTAAAGTAATTCAAGGTATATATATATGTATATATATATGTTTGAACTTCTTATGCTGGACAATTTTGGGCAGAAAATTTGTGTTAAGAACTCAAAATAAAAAAAAAAAAACTATTCTGATCATTAAAACATATCTGCGGTTAATTATATAAAAATGATAATAAAAATTATTTCAAAAGGAGCCATGAAGTCTGTAAATATATATTTTAAAGATTTTAAACAAAGGTCAAACTTTAAAAATAGGATTTATTTTGAAAAATCTCTTTTCAATGGGTTATTAATTTCAAAATAATTGGAAAGGAGGAGTTCAAAAAAAAAAATATCAAAAATCATTTTTAAAATTTTAATTATAATTAAATTATAGTTTAAGTATAAGATTAATGATAGAAAGAATTTGTGTATTCTTAGTTAAAATGCCTAAATTTTGATATTCTTACTACATACAATAATATTTATGTAATTGTTTCTAAATGTGTATGTATTGTAACTTATAGTTTTATATTAATTTGGTGACCAACTGTCCCAAACTACAAGGGATTTTTCAAAATTTTTACTCTTCGTTACTCTATAGCAAATGTGGCTTTTTTGTACGAGAGTATAACCAAACCAAGTGAAATTGTATTTTCATCTTTTTCTATTTAACCTGATATCTATTATCTGTTATATTAACAGAGTTGAATATTTTACGTAAGCTGGAAGTTTTATAAAATCATAATCGAAATGTAGAAAAGTAATAGAATAGGAATTAATTAATGAAATGAGAAGGATTAATATATATATATATATCTATATGTATTTCAGATGAAAGAGTCAAGAACGAACAGGAAACTGGATCATAAAATATTGCAATGTATAAATTAAATATTTTGGTGGAATTTATAATTAACATTTTTGTAAACGTATAACATAAGTATTAAGTCTACATTAAAAGAAATTAAACTGCTGTTACACGATCAATATTTATAATTTAAAAAAAAAATAGTACATATTTTGTTAAAAATTGCTAATACAACGACGGTCTTCATTCACGCCAACTGTTATACCATAAGTATACTGTTTCAAAATGTTGTGGCGTGTTAATAAATTCTACATAAATATAAAAAATAATATAGTACTAGACCTTATAGCATGTAGAAACCTCTTAGATTTTCAATAGGTACAATCCTATTTGTTATATAATGTAATAATAATATATTTGAATTATAAGGCATTTCGGTATCTGTGATTTATATTATTCAATTAAATTATTTGTTTATATTGTAATAAATATGCTAATGTATCTTTTAGTTAAGATGTATACAATGGCGAATAGTAAATAAGTCTAAAAACCATATTAAAGTTTTATCTCTCTTACTGAACTCTAATCCGGACCTCTCAAATAAAAGATGGATACTCTAAACCCAGCCAGCCTTATAATATAAAAATCTAATGTCCCTCTTTTAATTTCAGTCAAGTTGGCCACTTAAGTGTACATATAAAATTACTATGAATTATTTTTATTTGAATAATTAAAAATTTTAATACACTTTTATTATGAATGACTAATAAATTTCTCGCAGTATTATTAAAAATACATAAAATTATTATAAGGGTATGATATAACTATTGTAAAATTAATTTGTATAACAACAAGTTTTAAATGTTTTTTTTTATTAATTATGTTATGTATCATGAATTTTGTTTTTGTTTTGTTTTTCTATGAAATTTATTTTATATTTGCACCATTTTTAAAGTCTTTAATCTTCATTAATGTTTTTATAGTTTATTGGACATGTCAAATTGCGGTATTTATATTAAAACCAGTACCTACTTATATATTATGTAGTTTTTATATATATTTAGATATTTATATACATAACACATTATTATAAATTGAACAATATTCTTTTATTTGTTAAATTTAGTTTTTGTTTTTTAAATAAAAAAATTTGATCGCGAAACTTTCATGTACATAAGTATACTAAGTAGCTTTGTATGTATGTATGAATATATATACATATATGCTTTTATTTCCTTAAGCAAAATTTTTTTAATATATATTTATTGTTTTTTTATTGAATTAAAATCAATCAAAGGCAATAATATTATTGGAACAGTTTCTAAATTCTAATATTTTAAATATTAAATGCAATGTTTGTATATTTTAGTGTGTATGTGTATACTTACATACATTATACAGTTCAAATATGTTTATTATAAAAATATTTTTAATAAACATATGAACAATTGATAAATAATATGTATGTTTATATTTACATAAAGAGTATATATTTCAATCTATGTAAGTTTATATATACATATATATATACAATTTGTATTCAAGTAAACAAGTACCCACATATAAGTATACAAGAAAAATATTATGAAGGCGGTGGTAATGTTCGCCCATTTTTAAATTGTAGTCTTTAAAAGTTTTTTTTTTCATAATTCCTATATATATACGAGAAGAACGTTTTTAAAATTTTTTTGCTTTGGCAGAAGAACTGAAGGAACTGAGGAGCCCGAAAAAAATTCTTTTGAAAATTCTTGAAATATTTTGTATATTTTCACGATTTGTTTGTTAAACAAAAAAAAAAAACGTTTATAAACTTCAATGCACAAAAAAAACATATAACATCACACGTTTTTTGACTCTTCACTCTAAGTATATACCTATCTATGTAGTATGTACCTATGTTTAAATTACAACAACATTACAATTTTAAAATCATTGATTTATGAAATTGTGCCAATTTTATAGCCATCATTTGACTTGATGCCTAAGTTAAAACAACAAAAACAATAACAACAACAACAATTTAATCATTCGCTTTATGATATTGCAAAAAAAAGCAAAATGTGCGATAAAAACCGGCGCACACCACTTTAGTTAATATTTTTAAATATGTTGCTTTACTATATAAATTTAACCAAAATCAAAAAAATATAAAATATGATAAAAAAGGAATGTGAAAAGTTTATAATGAAAATTTTAAACATTAGTTGGAAACTCTTTTTTTTATTACATTACTTATCATTCAGTTCTTATCCTATTATTAGAATCATATTGCGCGTGCGATTAATAAAGAGAACGATTTGTTTTAATTTTTTCTGTTTTTTTTTTGTTTTTTTTTTTTGTAATACGCTTAAAAACTCTTTAAAAATTATTTGAATCCATAATAACTGTACTCTATAATCATATGTATGTTGCGATACAAATGAATCTATCTTTATGATTGTTATTGTAAGACCAAAGGATAGTAATAATGACCAAAGATTAATAAAATTCTTGATGATTGAAGTATATGAGTGAATGAGTGAGTGACTTTTTATAAATGGAAGGATTAAATAAGAATAATTCAAAATATGATTATTTACAATCGACGCGAGGTATAAAAACAACGTGTACATACATACATATATATATATATCTATAATTGATTATAGATAAAAGATTAAAGAAAATGAAAATTCGCAAGTTAAAAGCACGATTGAAAAATAAATAAAAATTAGTGTCTGAGCCTTTCTTTATATATTTTTGTAAAATTGTAACGATTACTATATGTATATATATATATATACAAACTTACAAAATATGGACAACATGTTGAGAATAATGGCTTTGATCTTTTTTTAAAAATCTTTTGTATAATTATTTAAACAACTAGGTTATATTATTGTTTATATTATTATTATTGTACATTATAAGTTAACTTTAACCTTTTTAGCATTTTTATATTTTTTAAAAGCATGTCTTAATATAACTTGCATTTCACACATGGTGAGTTCAAAAATACATGTATTTATTAATAATAAATAAATTAAAGGTTTTGAATCACGGAAAGCCCACGTTAAGGTCAATTACTATAAAGAAAATAAAAAATATATATACATATATATTTTTTGTTATTATTTAATTTTGTTTTTTTTTTTGTTTTAAATCTGAAGATTTTAGTGCTTTAGTTCTTCTTGGAATTTTTTTTTCAGATTTAAAAAAAAAAAAAAAAAAAAACTGTTTTTAAGAAAGAATTTTAGTCAGATTGACGGCCTCCTACAAATTTAAAATAAAAACAAAATATAAATATAATAATAAAAATTTAAACGTCAAAAAACTAAAAATTATAACGTTTATGTTGTAGAACAAGATAATTATCTCAATCACGACATATTAAAAAACAAAAAAACACAAAGGTAACACAAATTAGAGAAAATAGAATTTGGTTTTTGGTATAATTTCATATAGGTACCATATTTAAAGTTGTGATTGTTTTAAAATTTAATTTGATGAAATTTTGTGTATGAAATTTCATTCTTGATAGAATATACGATAATTTATATAAATATTGATAATTTTGTAGGATTTTAATTTCTGCCCATAACTTTGGAATACAGTTAATACTAAAAAATATGATTTAAAAATTATGAAGACGTTTTAACATTAACAACTTTTTAGTAAAATTAATTATAACATTGGAAAATCAATTAATTATATACATTTATAAATATTAGACTAATACTTTGGTATGGCGATATGATAAATGTTCCGAGTAAGGAGAAAAGAGTAAGGAATCCTCGATTAGTCTCTCGGAAACTTATGATTTAAAAAATAAGTTGAAAGTTCTTAGGAACTTAGAACTTAGTTATAACTTATATGAGTGAGCCAAAAGTCTCCTGAAAAATGTGAATTATTTCCTTTTACATTTCAAACAATATTTTAAGTTTCTTATTATTATTTTTCTATACTTAAAATAAAAAGGTCTTTACTTAATTTTAGTTTTATTAATGCCTTCCATAGAAATTTCTGCAGTTAGAGTCAAAATGGTATATGTTAAAGTTTATTACAAAATCAATTTTGACCTTTTCTGCAGAGCATTTTTGGCCGTTTGTATGCAAAATTTTAAAGTTGGTTACAAAATCTGCATTTTGGAAAAATGGTTAGTTATTCTATAATATTTATATATACTTATTTGAGTAATACAATCGCTTGGGGACTTGACTTATTTATTTTTTTTACTTATTTATAAACAATCTCCTACCATGTACAATGTGATAAGCGAGTGATTCAGCCTTTTCTTTGCAGGTGTGTCAGGTATATTTTTTTATTTTATGATTTAAACTATCCTTTTTATTTTTTTATTTTTTTTTATTGGAATTTATTCGACCTGGATTTGAACCCGAACACCTTTGATTGAAACATCGACGTCGTAACCATTACGCTCCCGGTAAAATTTTTGAGTTATGAGTTTTTGAGTCTCTTTTTATATCCGGACTTTTGTCATATCGCCGTTATAGTGTATTTTATTGGCATTTTTAAATTGTAAATTGAGCGTTCAATCAAAGTTAGAGCAGCAGTTGGAATTGGTCCAATTGGTCCAACAGAAAATGACTTATTAGTTTTAAGCATTTAATTAAAGTGATCTTACCTTTTCCTTTTAAAATATTAACAATTCAAGGAATAAAAGTATTTTAAGTAATTTTTTCACTTGCCATTATTTTAACGGATAGGAAATTTGATAATAACAGATAATACCGGAGTTCGGTTCCAATATCCTAACTCTAGATAAGCCCTATTATATTTTTTTAAGAACACTCAGTTAAAATTCCTGTCATTAGAAAGAAACCACAAAAATGATGACTCTTTTCTACGAGCCATTTTAATAAATTAAAAATATACTTTTTAATACTAAAAATATACTACTTTGGTTGTATTTGTATGACTTTTTTATATAATAATTAATTGATAAGAAGAGATACATTTCTGATTAGTTTTGTTTGTACCGACGGGAATTTTTCATTAAAAAAAAACATCCGTTGAAAATAATAATAAATTATTAAATTAAAATAATTTAAACCACATACCATCATAAATTTTTGATCCTCGAATTGATGATCATTGGTCCTGTGTAGGATATGCATTTGTAGATCAAATAATCTTTTGGAATCAATTCTTTTTGATTTTTATCCACAATATTTTTTAATAAAATATTTTTATTTAAAAATAATTTTACTAAAATCTTTTTTTTAATTTTATTTAAAATTGTATAAGCACAAAATAATAATTAATAATAAAATAAAATATTTTAATTTATTTTAAAACCACTTATCAATTTGAAGTTAAGTAGATAATATTTGGATTTTCACACTTCCTATCCACATTTATTGCTCTAAATAAGCATTAAATTTAAATATTAATATGATGTGAACATTTTAAATATGCGGTAATAATATTTTTCATATATATATATATACTTAAGACATATATATTTAATTATCGTATGATTAATTAAAAGTTATCAGCGAATAATAATAATTTTATTAGAATTTAATTATTAAATGAATATTTTAAATTTAGTTAGTATAATTTCAATTTAATCTGTAAGATAAAATATTAAATATATTTAATTTAAATTATTTATTGTATTATATGTAATATGTAAATATTAATATGATTCTATATAAACATAATTTGTTTGTACATATGTTATATATATAAATGTATAATTTTTTTAGAAATATTTAAAAAAAAAAAATTATTAAAAATTCGGCACTTAGTTAAGGCAATTCTTAATATATTTCAACTTTATTTTCATGTTAATAAAAAATAACTACGATTTCTCAACTATCTTTAAACTTTAAAGTACATTAACTTATCATAAGCTTTATTTTAAAGACTTCTTCAGTAAACTTTATCTACATAATATAGAGGTATTTGAATATTATAGAAAAAAAATTAAATTAAATAATTTATAATTGACAGAAATTGAATAAATTATATTTATTTTACTATATATGAATGAAAAATAACACGTATAGGTTATACCACGACGCGCGATTAATCTTTTTAACACTTTTAAATTAGTAAAACAACTTTTAGCCGGTTACGGGTTGATTAAGATAAAAAATTTAACATCTGATGGAAATAAAAACATATACATAATAAATTTTAAAGAATATGCAATCATGCATATTGTAAAAAAAAACCTAAGTTAAAAAAATGTTTAGATATATCTAAATACATATATATATATATATACTCATATGTTGTGCAAAAGTTGATTTAAATATAAAGAAATATACATTAAACCACATTTTATTAAAAAAAAAAAAAATATTCGTAAAAAGCATAGATAGACGATACGAAAAAAATTGAGTAATGAGTATACTGTTATAAAATTTCAATACAAAATTTTTTTAACTTTTATATAATATTATATTATAAAATATACTGATATAAATAGGTATATTAATTTATATTTTATATATATATATATATACATTTCAGAATTGAATATAAACACTTGTGTGATTTATTTTGATTGTTATTATATTACTTTTGAAAAAAAAAACCCCTTATTATGTTAGAACCTAAATTTGCTTGGAAGTCACTTATTATTCAATGAGTTGTAAAAGTTTACTTTAAAATTTAAAATTTAACAAAATAAATAAATACTTTAATAATAGACGGTAAATTTTAAAGAAATTGTAAAACTCAAAATAAATATAAAAAGCTTATAATTAGTTAAAAGTGTAATTAAAAATTCAATAAAAAACAAATTAAATCCATGAAACCATTTATTATATAATTCAAACTATTAATTTGGTTTAATTTAGTTCACATATAAAACCACCTCGAAGGAATTTTATATCATATCATACATATATGCTATAAACATTAATTTTGATTGAAAACCTTAATGTTTTATTTCTGTAATACTTTTCATATTATATAATTAATTTTTTGTAAATTGTCTCTAATTTTGATATCAACTTATCAATATAGCAATTTACTAAAATATTTAATTAAAATTTTTTTTTGTGTTTTTATTTATTTATTTTTTTTTTTAATAAATTTACAATTTAATTAAATTCAAACAAAATATATTTTATAAAATTTATTTTCAACTATAATTTATTTTGAAAAAATAAATAAACGCGCACACGATACACTCTGCGCACTAGACAAATTCTAACTAACATAACT